>JANAVB010032618.1:1461412-1541412 GCA_029216955.1 Iris pallida | reverse complement strand
TATAGAGAAATCATTTTTATAGCTAACTCTAAGTTTATCAAAATAAAAGTTATGGATAGAAAATACTAGGAATTATTTTATAATATGGTTGCTACTTTTTATTATTATTTTTATTATTAGTCAACATAATTTAGGTAGATATCTACTATAAACAACCATAGAAAATTCTAATGATATTTAATAATCATAATAATAATCATCTCAAAAATAATAATAATAATAATTATTAAATATTATACTGACAAAGACTCATGTTAATTAGTAAATATTAATAATAAAATAAGTATAATAAGTAAAAAATAATAATTGAGAGCTACTGTTCTTTGTGACCACTTTTTGAAAGGAAGAGGAGAGTAATGGCAACCCATAGAAAGAGAACAACTGCTCTCTTTCTTCTCTCTTTGAGTGAAGAGTTTAACAACTCACCAAAAGGAAAAAAAAAGAAACTGTAAAGGTGTTAGTAAAAGGAAGAGAGAGAGGAACTAGATGGAGGAAAAGGAAAGGGAAGCGGGAGCTTACCAGATCAGGCTCTCGACCGGGGAAGAGCTGCTGCCTAGGCGCGGAAGCGGGCGGAGGAGGCTCGCGATGATGCGGCTGACCGAAGAGGGCAGCGCGGTCAAGGCTCACCGCAGGTATGGAAATAAGGGGCACCGGGGACGCGCTTCCCGGAGGCTGCGGAGATCCTGGCGGAGCCGGTGGTGACACCGACGGCAGGCACGGCTCGGATCCACCGTGGTGACACAGGCGACGCCGGAGGCAAGGATGGCGACACAGCGGAGTCGCTGACGTTGTGGCGGTTAGGTGCTGAGCACGGTGTTGTCTCAGAGCATCGAGGGTCGAAGCGGTGTGGGTCAGCACTCGGCCAGGGGTGGGGCGCAGTCTCGCCGTGGGTGCGGGTGAGGTGCTCGGGGCTGCCGCGCCCAGGCGGACTTCAACGGCAGGAGGCGAGGTAAGGGCGTTCCAATTTATTTTTCGGGTGTGGGGTATTCTGGATATTTTCTTCTTCTTCTGCTTCTTCTTCGATGGTGATGGTGGTGGTAGCTACGGCGGTGGTGGCGGTGGCTACGATGTTGGGTGCTGTGGAGGGTGACGGGCAATGGTGGCGAATTTTAGCAGTGGTGGTGACGGTGGTTCCAGTGATGATGGTGGCAGCGGTTGTGGAAGGAGTACGTCGAGGGAGGTCGTGGAGGAGACGGACTGGGTGTTGTGGTTCTGTTGGGGCTGATTGTAGCCGATGGCTGGTGGCTATAGCGGAGTCGGAAGAGGTGGCGGTGGGGATGGTGGAGGTGGTGCCTTCGGCTGATGGTGGTGGAGCTGTCGAAAAAATTGGACAAGGAGAAAGGTTGGCCGTGGTGGTGAAGGGCGGTCGATGTGGCATGATCGGACGAGGAGGTGGTGGTGCTGGGATTCTAGTGCAGGGAAGTCGAAGGTCGACAAGGCATGGCGGGTCGACAAGGCTGCAGTTCATGTTTAGGGTAGAGATAGATTTGGGATTTGCTAGGAATTGGGATTAAGATTTGTATCATGTCGTGGAATGTCTGACACGGTGATGGTGACGAGGAGAGGTGTCCGAGATTGTCGGACACGGAAGTGATGATGTATTTGTAGAAGAAATTATAGTGGAAAAGAATGGCGACACGGACACGATGCACTCTTTGGTGGAGAATTTGGATTATAAAATATTTATGGAAAAGAGCATAGGAGCCTCTCCTTATATAGGAGGTGGAAACTCATAATTAGATAAGGACTAGTAGTTGTTTAAATCCCGTATAGATAAATTATCAATTAATTTAAATCGATTTTTAAAACTATTTCAATCAAATCCGATAAACTTCAAATCTAAGTAAATCCTATCTTTAATTTAAACTATCAATAAGATCACTTTCAATTTTAAATCTCCATAATTAATTTCATATTTAATCAAACACATTTTAAAAATATATGTTTACAAATAATAAAGAATTTCAAAAATTAAATATTTAAAATACATTTTTATAATTAAGTAAAACAATTACAAAATAGTTTTTTTAAAACCAAAGTGGACATGAAATCAATTTCATGTCACTTGCATATAAAATAAAGTTTTGTATGATAAATTAATGAGCCTTTTTATAAAGACGTTTTTGTCAAAAATCTCGGCGCAACGCATCTTATAATTTTATGCAACTAGAAATATTTATCTTATACTTATTTTGTAAAAGAAACTAAAGAAAATCTTTTGATAAATCCTTTATGTTTAAAAATATATACTACCTCGCAAACTCGCATGCGACGTATAATACAAAAAATAAAAATTAAATGCCAATAAAAACGTAGGGAAAATTTAGGGGTTTTACAACTTACACAAATTACAAGAATTTTGACCTCGAAATTTAGGAATAATTAGGGTAGGTAGAGTTGAGATGATAGGAAAAGTTTATCGATAAGAACTTGATCAAACTATTTGGCGAGAAGAAAAGCATACATGGAAACCATAAATTGGAATAATTGCAAAATTTTGGTAACTAGGAAAAATAAATTCAAAGGCACTGTTTAAATGATATCTCATGACAACCCATTAGTATCGAGCTTGATCGCTACTACCATAAATCCTAGAATTGATGAAACCTCAAGATCGTTAATACTTCCTCTATGTCATTCCAAGGTCACTAGTTCCATATTCGAGTCGTGTCAAATATCATCATGATCTTCAAATCGTCACTATCATCTTTATTAATAATAAATCCTCATTTTTTTTTGATTTCTTCTCAAAGTTTGTATTCCAATAAACTTGAATTTCTTTAAGGCACCTTTTTCTTTCCTTCTTTATTTCATTTCCAAAATTTCGAATCCCCTCGAAAGCTAAAAAAAATTTCTCTCCTTGAAATACATTTTCATTTCCTTTATTCAATCGGATAACTATTCTCAAGAATAAATCTTTTAAACTACTACAATTTCTTTGAAGCATACTTATGTATATATCGACGTTCCAACCGATATATATATATATATATATATATATATATATATATATATATATATATATATATATATATATATATATATATATATATATATATAAGGGTGCGATCATACCAGCACTAGAGCACCGGATCCCATCAGAACTCCGAAGTTAAGCATGCTTGGGCGAGAGTAGTACTAGGATGGGTGGCCTCCTGGGAAGTCCTCGTGTTGCATCCCTTTAAGAGCATATGACCTCTAGCCTAGTGGTTAAGAGAGATGCATGCGGCCCGAGTGGTCAGGAGTTCGAATCCCAATGAGAGCGATTCCAGAAACAATTTACCTAGTTCCAAAATATATATATATATATATATATATATATATATATATATATATATATATATATATATATATATATATATATATATATGTATATGTATATGTATATGTATATATATATATATATATATATATATATATATATATATATATATATAATATTCCAAAAATCTAATTCGCAAAAATCTTGATTATTTATAACTAAGTTTAAAACCTATATATCGTAATAAAACCTTTGAACTCAAAAAATCTCTAATCTTCCTCTTCTTTCAACATATCAATATTTCCTTTCTCCCTTTTTTTTGGGTCCTTCACAATCTTCTTGAAATTGAATTCCAATAATCTTAACTACACATCATAGGAATTTAACCCTTAAGGCATTAAGAATAGAATTTGTCCATCTTCGAAAATGGAATAACCTCGAAATCCAATACCATGTTTTTATTACTATAAAAAAATTCCAAAATTCGTATTCTCTCCAAAACTTTTTCTTTTTCTTTTCCTATCGAGACGTTTATCCATTTGATCATATAAAACACAACGTTCGTATTCCTTACTTCATGTACTAAGTTCTACTACATATTTCAACTTATGACCAATTTTATTTATATCTTGTAATCGAATAATCATCATAATTAACTATGCCATTAATCACCTCTATGAATTTTTCTAATCTAGCCATGTATAATTTAAGGGTGTCATGATCAAATTTTCATCTTCACACAAGGGAATCATAAGAAACAAGGTTACATAAATTGTGGTGGAGTAAAAATAAAATCTTCAATGAGTGAAGCAAACAATTTGGAAGGAAAGTACGGTTAGGTGTAATGGTCGTGGTAAAGGTTTAGATAATAAATAAGGGTCGCTAATTATTGCATAAAGAGTAAAAATGTGTTATGGGTCTAAGTACATCTATGTAAGCACGAAAATAAAAGGACAAGGGTTAAGCAATCAAGATAAAACACAAGTTAAACAGTTAAGGAATTAAGTGGACCACAATCATTTATTGGATCGAAAAATATGAGTCGAGGTTGAGTCCCTATATGTAGTTGGAGAGTATATTGGTATCATGGTAGAGGTTATAGTTAGCCCTTTTTGACATGAAAGTCGTATCATAAAAATAGAGTACGTAGGAACGTATTTTAGTGGGACATGATATGTCTACATGAAGGTGGAGTCGTCGATGTCTTGTATGTGAAATTCGTTGGAAGGTAATAGCTGGTCACGTGCTCCGAATATCAATGTCATGGTAAGGGACACTTAAAAGATCTAAATAGAAAGTGGGTGTTCATGAGGTGCATAAAATAAATGATCAAGTTAAAGCACGAAATAAAGATAATTAAGGGATCTAGTAGATCAAGTAAAATAAGTTAGGGACACAGGTTCTAGAGAGAAGATAGTCTTCTAGGTTATGGTACGGTCAAGGAAGCGATTCTAATCATTTTCCAATTTCAAATGATTAGAGGGTCACAATAGATCTAGAGTTGAGGGAAGGTCGAGTAAATCAGGATGAAGATATAGTCACATAACTTGGTCGATGGCTAGCTATACTCGTGTATATACAACTAGGAGAATACTTCGTGTCTATCTATCAAGTAGAGAGCGTTTTGTCTTTCTAACATGAGTCAAAGACAAAAATAATAAAGTGTTCGAAGAAGGTTTGTTTGAATACGAACACGTGGTTTAAAGGCGACTGAATAAGTCAAAAGTGAATTGTCAAGGCAGTCGTAGATGAGATCCTAGAGGACAAGTATATCTCAATCCATGTAGACTACAAAGCGCGAACCAAGTGCACTTAGGTTGATCAGACCATCATGCACCGGTTCTAATTAGACAATATATTAGTGGAGGCCTCCAATAAAATACAATCCTTGATCAAGCTCGATAATCAAGCAAGCTCGCAAAACTAGGTTATAATAGAAACGTTATTCAAGTTAGTCCAAAATATAAGATATAATGATTGAAAGAAATATAAATAGTTCAAGTTTCGTAATTCTAAGTCTTGCCCGAAGGTTGGGCCTACACAATCATCCTAGTTTCCCTTGTCTAAGTCTTTGGTTTGACCAAATAGGTTAGGGTCCTCTAACCAATCCTTTTTGGTAATCTCAATTATACAACCTTTATGGGTCCTAAGAACAATATGATGCTAAGTTGTGAGTCATTCTACTCAACTTACAAGAGTTTAACTAGTAGTGTGATGGGAAAAATGGGTTAACTTATTGACATCCATCAAGCATGAAGGAAGAATAAGAATTTCGGTATAAGGGATTAAGCAAGACGCGAATCATGTGGTTAAACGAGTTTGGAATGAAACCAAGTGTGTGGATGAGATACTAGACTCTAATCCTATATGTAGGCTCACATCGGTACAGTAACGTAACCGAAGTGATAAATTGACCTGCATGGGCCACCACAAAAACATGTATACTCTAATATATGGAACCATCGTACGTATACATAAGCTATAGAGTGCAGTAAACCACAATACTAATCTCATCCACGAATAAAGAAGAAGGAATTTATAATAAACTCATGAATTTTCATTTACAAATCGTTGGACGGAGACAAATCCACTACCAACAAAAGAAGAGAAGAATACATAATAATAAATTTGGCGAGCGACGCAAAAGCGATACAAGTGTAATCACCTTGGAGGAAGAGAGTGAAACATGGCCTTGGCTAAGCACCTGAGAAAAGTCACAAAACACACCTGGAGAATTCACCAGGTCCTCAGAGGGACGTAACAAGATACATGAAGAACATGCCGTAAATACTAAATATAAAATATGTCATAAAGTCACAAAGTAAAGTAAAGTGTCCCAACCATAACACGACCCAATATCCTATCATCGAAACAGTAGACTACCCCTACAACCAAACAAGGACAAGGGATAGTACACTATTCCGCGATGTGACATTGCCTTGTGCCATGACTAGAACGAAGTGTGAAATGACATTAACTATGGTCACCAAACCAATCTAGTATGCAATTTAGAAGACATCTCAATGTATGGGCAGGTAAAGGCTGACTCCCCCAGACAAGGTAACAACTCACAATACGCATACGTCAAGTACCAATACTATCTGTCGGCATAACTCGAGGCTAGCGACCCACGTGACCCATATCAGTCCACATAGCTCGAGGCCAGTGACCGTCGCGACACGGCTACCGTAATACGCAATTACAACAGCTTTAGGATTTGGGTAGCCTATACATCTAACTGTCTTCACCCTCCCAAGGGTCACTATTAGAAGGTAGTCCGCTAAAATTAGGTCCACATGCATATTAAAATACAAGCAAGAAAAATAATTGAAAATAAAATAAAGTAACTATAAATAGCAAGTCATGGATCCAACTGAAAATAAACAGGAAGTAAATATGTAGTAATCAAATAAAAAACATGCAACTAATTATAAGCAGTAAATAAGGCAAGGTATCTTGCCTACTATGTCGTCCGGTGTGGTGCGATGATCGTGATGTCATGTTTTGTCCATTAGCCGAGGTCCATGCAACCACGGTCTGAATTCGCGAGTAAATAGGGGCGCTTGATTAGTCATGGTCAATGGTGTTAATCGTGGAGAAATTATGGAGATAGATACATATTTATACTAATTTTTAGAAGCTATTTACAATAATTGAAAAGTAGATTTTATTAGTCGAACATATTTAAAAGTAGATATAAGTAGAAATCGTTTTAGGTTAAAAGCTAAATATTTGAAAATGTATATAAAAATTTAGAAACTATCTTTTTATTTGATCCCAATATTTTGAGGCTAAATACCTTGAAAATACAGAGAAATCATTTTTATAAACTCTAAGTTTATCAAAATAAAAGTTATGGATAGAAAACACTAGGAATTATTTTATAATGTGGTTGCTACTTATTATTATATTATTATTTATTTTTATTATTGGTCAACATAATTTAGGTAGATATTTACTATAAACAACCATAGAAAATTCTAATGATATTTAATAATCATAATAATAATCATCTCAAGAAATAATAATAATAAAAGTTATTAAATATTATACTGACAAAGACTCCTGTAAATTAGTAAATATTAATAATAAATTAAGTATAATAAGTAAAACACCAATTGAGAACTACTGTTCTCTGTGACCACTTTTCGAAAGAGAGAGGAGAGTATTGGCAACCCATAGAAAGAGAACAACAGCCCACCCTCATCTCTCTCTTTGAGTGAAGAGTTTAACAACTCACCAAAAAGAAAAAAAGAAACTGTAGAGGTGTTAGGAAAAGTGAGAGAGTGAGGAACTAGATGGGGGAAAAGGAAAGCGGGAGCTTACCAGATCGGGCTCTCGACCGGGCAAGAGGCGCTGCCTAGGTGCGAAAGTGGGCGGAGGAGGCTCGCGAGGGTACGGCTGACCGGATAGGGCGGCGCGGCCGAGGCTCACCGCCGGTATGGAAACAAGGGGTGCCGGGGAAGCTCTGCCCGGAGGCCGCGGAGATCTTGGCGGAGTCGGTGGTGACACGGGCGGCAGGCACAGCTCGAATCCACCGTGGTGACACGGACAGCGCTGGGGGCAAGGACGGCGATGCGGCGGAGTCGCTGATGCTGTGGCGGTTAGGCGCTGAGCACGGTGCTATCTCAGAGCATCGAGGCTCGATGCGTTGTGGGTCGGCGCTCGGCCAGGGGTGGGGCGCAGTCTCGCCGTGGGTGCGGGCGAGGTGCTCGGGGCTGCCGCGCCCAGGCGAACTTCGATGGCCGGAGGCGAGGTACGGGTGTTCCAATTTATTTTTTGGGTGTAGGGTTTTCTGCATATTTTTCTTCTTCTTCTTCTTCTTCTTCTATGATGGAGATGGCGGTGGTAGCTACGCCGGTGGTGGCAGTGGCTACGGTGTTAGATGCTGTGGAGGATGACGGGAAATGGTGGCAGATTTTGGCAGTGGCGGTGACGGTGGTTCCAGTAATGATGGTGGCAGTGGTTACGGGAGGATTATATCGAGGGAGGTCGTGGAGGAGATGGGCTGGGTGTTGTGGTTCTGTAGGGGCTGGTTGTAGCATATGGCCAGTGTCTACGACGAAGTTGGAAGAGGTGGCGGTGGTTGTGTGGTAGTGGCGATGATGGAGGTGGTGCCTTTGGCTGATGGTGTTGGTGCTGGGATTCGGGTGCAGAGAAGTCAAAGTTCGACAAGGCATGGTGGGTCGACAAAGCGGCGGTTCATGTTTAGGGTAGAGGTAGATTAGGGATTTGCTAGGAATTGGGATTCGGAGTTGTATCGTGTCGAAGAATGTCCGACATGGTGATGGTGACGAGGAGAGGTGTCCGGGATTGTCGGACACGGAAGTGATGATGTATTTGTAGAAGAAAATATAGTGGAAAAGAATGGCGACACAGACACAATGCACACTTTGGTGGAGAATTTGGATTGTAAAATATTTATGGAAAAGAGCATATGAGCCTCTCCTTATATAGGAACTGGAATCTCCTATTTAGATAAGGACTAGTAGTTGTTTAAAGCCCCTATAGATAAATTATCAGTTAATTTAAATCAATTTTTAAAACTATTTCAATCAAATCCGATCAACCTCAAATCTAAGTAAATCCTATCTTTAATTTAAACTATCAATAAAATCACTTTCAATTTTAAATCTCCATAATTAATTTCATATTTAATCAAACGCATTTTAAAAATATATTTTTACAAATAATAAAAATATAATAATAAAGAATTTCAAAAATTAAAAATTATAATTATAATTTTATAATTAAGTAAAACAATTCAAAATAGTTTTTCTAAAACCGAAGTGGACATGAAATCAATTTCATGTCACTCGCACATAAAATATAGTTTTGTACGATAAATTAATGAGCCTTTTTATAAAAACGTTTTTTGTCAAAATCTCGACGCAACGCATCTTATAATTTAAGCAAATAGAAATATTTACCTTATACTTATTTTGTAAAATAAACTAAAGAAAATCTTTTGATAAAACCTTTGTGTATAAAAATATATACTACCTCGCAAACTCGCATGCGACGTATAATACGAAAAATAAAACTTAAATGCCAATAAAAAAACGTAATAAAAATTTAGGGGTTTACAGGCTAATACACTAGTCAAGGCACACAACTACACTATCAGTGCCAAAAATTTTAGTCGGTATGCATCTCAAACTTAACTATGACTAAGGCCACATATATATATAGTATTATGCTATTATAAATATAATCATATGTATACAAAATTGTATTAAAATCTATTTGGCCCAAAATAAATCTAAAATAATTTCTACTAAGTCATGGCCACATAACGTGGCTCTACCAAGTGGGGTTGGCTAGGATAGGGTCCAAATATCTTCTCTAGTCAAACCAAACTCGAAAAGTCAACCCATGAGTCTCTTGTGCCATTCATAAATAAATAGCACATAGGGACTCAATTGAGTGGAACACCCTTGACATGTGCATCATAGGCTCAGAATGGGTTAAAATCATATATTAGGTCAAATAATTTTGATCGGTGTCGAGTTCGGAACTCACGTTGGAAGTTAGGTCTAGAATTACCGTAAATAACCAAATGATCTAAATTTTACCCGAAGTTGTGCGAAGTCAAAAGAACGTTATGGGGCAAGTTTAGATGGGACATGATATATCATGTTGAAGGTAGACTTGTCTACTTCAAAACTCATGAAAGTCGTTTATAAAGATTGGCATTTCTTGTGCTCCAAAAATCAAAACTATGGAAAAGTACATGTATAGTCATAATTAAATATAAAATATAATTTAATGAGTATAAAATCATATAAAATAAAATAAAAATAATTCCCAAAATCAGGGTCCTTACAATCTACCCACCTTAAAAGAATTTTGTACTCGAAATTAAAATAAGGCTCATTAACGAAGAATCGTGCTATTGTAAATAGGAATAGTACAAGGGACACGCTACGTCACTATCCTGTCTCCTAATAACTCATGTAATAACTAATCCTAAACAATTTGGTTTTGCATCATCTCTATCGTAAAACTATATATATGGTTATCTCTATTCGCTCTTCTTGGTACTTATGGTCTTATAATGATCATGTTGAAGGCTTGTCCTCCTAACCATATTATTATCACAATTTTATGAGTCTCATTTCACCTAACCAAGCTAAGTGATACCTACCAATCCATCTAATCCTAACTTTACAACTAACAGGATATACTAGTAAGACGGTTGGGTTAGGCTATGTCTAGGTTCTTCTTGTAGAGGGTCAATTATTATACTAAACTATCACTCTATTATTGATCAAACGACTACCATAAACGCATAACCTACTATGATCATATATTTATTTATATACTGAGAACGTCTACCCACCTTTGGTCAAACTACCCCCATCAAACACATAATGCCCTAAATATTTTATAACCCGAGCATACTAGTTGCAAAATCCATACTACTATATATCTATGGCATCTCTAATCCTCTCCTATCTATCAAGCAACCATAATTCAATAAGCAACTAACTTACACTATAACTTAAGAAGTTTTGATAAATTCTGGATAGCATGATTATTCGTCACTCCGAAATAGGAAGGGACGAGAATCAATGGTACGGGAAGGTAAAGGATGAATGATTGAGAGCAAATACAGAGTTCAAGGATGGTAGAAAAATCATATTCGCAGGCCCGCTCGGTACAGTAATGTAACTGAAACGGCTAACTCGAACTGCATGGGCCACCCAAAAATATGTAATGCCCCAGTCCCAAAATACGTAGGACTAGGAGATCATATACATGCCATCTATACATCAAGAGGACTCCAGTCCCGCTCGAATACGTATAAGCCGTCTGATTGTTCTAGATCAACTATATCTCAATCCACCAAATATCGGTAATAACAACGAATCAAGTGCAATAAGGCAGATCAGACCATAATACACTGATTCTAGGATAGATAAATATATTAAAGTGGATCCCAATAACACATTTATTATGAACAAGCTAGAAGGAAATTTAAGCCTATAAAATATTAGTCTAATATAACAGCAAGAATCAAATATATGACAAAATCTAAATACGAAAAAGAAAGATAAAACATCAACTAAATATACTTGTAGACTTGATGTAGCAACCTGTCACGACTCGCACCCTAGAGTAAGGGCACGAGACGTGGGTACATCAAGCCTATGCTGCAGTATCGGCAGTAGAACATTGTCCTAGGTCAATCATCTAACAATATAAAGGTACTTGTACAGTATATACACTCCGAATGGAGGTGAAATAGCAATATACAGTCGCAATCACATCTAAGGCAGAATGATAAGATAGAAAGATAGATACTGAAATGAAAGATCCACATAAGTACAACCAGAGAGTCTAAGTGTCTAAAGATATCACAAAACCACAAATCCTAATATCATAATACAGTCATCCAGAATGTAAACATAAAGAAAATCCTAGTCTAGGGGAGTGTCGTCCATAGCTAATGGATCCTGCTGCTGGTCTAAGTCACAGCTATCATCTAGGGTAGTCCCATAATAGGTGGGATAGCACGCCTCATCCTCATCCTCTGTAATATTTCAACAGGTCCAGTCAGGACAGGAGCGAGCACAATATCATAGCAGGAAAGGAAATATAATCATGCTAGAGAGTAAAATATATGAAACTGAAGAATAACATAATATAAAAGAGAGACTATAAGTAAATATCTATGATATATAAAAAAGAGACAGTGCTAGTGATTCAGAGTACAAGATGAACATGTGAACAGCTGAAGGGTGATTCATGACTATACTAAAAAGGTGATTCATGACTATTCTACTTTAGAATTATTCACATGCTCAGTTTCTACTCTCCCATTCCTAATCAATACACAAGGATCCAGTCAAGTTACGTTAAGATTCATGACTATACTACATTGCCCATATAGGGTGATTCAAGAGTGATTCATGGAGATTCGTGAAGGCTCTGTGATTCATGAGAGTACAGGAATCACAAGCTGATAGATGAAAATTCATGATAATAGAAGCGTGAGATACACATGATGTAAGTAAAACACACGAAACAAGAGTATCTGATGCTCCCGAGAGGGATAACATCTAATAAAGGGATCCATATAGTACTAATTCGTGATACCAACGTGTCAGCATCAAGTAAAGTAATTTAAAGCAGGAATATAATCCTAAACAAGATATGAAATGATCAGAGAATGTACTCACCTGGTATCCTAAATATCTGAAGAGAATATACTGTCCGAGGAGTGGTGTCTGTCTCCTATAGAACAGTACAAGTCACTATATGTTTAAAATAATGAAATAGACTGCTACAATGCATCTACATGATGTTTGGAGTCAATCTAGGCTAAAGTCAACCTTTGCTCAACTCTAGTCAACCCTAACAGTCAAACTAGGTCAAACAAGGTCAAACAGAGTTAAACTAGGTCAAACTAGTCTAGGTTGGTCAAACCTAGGCTTAACAAGTCAATCTAGGTCAACTAACCCAATACCACACACTCTCACTAGCCTAGTGATACACAAGTGTATCACCCCACATGCCATAGGCTACTCTACCTAGGCATTGGGCCAAACAAATATAGGCTAATGAAATCTCTATTTCATATTACACTATCACACTACACATTTCATATATATATATATATATATATATATATATATATATATATATATATATATATATATATATATATATATATATTTTATATATATATATATATATATATATATATATATATATATATGCATAGAGAGATAGATATGCGTAGGCATGTGTCACATAGGTGTGTGAATCATGAGTGACAGAGAATTGGAGGGTGTGCATGTGTATGTACATTATAGCAATGTGTGTGTGTAAATATAGTAGAGTGTGTGTGTATGTGTGTTAGTGGGGAAGATGCAGGAAAATAGTGAACCATAGGGGTGTGTGTGTTGTCATGTGTGTGTGTACGGGCTAAGGGGAAGGTGTATGACAGTGAACATCAGAGGGTGTCCTGTGTGTGACAGATTTTAGTTTGTGTGTGTGAGGGTAACTATGTGTTAGAGTGATAGGAAAATATGTGTGTGTGTGTCTAAATTTCAGTTGTGTGTGTGTTAATGAATGTGTGTGTGACAGGGACTTAGGATAGGTGTGTGTCAAGGTGTAGACATGTGTGTGTGAGTATTTGAAGATATAGGTGACAGGACCTAAAGAGGTGGCCTGTGTTTCTCAGGTTTGACAAACCAATGATAGTCTCAGGATTTCAAAATCGATTCCATAACCTAACTGTCAACACCGAACCTAAACTCATATCCCATAGCCTAATACATAAACAGGTGAACTAATCAAACATTTAAGAAATCACAAAATCAGGAATGCCATTCAACTAAGGAAACAAATCAATTTGACAGACTCATTTAATCCCTTGACAGTTAGCACACCAAAACTTGATTCCAACAACCTATAGCATCACACAAATCGAATTTAACATGGAGTTCAACGCTAACACATGTAGGTGAACCAATAACTACCTAACATGATTAAAATCAGTTAGAAAATAACACTTAAACTCAGGAAAATTCATCCCAGCCAAATGTATCAGTGAGTATCAGCCTAATTAGGAATTCGATGATTCGACCCTAAATTAGACATTAAAAATCACAAACAGTGGTTGGTAAATAGTGTAGCATGTGTACACGTGTCCAAAAAATATGACACAGGCATGTCCAACACGTTGCAAACACGTGGGGTACACCCAGTGTTGTACAATATCATGCACACATGCACGTGTGCGTAGGATACGACACACGACACATGGGGTCTCGTGGTCATGCCCACGTGTAGCTCACGTATCAGGCTACACATATGACACAACATGACACGACCACATTATGTCCAGAGTGGACACGACTCGCGTATCAGAACGCGATCTGTCTGAATGTGGCATGCGCATGTGACCAGTGCACGTGACCTCGTGTGTTTGACACGACTCCGTTGGACACGAGACTCGGGGGACAGGTTTGTAGACGCTGGCCCCTCCTCTGAGTCCAACCACGGCTCACCACGTGGCCTATGCAATAAGCACGAGGCCTCGAGCAGCAGGGGAAGCCCTAGCCGCACGCGGGGCTGTGTCCACGAGTCCAGTGTGACTCAGACATGACACGAAATCACCTCAGTCATGTAGAATCCTATAAGCAACATGAAAGACTAATTTTCTATTCAAATACTTTCTAAAAACTCGATCGAAATGCCCACTGTGGCATTTCATCGAACACTAAGAAAACCACACTGATATGTGTCCGATACGGACACACAAAGGACACAAAACTTTGCAAAACCTATTCCTACAGTTAGAGGACACCTAGGGCTATGCATACATGCTAAGAAATCAATAATCTATGGAGGGAATAGGAAGTTACCTATAGGTGTTCCTTCTCAAAGAAAAACTTCAAAAATGGGGTTCCTCCTAGCTAGCCCCAAGCTCCAAATTGTCCCAAATCTATAGTTAGCCTCCATGAACAGTAGGGAAACACAAATTAAGTCACCATACTACAAGAATACCGATGATTTATGGCACGCGAAACGCGCCATAAATGAGCTTTTATGGCACGCAAAACGCGCCATAAATGAGCTTTTATGGCATACATTGTGGTGCCGTAAAAGTTCATGCCGTAAATGAGCCTATTATTTACGGTGCATTTAGAAGGCCATAAATGTAAACATATTAACGCCGTAAATGTTTTTTTACAGAATGTCGACAACCATTTACGACATATTTTGCATGCCGTAATTGCTCTTTCATGGCATACATGTGCGTGCCGTAATAGATATTTTCTACTGAATTTCGACAACCATTTACGACATCTTTCGTGTGCTGTAATTGCTCTTTCACGGCTACATATGTGCATCGTAATAGATATTCGTGCTGGGTTAAATACGGCGTATAGATGCACGTCGTAATAGTTATTCGCACATGATCAAATATAACATACATTGTGATGCCGTAAAAGATATTTTTGATAAATTATATTTACCATTTATGACATATGTAGCGTGCTGTAAATAATATTTTATGAAATTTTTTATCAAATAATAATAATTATTATTATTTTTATTATTATTATAATTATTATTATTATTATTATTATTATTATTACTATTATTATTATTATTATTATTTCCATGCCAATCCCTATTTATTTAAGCAAGGATATCAATGGTAAACAAAGTATATAACATAGCAAACATAAGTTAAAGAAATAGTTGATTACTGGCATATATCCCAATCAAACTACAAAAGTGAAACGTAATTCAAAAGAACCCAGACACGTGATATCATAAAAATAATCGAATTCAATAGCCAAAATACATTAATAGCAAACAAAAGGCCATGCCAAAGTATATCATGCGATATTTACATTATAGCAAACAAAAGGCCATGCCAAAGTATATCATGCCATATTGTTTCATGAACTACAAAAGTATTTTAGTACTGAATAATAAGAACAATACAATATGTCAATACAAATTGAGCTTGTTTCATAATTTGTCCTACTTTGGGAAAAAAAAGTAAATTGTCTTCTATGACAAATTTTGGCTCAAATGGTTGCAGAGGTGAAGCTTCAAACACAAAACCCAAATTTTTTTCATTGATTGATAACCTGCACAAACATAAATTGTATTTTAGTTCATTATATCCAATTTGATGTATATATAAACACAACAATGAAATAATATACATAAATAAATGAGTATTATGGGCACAAATTAATGTATGCATAAACACAATCATGTATAAGTTTGGGTTCATTATATCCTTCATTTTTCAGTCCCAGTTTCAATCTGTTAAGTTTCCACATATATGATCTAAAGGAACACTTGAAGTAGATAGGCTTGATTGATTCTTCCAGTGCTCAAAGCTTGTAATGGCTTAGAGGATGCTCAATGATAGTAACATCTATCAAAGGAACGTGCCATCAAAACAATAGAGGATTCTTCCAGTGCTCATAAAAAAATAATGTGAAAGACCCCAAACTTGTGAAGCATTGTTTCATTGAAGCATAAGAACATGACAATACTTGATTGAAACATATCAATGACTAAAGAAAAAATAACAGATTTTATGCTTGTCAGTATTGCAATCATAATTGAAACAACTCAATGGAAAGAACTAATCATGTATAAGTTTGGGTGTCTGTTATGTAGTATGTACACATGCACCAATAGACAAACTTGAGCCTCAAAATGAAAATTTTAAGTTAGAAAAAGAAACAATAGAGTGACATTGCCAATTGTTTAAATGTTTAAACAGGGACAATGTTGATACACAAGAAGTACCAAATGTCCATAATATTAGTTGACAAATTTTAGTCTTAATATGTTGTTCCATCATCAATAGGCTCATTATTTGTTAACCATTCATATAATATTTCCTGCAAGACAAGCCTTAATTCAGAGACTAACATTAAATGGAACTTGTTTATATTTCAGGCAAGCCACAACAATCCAGTAAATGACTCAATATGAAAAATAACTTCAAATGCAATACATATGGAAATAAGCTGTATATCCGCAAATATTTATATTATTCCACCATACCTCCATAGGCTAAATGCCCATTTTTGGCTAATAGCTGGATTCATGCAGCAGATAGTTTTTAAAAATCTGCTTAAATGTGTGCCAGAAGGATTTGAACATGACTTGCTTTGATACCATGTTAAAAGCCTTGCCACGACACCAAAACTCCACAGACGTGTTGAATGTTGTGGGTTAAATATTTATGTTATTCCAACATATATTTTAGATAAATGTATATCATGACTCCTGATGCTATTAATAGAGTTTGTTTAGAAACTAATATCTTTAGCACCTTCTGAACAAATCAATTCAGTGACAAGTAAAACTTTAGTTTTTAGTATTCATAAATCCATAACATATTTATGAGTCTATTCCAAGAAAAGAAAGAAAAAAATCCTTTTGAAGTGGAATTTTCCATTTGTGCACACTTGGTGTACATGCAATTTACTTGTATTTGATGGTCCTGTGCTTTTGGCTTATACACAATTTGTTTTACTGGATAAGGGCTAATCAAAATGTCGTACTGATGTAAAGTTGATTCAAGGATTAGGTTGAGGATAGTCTATTCACAGGGATGATAGACATAAAAAGGTTGTGCTTACTCAAAGAGTATATGCTGCCAAGCTTTGTGTTATTATCTTATAATCAGAAGTATATATCATAGATTTGGAAACTCATGTTTTTAGATTCACAACCCAAGGACTTATTTAAATTACATATTTATAGTGTTATGCCTGTGTAGGAAGAATGTTGGCTTAGGCCCTTCTACCTCTGAGATAACCCACAATGGTACCCGACCAGGCTCACCTCACTCTCAAAGATAAATAGCCAAAGATCAATTCAAAGTGCGATGAAATATATAAGATATATATATATATATATATATATATATATATATATATATATATATATATATATATATATATATATATATTTGCATGCATTCGTAAAACGGCTGATATGCCTGTATATATTTTTCAAGAGCATAACTCAATATACATGTTATAAGCCATCCAGAAGTTACAGACATGAAGAGAATAATCCTTGAAAATCGAGTAGAGACCATAAGACAAATAACACTCCAAAAGCAAAGTAAACAACACATAGCAAACTAAAAACTCCAATATACAGAAAAGATTAGACCGACAGGCAGAGATCATGAATATTCACCAAGTCAGACATCTAGTGATAGAGACTACACTACATATAATCTTACAAAAGCAGAATGTAGGCTTCTTCTTCTTTTGCAGGATATATATATATTTATTTTCAATATCTAAAATACTCTCCAACTCTCTCCAAAGAAAATGCAAACAAAGAAAAGTCAGGATGCAAACTATATGGGTCACCGGTACATATATGTTAGGGGTAGTTTTGATGTGCGGGATCTAGAGTAATAAATATGTATCCTTCAATGCTCATGATCTTTAACTATAGAGTATTTGCATTGACTTCAATAGACACTTTGGGGACAAATTATATTCTTTAATCGATTTATGAATGGTTATTTATAGAAATATTCAGCAGTAATGAGAACGTGAGCGTATTATTTTCTCAATAAGGGAAGAAAAAGGTAGAACCAACTAGAAATAATAACTGTAACGAAAACGTGAACGTGAGCGTATCTTTAACTATAGAGTATTTGCATCAACCAAGACCTCGACTTCAATTTCACAAGGACGAAAGAAAAAAGTCGCCCAAAGTCGGGACAACAGCAAAAATATATCAAAGGATAGCAGCGACCCACATCAGCGACCCCAAATCGACCAAGACCTCGACTTCAATTTCTCAAGGACTAAAGAAAAAATTCGTCCAATCTAAGAACTCAATCTGACCAAAGAAAAAAGTCGTCGAAATCGAAATCGAAAAAATTCGTCCAATCTAAGAACTCGATCGTCCACGCCCAAATCTTGTGGAAAATTGATCGTCTAACTTTAATATAGAATTCTACAAAATATTTTTCAATATAACAAAAATCTTTACCTTCTCTTCTTTGTTGTTCCTCTTACTCTTCTTCCTCCTCTTCTTCCCGTAGGATTTTCTGGATTTTTTTTTCCTTTCTCCGCCCTTCCCCTTCTTCTTCGTAGGGTTTTCTGGGTTTGCTTTTGGGTTTGGGAATATGTGGGGAATACTTTTATTAAGTTTTATTGTTGGCAGAGGTGGGACTTTAGGAATAGGTTATAAAACCCGCGGGATTTTACTAGTTTGCTGGCCCTAATTTAGAAACGGGCAGGATTATATTTCGTTGATTTTTTTTTTTTGTGGCTCTAACATTTCGTTGATTTGTTTATTTAGAGCAAAAACCGAAACAAAAATTTTAGGATCAACACATGACTAACTTCTATAAATTCTTTTTTTAACGTCTAACATTGACTTATCTATAAAAACATTAATAATTAATAATTAACGATTAATAATTAATAATTAACAATTGATAGTTTTTTATTAACAATTAATAATTATAAATTATAATTATTGATAAATAATTAATAATTAATAATTAATGATTAAGTAACTATATTTAAATATTTTACAAATAGTATTAGAAATTAATATTATTATGATTAGTAAATTATTAATTAAATTATTACAAAATATGATTCTAATTGTGATTGAAATAATATTAATTAAGATTATAATAAAATAGTTATTAACAAATTATTAGTTAATAGTATAATAATACTAATAAATTATTAATTATGATTATAACGAAATTAACTAATTAACTAATTTTTTAATTAATAATACTGAACATAGGATATGATTATTAATTAATATCATAATAATACTATTAAATTATTAATTAATATATAATATAATAATATAATAATACTAGTGAATTATGATTATTAACTAATTAACAATTTATTAGTTAATATTATAATAATACTAACAAATTATTAATTATGATTATAAAGAAATTAACTAATTAACTTATTTTTTAATTAATAATACTATTTTTTATTAATTAATAATACTAATAAAATAGTTAGTTTTTTTTTATTTATTAACTAATTTTTAACGAAATTATTAAAGAATAATTATTTTTAACAAAATTATTAAAGAATAAGTAATTTTTAATTTACTAATTTTTAACAAAATTATTAAATAATAAATATTTTAAAGAAATTATTAAAGAATAATTATCTTTTCCTCCAAAATCCAACCAAATCCAAGTTTTGGATTTTGTCATACTTTTCATATCCAAATCCATCTCCAACCAAACATAGGATTCCATAGATTTTTCTTCAAATCCATAAAAATCTAAATGCCACCTCAAAATACGGTTTACCAAACGGGCCCATATTGTTAAAAAATATTGTAAATAAAACGTTGTTAACAAAGTTTTTTTGTTGTAGTGTTAATTATCTCAAAAGTTTTCCATCTGCCTGTGTCTAGTTCACGTTGGATAGGATTTATTTCGACCCAAACCCTCTCTGTTTTGATAATATGGTCTAGTTTTGAGGTCCACACTCTATCAACACAAATCAAGGGTCCGGATCCTGTTTGGATAAAAAGGATTGGGTCCGGATCTAAAATCCATATAACATAACATTAACTCATATCTAAATTCTGCATGGTGTGCACATATCCATGTGTCGTAAATAAGTTAGAAAGTTAATTTGCATAAACTTGTGGGAAAGTTAATTTGAAAGGAGATTTTAGAGAAACAATTACATAGAGAAAGTTTCTCAGAAGAATCAATTGCACTATACACGACGTGCACAAATGCATGCCAAAAATGAGCTATCATTTACGGCACTCACAAGTGCATGCCGTCAATGAAAAATCATTCACGGCGTGCACAATGCATGCCGTAAATAAGTTATCATTCACGGCGCACATACCTGCATGCCGTAAATACGTTTACAATGACGGCTTGCATACAAAATATGTCGTAACAAAGACAAAAAATAACTCATTTACGGCACACAAATATGCGTGGAAGAAGTTTGAATGAAAAAGGATTATTATTGATTAAAATAGGAAGGAGTTTCAATGGAGGCTAACCTTGATCTTGCAAAATGAAGAGATGAACAAAAGAGGCAAGTGGTTTTGAGAGAGATTTTATAGGGATAGTGCCCTAGGTGGCCAGCCATAGGATTCTAGGGTTAGTGTTTTGGGATTTGATCTAGGGCTCTCATTCCATTTAGTCAAATCAAGGGCCTATAACCTAGGTTTCACACTTGACTTAAATGCAACCTAGTTAACTCTAACTAACATGACTTAATCAATACTAACCATCACTAACCATGGCTAGCTAAGTCTAGGTATGACTTATCTAGGTTAGGTCAAATCTAGTTTAGGGCTAAACACAACACAAGGCAATTGATTAATCAATATATAAATCACACCATCCCATTAATTATATTAAATACCAAATAAATATATATTAAACTCAAATAATTCAAAATGTTAAAATACCCTCAAACTAGAAATATGGTAGTGACAAATCTACCCTCCTTAAAAAAAATTGTCCTCGAAATTGAAAGGCGAAACTAATAATGAGAAGGATAGACAATCATACCTCACGGTCCAAAAAGATAAGGGTATCCCTCGCGCATCTCATCCTCCCGCTCCCAGGTAGACTCTCCTGGAGAATGATGCCTCCATACGACGCGAACCAAGGGTATCACCTGGTTTCTCAGCACCTTCTCTCGACGATCAAGAATCTTCACTGGCTGCCCTGTATAACTGAGAGTAGGCCCTACCTCAATCTCTGAATGATCAAGCACATGGCTAGGGTCAGCCACGTTTGTCTCAACTGTGATACGTGGAATACATTATGGACACCCACTAGTGCAGGTAGGAAGTCTAGCCTGTATGCCACGTCACTGACTCTCCCGCTGATCACGAAAGGTCCGATGAAGCGTGGGCTAAGCTTCCCACCTCTACCAAACGTATAGTACCATGAGTCGGAGATATCTGCAGAAAAACCATGTCTCCGACCTAAACACAAACAAGGTCTCAAGTTACTAAATAATTAAACATGATCAAATAAATAAAACAATAAACAACCTACTTCTAATCCTATCTCTAATCTGTATCTCAAACTCCAATGGCGTCTGGTGGCTATCGGCCCAGTGCCGATGTCTGTCCTGCACCACGCGAAGTCTGTCCCTGATGAGCTTCACCTTCTCGGCTGCGTCAACAACCATCTCTGGTTCCAGTAAAGCTCGCTCACCAACATCATCCCAAGATAAGGGTGTACGACACCTACGCCCGTACAGAGCCTCGAAAAGTGACACCTCAATGCTGACCTAAAAACTATTGTTGTAAGCAAACTCTACCAAATGTAGATGATCCTCCCAGGAACCTCCAAAATCTAAGACGCACGTCCGCAGCATATCCTCGAGCGTCTGAATAGTCCTCTCTGACTGCCCGTCCGTCTAGGGGTGGTATGCAGTACTAACTTGAGCTGAGTGCCCAAACTAGTCTACAGACTCCTTCAGAAATGGAAAGTAAAGCGACTATCCTGATCCGAGATGATGCTAACCGGAACTCCGTGAATCCTGATAATCTGTCGCATGTACATCTCCGCAAGCCTCTCTGTAGACGTACCCACCTTGAATGGCAAGAAGTGGGCTGATTTAGTCAACCTGTCAACGATGACCCAAATCACGTCTTTCCCTCCTGGTGTATGCGGTAACCCAGATACAAAATCCATGGTGATATGCTCCCACTTCCACTCTGGAATGGGCAATGGCTGCAATAATCCATCGGGCCTCTGCCTCTCTGTCTTGACCTGCTGACAGACCAAGCATCTAGCTACAAAGCGAGCTACCTCCCGCTTTATCCCGTACCATAAGACATGCTTTCTCAGATCTTGGTACATCTTGTTGGCACCAGGATGTATAGAGTACTGGGATCTGTGAGCCTCCTACATAACCTGCTCCCTGAGCTCTCCGCTGGGCACACATAACCTAGAACCGTGCCTTAAGGCATCATCCTCTGCAAGAGAAAAATTGCCATCCACCAACCTTGCTCGAACCTGCTCTCGGAGACACCGCAGAGCAACGTCCTCAAACTGTGTCGACTTGATCCTCTCTACCAAGTCTGACTGAATTTGTAGGCCCCACATCTGCATCTGAACTCCGGGCACGATCACCTCAATCCCCAGGCTCTCCAAATCATCAAGCAAGTGATGGTCCATAGTCAAACACATGGCTGTTGGATACCTACTCAAGGCATCGGCAACCATGTTGGCCTTTCCTGGGTGATAGTGAAGTGAAATATCGAAGTCCTTCATCAGCTCTAGCCATATGCACTGCCTCATGTTGAGCTCTTTCTGTGTAAACACATACTTAAGCTCTTATGATCTGTAAAGATCTCCACCCTCTCTCCATACATGTAGTACTTCCACAACTTCAGCACAAAAATTACTGCTGCTAGATCCAGGTCGTGGGTATGGTAGTTCTTCTCATGGGGACGTAACTACCTGGAAGCATAGGAAATCACCTTCCCATGCTGCTGCAAGACACAACACTGCCCCTTCTCTGAAGCGTCACTATAGATAGTTAACCCTCCTGAACCAGATGGCAATGTCAGAATCGGAGCTGTCGTAAGCCGCTTCTTCAACTCATCAAAAGCTGTCTGACACTCCTCTGACCAAACATACTCAGCATCCTTCCGGGTCAGCCGAGTCAACGGCTCTGCAACCCGAGAGAAATCCTGCACAAACCTCATGTAGTATCCTGCCAGCCCCAAGAAGCTCCTGATATCTGCCACTGAAGTCGGCGCTACCCATGCCTTAACTATTGTGATCTTCTTCGGGTCCACTGAGATCCCATCTCCAGTCACCACATAACCCAAGAAGTCAACTCTGTCCAGGAAGAACTCGCACTTCGAGAGCTTTCCATACAGCCTCTCCCTCCTGAGTGTCTCCAACACTACTCTCAAGTGCTCCTCGTGCTCCTCCCCAGTCTTAGAATAAACCAGGAAATCATCAATGAATACCACCACGAACTTTTCCAAGTACTGGTGGAACACCTTGTTCATTAAGTTCATAAACACTGCTGGTGCATTGGTTAGCCCAAACGGCATAACCAAAAACTCAAACTGTCCGTACCGCATCCTGAAGGCGGTCTTCGGAATATCCTCCCCCTCCACCTTCACCTGGTGATAACCTGACCTCAAATCAATCTTGGAGAAAACCCGAGCTTCGCTTAACTAATCAAAGAGATCATCGATCCACGGCAGTGGGTATCTGTTCATGATCGTCATGTTGTTGAGTGCCCTATAGTCGATACACATCCGTACCGACCCATCCTTCTTGGGTACAAAAAGTACCGGTGCACCCCAAGGTAAAGAACTCGATCGGATGAATCCCTTATCCTGCAGCTCATCCACCTGCTTCTTCAGCTCCACCAACTTACTGTTGTTCACTCGGTAGACATGCTGAGAAATCGGTTTCGCATCGGGAACCAAGTCTATCGAGAACTCTACATCTCTGTCCGGAGGAAGCACTGGCAACTCCTCTGGAAAAACATCCATGAACTCTGCGATCAAGGAATGTGGAGCCGCCTGCTCCTCAACAGAAGCTCCGCAGAAAAGTCCTCCGTCCTGCTCTACCTGCCGTCGGGTATACTCAAACTCTGGCTCTCCTGGCGCCCCAAAAAAAACTCTACACCCAATCTATACTGGCGTGGTGCCTGCTCAACCAGTCCATACCTAATACGATATCGTAGTTCGGTAATGGCATGACGAACAGACTCACTTCCAACTCTCGGCCTCCCAAAACAACGCTCCGCCCTCTGCAAACATCACTCATGAGGATAACACCACCCACGGTCATGATCTTGCAGGTCCTAGGCAATGATTCAGATACTAGGCCGTGTCTAATAGCAAACGATACTGATACGAAACTATGGGAAGCCTCGGAATCAAACAGTACAAAAGGTGGAATGGAGTCGAGAAGAACCGAACCTGCAATCAGCTCTCCTATGGCCTTTGCATCCTCGACCGCCATGGCAAAAGATCGCCCTTGCTGTCCACCCCTAGTCTGCTATTGATGTTGAATAAACCTCTGTTGTTGTGTCTACAGTGGTCCCCTCTGCGGCTGTCCTGTCGGAGCCTTGGCTCCCGCTCCCTGCGCTACTCTGCCAATAAACTGAGTGCACTCCTTCAGCTGGTGGTTCGCTGCTCCACAAAGAAGGCACCTACCGAACCTCTTCCTGCACTCGTTTCACCCATGCCCTGGCTTCTTGCAATAAGCACAGTTGGTTGCCTGCTGCCTCGGTGCCTGCTGCTGTACATGTTGGAAGGGTGCCTGGGCCTGCTGCTGAAACTGCTGCTGATGAACAGGCCTCTGTGGTTGCTGGTGCTGGAAATGAGGCCTCTTCGCCTGGCTTCCGCTGGCTGCTGCCTCCCTGGAAGTCTCGCCCCCTCTTGAGCCTAAGCTCAAGATCATCCTCTGCAGCTAACGCATCTACTAAGATCTCATTGAATGTAGCGCTGCGGGAACTCTTGGTATAGGACTTGACCTCCTTTACCAGTCCCTTTCGGAACCTCCGGGCCTTCGTCGCCTCGGACAATCCCTCTACAAATCTGTCCAGGTGGCAGAACTCTCCTGCATACTCCTCTACGAACTGACTGCCCTGGACTAGGGCCTCAAACTGGTCTCGAGGGCTCTTAGCACTGCATCCAGAAAGAACTTCTCCTTGAATAGCTTCTTGAATGCTGTCCAAGTCTGTCCTGCAGTACCAACCCTTAGGTCGATCTGGTACCATGTACGGGCCAGATCCTGTATTATGCTGGCCGATGCCTCTATCTGGAGCCTCGTCGGGATCTCAGCCAATCTGAATATCTCCTCCATGTGCTCGATCCACTCGTCGGCATACAGGATTCCCTCTGTCCCTCGGAAGTCCCTCCAGTGCATCTTCTAAAAATCCTGGATGCCCTACTTCCGCTGATGGTACGGCTGCTGGACTGCTTCCAGCTAAGCTATTACTCTCTCCACCGTAGTCACGACCAGATCAATGCCTTGGCTGAACTCTGCTGTCTGCTCTTCTGCTGCTGGCCCTCCATGAACTGCCGAAAGAACATGAATAGTTAAACCGCATCAACTGTCCCGAAGACGGCTGCTGACTCTGGAGTATCTCTAGAATCACCGGACTCGACCTGGGTCCTACTAGTGCAGAAGCTCCTCCGAAAGCAGCTGAAATGCCTACCCCAATTGGCATGACTGGGGCTGTGGTACCGGGAGCTGACTGCTACGGAGGACGAGAGGTGGCAGACCCCTCTACAGCGTCCCCCTGTCGGGGCGATGAGATCTCGTCTCAAACCATCTGGGACACAGATCAAACAAGAACAATTACTGATGAATGGAAGTCAAAAATAGAAAGGAGGACAGTTTATATTCAAAGGAAGAAAATATCAGCAAAATGTAGATATACGAAATCTGATAAAGAGTTTTTTCTAGTGTGATTGAGTACCTTCAAAATATCATGATCCTACTGCAGGCTGTAGCGATACTCTAGTTCGAATACCTATATTTCTAAACTAGGACTGCATGGGCCACAATAAAAATGTGTCATGACCCGCACCCTAGAGTAAGGGCACGAGATGTGGGTACGTCCAGCTACGTCGCAGTGTCGGCGGTAGAACGTTGTCCTAGGTCAATCATCTAACAATATAAAGGTACCTGTACAGTATATACACTCGAATGGAGGTGACATAGCAATATACAGTCTCAATCATATCTAAGGCAGAATGATAAGATAGAAAGATAGATACTGAAATAAAAGATCCAGTAAGTAAAACCAGAGAGTCTAAGTGTCTAAAGATATCACAAAACCACAAATCCCAATATCATAATACAGTCATCCAGAATATAAACATAAAGAAAATCCTAGTCGGAGAGTGTCGTCCACAGCTAAAGGATCTTGCTGCTGGTCCAAGTTATAGCTATCATCTAGGGTAGTCCCATAATAGGTGGGACAGCACGCCTCGTCCTCATCCTCGTAATATTCAACAGGTCCAGTCAGGACAGGAGCGAGCATAATACATCTCAATAAGTCATAGCAGGAAAGGAAATATAATCATGCTAGAGAGTAAAATACATAAAACTGAAGAATAGCATAATGTAAAAGAGAAACTGTAAGTAAATATCTACGATATATAAAAGAGAGACAGTGCTAGTGATTCAGAGTACAAGATGAACATGTGAACAGTTGGAGAGTAATTCATGACTATACTAAAGAGGTGATTCATGACTATTCTACTTTAGAATTATTTACATGCTCAGTTTTACTCCTTCATCCCCAATCGATACACAATGATCCAGACAAGTTACATTAAGATTCATGACTATACTATATTGCCCATATAGGGTGATTCAAGAGTGATTCGTGAAGATTCGTGAAGGCTCTGTGATTCATGAGAGTACAGGAATCACAAGTTGATATATGAAGATTTATGATAATAGAAGCATGAGATACATGATGTAAGTGAAACACACGAAACAAGCGTATCTGATGCTCCCGAGTGGGATAACATCTCATGAAGGGATCCATATAGTACTAATCCGTGATACCAACGTGTCAGCATCAAGTAAAGTAATCTAAAGTAGGAATATAATCCTAACAAATATGAAATGATCAGAGAATGTACTCAGCTGGTATCCTAAATATCTGAAGAGAATATACTGTCCGAGGAGTGGTATCTGTCTCCTATAGAACAGTACAAGTCACTATATGTCTAAAATAATGAAATAGACTGCTACAATGCATCTACATGATGTTAGGGTCAATCTAGGCTAAAGTCAACTTTTGGTCAACTCTAGTCAACCCTAACAGTCAACAAGGTCAAACAGGGTTAAACTAGGTAACTAGTCTAGGTTGGTCAAACCTGGGCTTAACAAGTCAATCTAGGTCAACTAACCCAATACCACACAAGTCTCACTAGCCTAGTGATACACAAGTGTATCACCCCCACATGCCATAGGCTACTCTACCTAGGCCATTGGCCAAACACATATAGGCTAATGAAATCTCTATTTCATATTACACTATCACACTACACATTTCACATATAATATATACATTACACATAGGTTAGATAATATATATATATATAATATATATATATATATATATATATAATTATACAATATTTATATATATATATAATATGTGTGTGTGTGTGTGTGTGTGGTGTGTGTTGGTGTGTGTGGGTGTGTGTGCATACACATAGGCATAGAGAGATAGATATGTGTAGGCATGTGTCACATAGGTGTGTGAAATGAGTGACAGGGAATTGGAGGGTGTGCATGTGTGTATGCATCATAGCAATATGTGTGTGTGTACATGTAGTAGAGTGTGTGTGTATGTGTATTAGTGGGGAAGATGCAGGAAAACAGTGAACCATAGGGGTGTGTGTGTGTTGTCATGTGTGTGTGTATGGGCTAAGGGGAATGTGTGTGACAGTGAACATAAGAGGGTGTCCTGTGTGTGACAGATTTTAGTTTGTGTGTGAGAGTGTAAACTGTGTGTTAGAGTGATAGGAAAATGTGTGTGTGTCTAAATTTCAGTTGTGTGTGTGTAATGAATGTGACAGGGACTTAGGATAGGGTGTGTGTCAAGGTGTAGACATGTGTATGTGAGTGAGTGTGTGAGTATTTGAAGATGTAGGTGACAAGAACTAAAGAGGTGGCCTGTGTTTCTCAGGTTTGACAAACCAATGACAGTCTCAGGATTTCAAAATCGATTCCATAACCTAACTGTCAACACCAAACCTAAACTCATATCCCATAGCCTAATATAAACATGTGAATAATCAAACATTTAAGAAATCACAAAATCAGGAATGCCAGTCAACTCAGGAAACAAAATCAATTTGATAGCCTCATTTAATCCCTTGACAGTTAGCACACCAAACTTGATTCCAACACCCATAGCATCACACAAATCGAATTTAACATGGAGTTCAACCCTAACACATGTAGGTGAACCAATAACTACCTAACATGATTAAAATCAGTTAGAAATAACACTTAAACTCAGGAAAATTCATCCCAGCCAAATGTATCAGTGAGTATCAGCCTAATTAGGAATTCGATGATTCGACCCTAAATTAAATATTAAAAATCACAAACAGTGGTTGGTAAATAGTGTAGCATGTGTACACGTGTCTTGAGAGTCTTCACGTGTCCAGAAAACACGACATAGGCGTGTCTAACATGTTGCAAACACGTGGGTGCACCCAGTGTTGCACAGTGTCGTGCACACATGCACGTGGCGTAGGACATGACACACGACACGTGGGGTCTCATGGTCATGCCTATGTGTAGCCCACGTGTCAGACTACACATATGACACAACACGACACGACCACATCGTGTCCCGAGTGGACACGACTCGCGTATCAGAACGCGACACGCGTGTGTGACCAGTGCGCGTGACCTCGTGTGTCCGACATAACTCTGTTGGACACGAGACTTAGGAGACAGGTTCGCAAACACTGCCCCCTCATCTGAGTCCAACCACGGCTCACCACGTGGCCTGTGCAATGAGCATGAGGCCTCGAGCAGCAGGAGAAGCCCTAGCTACGTGCGGGGCTGTGTCCACGAATCCAGTGTGACTTAGACACGACACAAAATCACCTGTCGTGTAGAATCCCATAAGCAACATGAAAGACTAATTTCTATTAAAATACTTTCTGAAAACTCGATCGAAATGCCCACTGTGGCATTTCGTCGAACACTAAGAAAACCACACTGATACGTGTCCGATACGGACTCGTAAAGGACACAAAACTTTGCAAAACCTATTCCTACAGTGAGAGGACACCTAGAGCTATGCATACATGCCAAGAAATCAAAAATATATGGAGGGAATAGGAAGTTACCTATAGGTGTTCCTTCTCAAGGAAAAACTTCAAACATGGGGTTCCTCCTAGCTAGCCCCAAGCTCCAAATTGTCCCAAATCTGTAGTTAGCCTCCATTAACAGTAGGGAAACACAAATTAGGTCACCATGGAAGAAGTTTGAATGAAAAAGGATTAATATTGATTAAAATAGGAAGGAGTTTCAATGGAGGTGTCAGCCCCAGTTTTTCAAAATTTTTGTTAATTAGTATTAAATTGGCCAAATGATTATTTTAGTATTAAAATATTTTATAATAATTATTAGGAATTTTTCCTGTATTTTTAAATGATTTTTAAATAGTTTTAAATACATAAAATATCATTTTGCAATTATTTAAAGTTGTTTTAAATAGGTTTGCAATTATTCAGATTGTTTTAAATACTGTTTGTAATTTTCCAATTTGTCCTTTGCAAATTTATTTTTGCAAACTAAAACCGCGGGGGTCAGTTTGTAAATATTAATTGCATTTGACATTAGGGAGGACCTATTTGTGAAATCCTAAAACCTAGGGACTTTTGTGCAAAACCTAAACCTAACCCCCCCCCCGACGACCGGACAGCTGCCGACGACCGGCCAGCTGCCCCCCCACGTCCCGACCGACTTTGCACCGCCATCGACCTCTATAAAACTCCCCTCTCCCCCCTACCGAAACCCTAACCCTAAATCTCCTTCGCCACCCTCCACGACACCTTTCCTCCCCGAAACCCTAGCCGCAACCCTAGCTCCGGCGATCTCCTCCGCCACCCCACACAGCGACTAACACCCCCAACCACCACCATCACCTTCGTCTCGACGAGGCGAACCCAGCGCCACCGACGCGCCACCACCACGACGCCTCCTCCGCCTGATCGCCTCCTCGACAGCAGCTCACCCCCATCGGACACGTACGTGTCACTCCCCCCTCTCGATTGTGTCTGTATACACAAGCACGGACTCGCCTGGTCCCGACGAACCCAATGCAAAGCTCGGACACGCGTAAGTCGTGTCGTGCGTGTCGTGCAAAGCACGGACACGTGATCCTGTGTCCCTAACTGTCAGGACACAGGGCCGATTTTATTTCTTTTTTTTATTAATCTAACCTAATCAGAAATAAAACTAACCCTAAACCTATCTCTAACAAAGCGGGCCGCTGGCCCACTGGCCAGCGCGCAGTGTTTAGAAACCCCCCCCCCCCCCCCCCGAGTTCGAGCCCCCTTTCCTTCTGTCTTCTTTTCTCTTTTTTTTTCTTTTCTTTTTCCTTTTATATATATATATTTATATATATATGTATATATATTTTAGTTTATAAATATATGTATATACGTATTTTACAGTATTATATATGTATATATATTTTATAATTAGTAAATTTGTGTATATTTATGTATATACCTTGATATATATATATATATTAATATATATATATATATATACACTTTATTATTAAAGTATTTTTTCCTATATATGTATATATATTAAACATGTATATTTGTACTCTATAAATTAAGTATTTTCTTTACAAATATATGTACTTTTAACACATGTATTTATATTTTCCACTATGCATAACTTTGCCCTATTAAAATATTAATAATTATTTTGTACTTTTACCAAACTGTATTTTATTGTATTTAAATTACTGCAACCATTTGATGTCCAAGCCTAGCATGGGTATTTGGGCTCAAAGTGTTTTCACACATTCAAGACCTGTACAAGTCATATTGGACTTGATTCATGGCCTTGGGTCCTGTATTTGAACTTTGGTTCAATTATATACATGGACAAAATACGCAGATAATTAATTATTGTGTGCATTTCTGTTTTTGATTTTCTAAAAGTACTAAAGTATTGATAAAATTATGGAAAAATAGTTTTTAGATACTTTGTTAAGTTGGCTAATTTAGTATAATTTTTGTAGTATTTAAATTACTATTTTGCCACTAGTTTGGCATATGAAACCAAAACTCATTTTCTGTATACTTAGGAAAACTGATTTTTATAAAATATTTGTACTGGTGAATAAATTCCAGAAAAATTATAAAAATTTCTATAGTTAGCAAGGATCGTGTTGGTACTTTGTTTTATGCAAAACTAGACTTTTTGTCTATCTCTAAAATTGTTGGAACACAATGATCTTCTGATTTATTTATTGATTAATTACGACTTGTAGCTTTTTGTGTTATTTGGAGTTTTAGTCGTGTTGAACCCCATCCCTCACTAGTGTAAAGACCCTAGAAAGTTAGTTAACATAGTGTGTCACCCCACATTGGTCTCCTAGGCCAAGTCATTATTTTGGCTAAGTGCCCAATCACAAGTCGTGTCGCACCAGATTAGTGTCCTAGTGTTTTAGCTTAGTGTAAAGCTAAGTTATTGTATGTATTTCTACAGTGACGAGTTACCAGACATCCATAGCACTTTTATTGCAGCTTGTTTTGCTAGAGGCAAGTACATCTACAAACTCGTTTACTGTCTTTAATGTTAAATACATGTGACAACCTTGTAAATTACCATTAATCCAGTTGCAAGTCTTTTTGTTAAATGTTAAAACACGGTTATGTGATAAAAGAATGTTAATCAACCCATGTGAATGCTGATCCTTGGAGTAGCAAGTCAGATCATAACATGTTTTATACTATTGCCAGTTCCCACCATGCTTTACACTATTCCCGTATTTTTACATGATGATTACTGGGTTATGAGAGAGTTGATAGTATAGTTACTGGACTCGTGGAATGTACTCACTTACATTGTAGTATGCTAATCGTGTAGTTTCTGGACTTATGGAATGTACATACGTACATTGCAGTAAACTAACAGTGCGGTTTCTGGACTTGTGGAATGTACATACGTACATTGCAGTAAACTGAGAATGTAGTTTCTGGACTTGTGGAATGTACTTACGTACATTGCAGTAAACTAACAATGTAGTTTCTGGACTTGTGGAATGTACATACGTACATTGCAGTAAACTAGCATAGCACCTATTGACCGATCTCATACCTGCTCCAGTTTTAATACATAATGTACACATGCCACAATTGACAAGAGTGTCTTAAAATGATAATCAAGATATACCATGATTTCCCGCTTATATGATTTACCCTGATTCCAGTATGTCTATTTTTAGTTATCATACCATGTTCCTGTTGTACATCTCTTGCATTATACATTCAGTACTTTAGTAGTAGAGGTTGTACTTGCTCCCGTCCTGACAGGATAACGTTGTAGGTATTTTGACCGAGGAAGAAATGCTTTGTGACCCGTACTATGGAGCTCCAGTTGAGGATATTCCAGCAGGGAATCCTGCTTAGCTGCTTAGTTTGACTTAGTGTTTGGTTATTATCACAGTTGCTGTTTGTACCTTTAAACTGGACCTTGTCTCCAGTCTTACATTTTGGTTTGTATATTATCGAACTTAGTAGTTTTTATCTATATAGAAGCTGTGTTGTGATCATTCTTAAACTGTCTTAATTATTAGCACACTTATCATTATTACCTGACTGTCTAGAACAGCTTACTGCGCTTTATCTTAAGCGTAGGCTGGACATGGCTCGGCCGGCCCAACAATTTGGGTAACGGGTCGTGACATGTTTTTGGTGGCCCATGCAGGTCCTGACTAAAGTTGTTTGGTTACGTTACTGTACCAAGCACGCCTGCAGAAATTAAGGATAACTAGATAACACTAGGAACAACATCTAGAACACCTAGAGGATTTTAGGATTGCAACATAGGAAAACTCATCACAGCATAGGACCGGTAGTGTAACTAAATTGTTTGCTTATGACTGCTTGCTTTATTCTTATAATTCCTTTATTTTATAAATAGATGGACCCTACCACCTCCGATTTCGCCACCTCAGGTGACGGTATACCACCCCCACCTCCTATCATACCTCCCCAGACTGTTGTTTCCCTCGACGGAACCCAATTACTGGCTTTGATCCAGGGGCTCCTGAATACTCAGCATACCCCCGTCTCGCAACCTATAGAACATCAATTGAGGCTAGTCATCAAAGTTTTATGAACCTAAAACCGAAGGAGTTTCTTGGGACGGAAGGCATAGTTGTAGCTGACTGGTTAGATTCCGTAGAGATGAAGCTCATAGGGGCTAGACCTGACGATCTTTGGGTCGAGGCAGCAGGATTTTTGTTAGCAGACCTGGCAGGGGTCTGGTTCAGAAATGAGACGATGTTCATTGGCGGCAGAGGAAACTGGGAGCAATTCAAGATCCAGTTCAAGAGGAAGTTCTTCTCCACCACCGCTAGAGTTGCCATGGGATTGCAATTCCAGAACCTGCAACAGGGGAGCCGTACAGTCGATGAGTACGCAGGTGAGTTTAGCAGACTCAGTCGTTTTGCCCGAGCTTAGTAGCCGACCCGGAGGAGATGGCTCGCAGATTCTGCCATGGTCTTGTCCCGGACATTAGCATCTTACTAGTGGCCAACGGGATCACAGACTACTACCAGCTACTGGAGAGAGCCCGAGGTATCGAGGAGCGTCTTTTGTCTTGCAAGAGGCCAGCTACCACACATCATGACGGGCCATCCAAGCGCCAGACTTTCCAGCAGAGGACGACTACCCAGCACCAGCAGGCCTATTCTCTACCAGCTCATCCTCAGCATCAGTTATCATTTGCCCGAGATCCGGGGCAACAGCAGCAGAAGTCTCTCTTGTGCCTTCTGCAAAAAGCCAAGGCACGATGTCTCCATCTGTAGGAAGAAATTGAGCCAGTGTCTTGTGCGGGTCTTCCACCCATATGATTCGGGAGTGCCAGAAGGCGAAGCCATTTACCAGAGGACCTTCAGGGAGAGCATACCCTTTAGCCATCCAGGCAGCAGTACCAGTGCCGGGCCCAGAGCCAAAGCCAGAATACTTGACAGACGGTGCCATAGGTTGGATTTATTTGCATATGACTGTTTGATTCTAGTGCCTCATTAAGTAACCTGTCATTAGACCTTTACCAAACCATCATTAGTAGCCGCACTCATAAGACAAGCTAGTAACCAGTAGACCCATCTTATAGACGTTCCATCATTGTAGCTAGGAGAGATAGCCTTAGTCATCGCTGTAATTATTTTTAAAAAAACGTTAATTGCCTTGCGTGTCTTCAGTTCTTGTAAATTTTGAGGACGAAATTTTTCAAGGAGGGAAGATTTGTCAGCCCCAGTTTTTCAAAATTTTTGTTAATTAGTATTAAATTGGCCATTAATGATTATTTTAGTATTAAAATATTTTATAATAATTATTAGGAATTTTTCCTGTATTTTTAAATGATTTTTAAATAGTTTTAAATACATAAAATATCATTTGCAATTATTTAAAGTTGTTTTAAATAGGTTTGCAATTATTCAGATTGTTTTAAATACTGTTTGTAATTTTCCAATTGTCCTTTGCAAATTTATTTTTGCAAACTAAAACCGCGGGGGTCAGTTGTAAATTATTAATTGCATTTGACATTGGGGAGGACCTATTGTGAAATCCTAAAACCTAGGGACTTTTGTGCAAAACCTAAACCTAACCCCCCCCCGACGACCGGACAGCTGCCGACGACCGGCCAGCTGCCCCCCCCACGTCCGACCGACTTTGCACCGCCATCGACCTCTATAAAACTCCCTCTCCCCCCTACCGAAACCCTAACCCTAAATCTCCTTCGCCACCCTCCACGACCACCTTTCCTCCCCGAAACCCTAGCCGCAACCCTAGCTCCGGCGATCTCCTCCGCCACCCCCACAGCGACTAACACCCCCAACCACCACCACCATCACCTTCGTCTCGACGAGGCGAACCCAGCGCCACCGACGCGCCACCACCACGACGCCTCCTCCGCCTGATCGCCTCCTCGACAGCAGCTCACCCCCATCGGACACGTACGTGTCACTCCCCCTCTCTTCGATTCGTGTCTCGTATACACAAGCACGGACTCGCCTGGTCCCGACGAACCCAATGCAAAGCTCAGACACGCGTAAGTCGTGTCGTACGTGTCGTGCAAAGCACGGACACGCTGATCCTGTGTCCCTAACTGTCAGGACACAGGGCCGATTTTATTTCTTTTTTTTTATTAATCTAACCTAATCAGAAATAAAACTAACCCTAAACCTATCTCTAACAAAGCGGGCCGCTGGCCCACTGGCCAGCGCGCAGGTTTAGAAACCCCCCCCCCCGCTGGCCGAGTTCGAGCCCCTTTCCTTCTGTCTTTTTCCTTTTCTTTTTCTTTCTTTTTCCTTTTATATATATATTTATATATATATGTATATATTAGTTATATAAATATATGTATATACTGTATTTTACAGTATATATATGTATATATATTTTATAATTAGTAAATTTTGTGTATATTTATGTATATACCTTGATATATATATATATTAATATATATATATATACACTTATTATTAAAGTATTTTTTCCTATATGTATATATATTTAAACATGTATATTGTACTCTATAAATTAAGTATTTTCTTTACAAATATATATGTACTTTTAACACATGTATTTATATTTTCCACTATGCATAACTTTGCCCTATTAAAATATTAATAATTATTTTGTACTTTACCAAACTGTATTTTATTGTATTTAAATTACTGCAACCATTTGATGTCCAAGCCTAGCATGGGTATTTGGGCTCAAATGCGTTTTCACATATTCAAGACCTGTACAAGTCATATTGGACTTGATCATGGCCTTGGGTCCTGTATTTGAACTTTGGTTCAAATTATATACATGGACAAAATACGCAGAATAATTATTGTGTGCATTTCTGTTTTTGATTTTCTAAAAGTACTTAAAGTATTGATAAAATTATGGAAAAATAGTTTTTAGATACTTTGTTAAGTTGGCTAATTTAGTATAATTTTTGTAGTATTTAAATTACTATTTTGCCACTAGTTTGGCATATGAAACCAAAACTCATTTTCTGTATACTTAGGAAAACTGATTTTTATAAAATATTTGTACTGGTGAATAAATTCCAGAAAAATTATAATAAATTTCTATAGTTAGCAAGGATCGTGTTGGTACTTTGTTTTATGCAAAACTAGACTTTTTGTCTATCTCTAAAATTGTTGGAACACAATGATCTTCTGATTTATTTATTGATTAATTACGACTTGTAGCTTTTTGTGTTATTTGGAGTTTTAGTCGTGTTGAACCCCATCCCTCACTAGTGTAAAGACCCTAGAAAGTTAGTTAACATAGTGTGTCACCCCACATTGGTCTCCTAGGCCAAGTCATTATTTTGGCTAAGTGCCCAATCACAAGTCGTGTCGCACCAGATTAGTGTCCTAGTGTTTTAGCTTAGTGTAAAGCTAAGTTATTGTATGTATTTCTACAGTGACGAGTTACCAGACATCCATAGCACTTTTATCGCAGCTTGTTTTGCTAGAGACAAGTACATCTACAAACTCGTTTACTGTCTTTTAATGTTAAGTACATGTGACAACCTTGTAAATTACCATTAATCCAGTTGCAAGTTTTTGTTAAATGTTAAAACACTGTTATGTGATAAAAGAATGTTAATCAACCCATGTGAATGCTGATCCTTGGAGTAGCAAGTCAGATCATAACATGTTTTATACTATTGCCAGTTCCCACCATGCTTTACACTATTTCCCGTATCTTTTACATGATGATTACTGGGTTATGAGAGAGTTGATAGTATAGTTACTGGACTCGTGGAATGTACTCACTTACATTGCAGTATGCTAATCGTGTAGTTTCTGGACTTGTGGAATGTACATACGTACATTGCAGTAAACTAACAGTGCGGTTTCTGGACTTGTGGAATGTACATACGTACATTGCAGTAAACTGAGAATGTAGTTTCTGGACTTGTGGAATGTACTTACGTACATTGCAGTAAACTAACAATGTAGTTTCTGGACTTGTGGAATGTACATACGTACATTGCAGTAAACTAGCATAGCACCTATTGACCGATCATACCTGCTCCAGTTTTAATACATAATGTACACATGCCACAATTGACAAAAGTGTCTTAAAATGATAATCAAGATATACCATGATTTCCCGCTTTATATGATTTACCCTGATTCCAGTATGTCTATTTTTTAGTCTTATCATACCATGTTCTGTTGTACATCTCTTGCATTATACATTCAGTACTTTAGTAGTAGAGGTTGTACTTGCTCCCGTCCTGACAGGATAACGTTGTAGGTATTTTGACCGAGGAAGAAATGCTTTGTGACCCGTACTATGGAGCTCCAGTTGAGGATATTCCAGCAGGGAATCCTGCTTAGCTGCTTAGTTTGACTTAGTGTTTGGTATTATCACAGTTGCTGTTTGTACCTTTAAACTGGACCTTGTCTCCAGTCTTACATTTTGGTTTGTATTATTATCGAACTTTGTGGTTTTTCATCTATATAGAAGCTGTGTTGTGATCATTCTTAAACTGTCTTAATATTAGCACACTTATCATTATTACCTGACTGTCTAGAACAGCTTACTGCGCTTTATCTTAAGCGTAGGCTGGACATGGCTCGGCCCGGCCCAACAATTTGGGTAACGGGTCGTGACAGGAGGCTAACCTTGTTCTTGTAAAATGAAGAGATAAACAAAAAGAGGCAAGTGGTTTGAGAGGGATTTTATAGGGATAGTGCCCTAGGTGGCCGGCCATAGGATTCTAGGGTTAGGGTTTTTGGGATTTGATCTAGGGCACTCATTCCATCTAGTCAAATCAAGGGCCTATAACCTAGGTTTCACACTTGACTTAAATGCAAACCTAGTTAACTCTAACTAACATGACTTAATCAAGACTAATCAATACTAACCATCACTAACCATGGCTAGCTAAGTCTAGGTATGACTAATCTAGGTTAGGTCAAATCTAGATTAGGGCTAAACACAACACAAGGCAATTGATTAATCAATATTTAAATCACACCAACCTATTAATTATATTAAATTCCAAATAAATATATATTAAATTCAAATAATTCACAATAACAAAAATACCCTCAAACTAAAAATTTGGTAGTGACACAACCAACGTCTATAAGTGTACCCTACCTTCATCTAATACCTGGAGAGATCACTAGGTCCTCAGGGGACTAGCAAGACACAATATACAAGTCTACTTTAATAGTAACAACATGCATAGATAGATAGAAAAATGGGACAAGAAAGTAGAGATTAAGGAGTACAGTACTAGAAATAAAATATAAAAGAAATGGCATGCCTCGAGAATCGTGCTAATAAATACGACAAAAAGGAAAACGAGGTAAACCGCAGCCCGGTGGTTGCTAACGACCCTATAGATTGCAATCCGGTGGTTGCTAACAACCTATCGTAAGTCTCAGTCGTAGTCCGGTGGTTGCTAACGATTAAAAGTGGTCAGATATAGTCACGTCTATAACAAGGTCCTCGCTTAAAACTATGAATCAATCAGGTCAAGTCAAATCAGTCAAATCCAAGTCAAGTATAGGTCAAACATGTCAAAGAAATATGACAGAGGCTAAGCAATACTATCACTAGACATGAACAAGGTAGAAAAATATGGCAAGTAATATAAGAAAAGAAAGAGTAACAATCTACTTGCACATAAAATTAGAAAATAACCATGACATGAAGCAGGAGAGAAATATGTAACCAAGTGAGACATAAAAGAATAGAGGTATAGAAAAGCATTTAAATACAATAAAGTTTGGCAAGGTGTACTTTTCTAGTGGTAGCACGTAGAACCAACACTATCCAGTCAATCAATGAGGCACAAAAGTCAAACTCTCATAACAGTCTCCAGACGCTAAAACAGACATCACCAATGTATTTGTCATAAAAAAATATCTAACTTTAACTGTCCAAAAGTCTAATTCTGGACATAGGAGCAACACGATAATTTTGGGCCAAAATAGTGTCTACCGTTGGACCTACTTTGCACCAAAAAGCGTGCTAACACCTATGGTTTCTAAAGTTATCAAACTATATGTCTACGGGTCTAGTTTAACGATACGAACCCAACCATGTCCAAAATGGGATTCCGGTAGGCCGTACACAAAATCGTTCGTTGGATCCGATCGCGAGCCGCCAAAATAGCGTTCCCATCAACCTTCTCAGATTCGGATCAAACTTGGCTCATAGGACCATAAAAATGATACGAGTCCAGTGGTACAAGTTTTGTCATGATGTGACGCATGTGCACAAAGTAATTGGAGTTTTTGCAAAGAGGCCGATACGGAGAAATTTGATGGATACATTTCATAGTTGTCGCACAAACGCAACCAATTCGAGTTTCGTCAAAGCCTACACGTCCGGATATACCATACGTGCCTTTCGATGCAATTTGTATGCGACGAAGTCGTCTGGATTGTCGGGACGGACTCCGTATCGAAACTTTTTTGTGTTTTAAAAACAGAGTTTTGGTCAACTTCAAACTAAATTTAAACAGAACATAATAAGTAATAAAATAAACTAATTAATAGGTTCTGATCTCAGTCAGGTTGTCTAAAATATTGTTCAAGCAATTTTCTAAGATTTGTGGTACCTTGGTCGCAAATCGACCGCAAACAGAGGTTGTTGGGATAATTTCTAACATCCAAAAATCATATTTTTTTTCTTGAATTTGGAACCCAATTTTTGTCACGCATATAGTAAATAAAATAAATTTCTGGAAGGGTATGGAAGAGGGTTATGTCAGGATCGTACCAGAGAAATCGGTTGGTGAATTGATGGATTGACGAGGGAGAAAAGTCGCTGCAAATGCCTTGCCCCTGCTGCTTTCTCTGCTGCTGCTGCTGGCCGTGTGGCGGCTGTCACCGCCCGATGGCCAGCATCCGATGACCCAGGGCGGTGCGAGTGATGTCAGGCAGTTGATAGGGGTGTGCGGGGTGGCAGGTTTTAGGGTTCGAGTTTTGGAACTCCTCCACCCTTTCTCTTTCTCGATCCATGCATATATATATGTTGTGCGCAACGATGGAGAGGGAACGGGCCTGTGTGGGTCTATTTGGGTTGGATATCTCGTAATAATTCAATATATCTTGAGATATTCAAAGGTTTTTATTTATATTTTTTCTCTTTTCTTTCATTTTTTCTTTTCTTTATATAACCCTATATGATATATACATATACACATACTTAAACACACAAATATATATAAATATATCATACTTACCAAAATTCCTAGAATAGTTTAAGGAAATGTTTTTAAAATACTATACTTATGAAATTTTCAAAAAAAAAATTGATAACTACAAGGCTTTAATCAACGAATAAAATTATTTGCATTAATTTAGTAACAATCCAAATTTATTTATACTCGTTTTTAAATTGAAAAAAAGCCCAATAACGTTAGGAAAGTTTTCCTTAAATTGTTCACCTAATATCAATAACATATTTATTATATATATATATATAAATATTTAGGAAAATATTTGTTAATCCATAATAATAAATACAAAATATATGTTTAGATTATATATAATATATATATTATATATATATATAATATATATAACTTGAACGCCTGAGGATGCACCGCATGACTAGATGAGCTTATGTTGGGTTCGAGTCAAGTCTGGGCTAAATTGGTACAACATAGTCTCCTAAAATTTATAATCTTTATAAATAACTAATTAAATCACTTATAGGAGTTAAGTCACAATTTTGACTAGTTTTTCTAGTTATGACACAGTTATGGCCAGGTCTTCCCTAGCATGGCTAATACATTAGTCAAGACACACGACTACACTATCCGTGCCAAAATTTCTAGTCGGTATGCATCTCAAACTTGACTATGACTAAGGCCACATTTATCTATAGTATTATGCTATTATAAATATAGTCATATGTATACAAAATTGTATTCAAATCTATTTGGCCCAAAATAAATCCAAAATAATTTCTACTAAGTCATGACCACCTCACATGGCTCTACCAAGTGGGGTTGGCTAGGTTAGGGTCCAAATATATTTTCTAGTCAAACCAAACTCGAAAAGTCAACCCATGAGTCGCTTGTACCATTCACAAATAAATAGCGCATAGTGACTCGATTGAATGGCACACCCTTGGCATGTGCGTTGTAGGCTCAGAATGGGTCAAAACCATATATTGGGTCAAATGGTTTTGATCGGTGTCGAGTTTGTAACTCAAGTTGGAAGTTAGGTCTAGAATTATGGTAAATAACCAAATGACCTAAGTTTGACCCAAAGTTGTGCGAAGTCAAAAGAATGTTAGAGGACAAGTTTGGATGGGACATGATATATCAAGTTGAAGGTGGACTTGTCTACTTCAAAACTCATGGAAGACGTTTATAAAAATTGACATTTCTTGTGCTCCAAAAATCAAAACTACAGAAAGTACAAATATAGTCATAATTATATATAATTATAATTTAATGAGTATAAAATCATATAAAAAATAATAATTCCCAAAAATCAGGGTCCTTACAGAAGATCATCAAATGTGACATCCTTACTGATTAAGAACATTATCCTCCAAGCAGTACAAACCGTATCCCTTTACTCCCTGGGCATATCCTAGGAATATGGTTTCTTGGCTCTCGTATCCAACTTACCCTCATTGACATGATATTAAGTTTTGCATCCAAATACGCGTAAAGTGCTGTAATATGCTGGTTTGTCGGTCATCACTCATATGGAGTCTAACAATCTATAGCCGGAGTTGGTGATCTATTAACCAAGTACCGCACCATGTATAGCATCCGCCCACCATTCCTTGCCTAAATCGTCATTGGATAGCATACATCTTGCTTTCTGAAATAAGGTTCGGTTCATCCTCTTTGCTAATCCATTCTGCTTTGGCGTATTCCTGACAGTCCAATGTCGAATGAAACCTTCTTGAGGACAGAAATCTTTGAAAGGTCCATAGGTATATTCAGTACCATTATCCGACCTCAATGTCTTAAACTTTTTACCCGTTATGTTCTCCACCATTTTTTCCACTGCAAGAACTTTTCAAAACACTTGATTGGTTTGAAAAAATACAACCAAACATAACGTGTATAATCATCAATAAAAGTAACATAGTACCTTGCTATATTCTTGGAAGGAATCCTACTAGGTCCCCATATATTTGTATGCACATAGTCGAGAATACCTTTGTGTTCTGCTTGCTTGTACTGAAGGTCGCCCTTTGCTGCTTTCTATAAACACAATGCTCACAAAAATCCATACTTGGTTTCTTCAAGTTCTTCAGTAACCCTTGCTTGCTATCAGGACATGCCTTTCATCATATACCCAAGTTGCATATGCCAAAGATGCGTGCTATTAGACAAATCAGTTGTACTGACTGCTAAAGTCCGAGTCATAGTGCTTTCTAATAAGATATAAAGGTTACCCGTCGGTGACCTTTTATCAACACCAAAGAACCACGAAACAACCCGCAAGACTCCACCCTCGCCGACGAATTGTTACCATTCGAGTCAAGCGCACCAAGAGAAATAAGATTTTTCTTGAGGTTGGGAACATGTCTGACATCGGTAAAGTTCGCATAATTTATCATACATTTTTACTTTGATAGACCCAATTTCGACAGCTCGACAGTGTTGTTGTTGTTGTTGTCCATTAACATAGAACCACCATCTATCGCCTTGCAGGAAGAAAACCACTCCCTTTTGGACACATGGTACGTGCATCCATAATCAAAAATCCAACGGTCACTCATGTTGTCATGTGCCACCGAAAAACAAACCTAGTCCTGTCAGCTTCTGAAGCACAGTTTGCTTCATCACCTTCTCTCTCTGTCTTAGTCACCTTTTCTTATTCTTTTCTTGGATGAGGATACTTATTTGCTAATTCATTGTGGTTGAAGCACTTCACTTTCTCGATAGGTGTCTTAGACTTGGATCTTGACCTTATGCTATAAGATGCTCTATCGTTGTCCTTCCTCTTGCCGTCAAACTTTGGGCTTAGTCTCTACCGTTTCTGCCATTAGAAGCCAACCTTCGTATCATTAGACAATAAGGCACTCATAGCCTCTTCTACGAAAATTGAGTCATTCTCGTATAGTAATGTTTGAATAAGTTTCTCATAAGAATTGGACAAAGAAAATAATAGGTTAGCGCCAAACGATCATCTTCTTCATATATGTCAATATTTCAAGTAAAAAATAATTCGATTAAATTTTGAGACATGATCCCGAATTGACGTACCTTCTTCCATCACTAGTCTGTAGCACGACTTTAACAATAAAGTCGGTTGGTAAGATTCTTCGTCATTTAGAGTGATTCCAACTTTAACCAGAGCCCATTGGCGGTGGTTTTGTCCTTCACAGAGTACACGATATCCTTTTCAAACATAGGCGAATAGCGACACATGCTTCGAGATCCATGTCGTCCTAATCATCATCGGTCATGTCAGTGGGCTTCTTGAATTTTCTCCGTAAAGCTTGTGAAGCTTTTGAGATATGAGAACGCCATTCATCTGGCTTTTCCAAAAGCCAAAATCATTCTTCCATTGAACTTCTCAATTTCATACTTTCTAATCCTACTTGACGGAGTCATATCAAAAATCTACCCAATTAACTTTCTCTAAGAACTTTGTCGGACACCTTGGACTCCTAAAGCTCTGATACCAATTTGTTGGGGCACAACGAAAATAAACCCAAGAAATCAAAGAATATCTCAGAGAAAATTCAAAACCACAAAAATAATGATTTACGTAGTTCGGCCAAGATGCCTACTTCCATAGACAAGGGTGATTTTGTTCCACTATAAAGAAAAAAAATGAATACAATAGCTCTCAACACTTCTCTCTTTGCACTCAAGAACTCTATCACAAAGATAAAACAAAAAATCTCAAACCTTTGTGTTAAACTTACAACAACTTTATCTCTCTTGTATTGAACTTATTGAACAACTTGATGAGATATGCTTGTGTTGAACTTATTCAACAACTTACATTGAGCACTCTTAGAGATATATATTTTGTGGAGAACCTTTAGACCCCTTTATATACATAGAAATCACATCCTATGTAGCTTAAAATCCAACCTCATGTAGAATATATATTAAAAATCTAATCATAGGAGGATAACAATAATATGGTCAAATCCAATCTTATATAGGATTACCATATATATGGTCAAAAAAAGGTCATGCCTATTTGGACACTTTCCTTCAAAGGAGTCCAATCCTGAGACAGATTCACACTGCATACAATTAGAAAGGAGAGAACCTTATCTATATATATATTCAAAATAACCTCTAACTGCTGAAAGTTATAGTTCACAGTATAGACTTATGTACCATATGAAATCACTTTGATAGATGACGATATATTTGAGGGTTAAATGTAGATTTTTTTTTATGATTTTTTTCAATGTGAAATGTAGCTGATAAATGATGAGTAGTTGTTTGATATTTGTATACAACAACAAGAACAACAAAGTTGCTTGAACCCTTCTCTCCCATTCAACTCTGTTAAGGGCCATGTCCTCTCTAACACAAAAGAAAACCATATCCTTTCGAAAACTTTCAATCCATTTTCATTTAAGCCAGTGTCACAAATATTGATGATATTGGCGGATTATCGGTTTGGAGTCTAAACCGAGGTATATCGACCATATATATCATTTTGAGAGAAAGTAAAGCCAGATTTATTAGTCGAAATATGATACATATGTCGATATCAGATTATTAGATGTGAATAAGTGTTTTCGAGTTGGGTCGGACTAGTTGATTTTTAAATCGATACGATAATATTAATAATACTAGTTTTTTTAATAATTGTTAGTTTATTACCATGCTATACTATTATGTTACATGTTCTTTCTTAGTTAGTTACTTAGTTTTAGCCTTTTGGGACATTTGATAATATTTAATACATCTAGAAATTTGAATTTAATAGGATATTTAGTATATATAATATCATCATCATCATCCGAAACTTCTCTTATCAGAAAATGGGTCGACTATATAGTGCATAAGAAAGCTTCATACAAACCGGATATATGATCTGACGTCAAACCTCAATGTTGGTGGTAAATTCTTAGAGGTGACTATGAGCATTAGAAGATCATGCGATAAAACCTAGTTGGTCAGTTGGTAGGTAGATAGATCTACCTTTTGGTTTGCAGTTTAACCTCATGCATGACCTAACAACACCCTCAAAGTTCTCCTAGACTATAAATAGTCTAGAAAAAGAGGTAATATGATAAAATTTACTATAGAAAATTTTATTTATCTCTGTGAAATATTACATTAAAAAACAAAGGAATGACAATCCCAATAGTATATATAATATATTTATTGATATCCGATATTTCAATATCTATCCGAAATTCAATACCCGACATATTAAAACCCAAAACCCCAATATCCAATATCTCGAACATTGTTTAGGCCTACCTCTAGCTCGTTTCTTCTTTAAGTATTATGGCTCCTCCTTACCGGCACATCTATCGGTCTACATTGCATATGTCCATCCAGACTATCTAAGATTATTTTCTTTCATCATGTCCTCAATTGACGTCACCTCCAATTTTCCATGAATACACTCACTTCTCATCCTATCTTTTAGTTTTATGATATTTGTATCCTATATATTGGGCTATTTGTAAAAGATACTAGTTACAAAAGGCGGATAGTATAATAGACCTATCTATATACTTCTGATGCTTCTAAGTTCTAACAGAGGAATATATGAACATAAGTTATTCATTGATTAAGTTTGATGCTCAGTTTTCAAACATTTATCGAGTCTCAGTCATAATAATATACAATGGCTTATTATAAAGTAGTCTTCAAAATGAGATGGTAAATTTTGCTACAGTTGCTGTAAATTCATTTCAGGGCTAACCAGTTCATATAAATTTGCGGAAAATAAAAGTTACTTTGAAGCCGACCCCAAAAGTTTGTTGGAGAAGGTAGTGTTGTTGTAATGATAAATAATCTCTGTTGCACAAAAACAGAAAATGGTATCCATATACTTGTCCGTATTAGTGTAGCATTGGTGAAAATTATACCTATTTGAAAATATTTGTATCCTATATCCATATCGTATCCGTATTTATGCAACATAGTAAATAATGTTATAATAAGATTAATGACATTACTAAGAGGCCCTCTTACCCTCAATCCATTGAGAAGGAAAGCTCAATGATATCTGGCCATTAATTGGCAAATAAATTGTATTAGCTCTACCATTCATTGACAAATAAATCGTGTTAGCCGTATATTTGTTTAGTTGCCTTTTATACTTAGACTACCTAGAATAGATTAGCATGATTGGAGGAATTAGCATGATTGGAGGAAATCTCTTGTATAAAGCTCCGTCTCCTAGTTCAATATTATCATTAAATAGGCAAAATATTATTTTCCTTCTTTACTTGGTATTAGAGCGGGAAACGATACCCTAGCTCTCTGCCATCCCTTTTTGCCTTTCTATTTTCTTTGTCTCTCATTACCATGGCGGCACAGCAATCTTCAAACGGAGGCAGGCTTGATGCTGCCAATCCATATTTTCTTTACCATTATGATCATCCAAGAATGGTGCTTGTTTCCAAGCCCCTCAATGGGGATAATTATTCGACATGGTGTAGAGCCATGACGATTTCTTTGAGCGCCAAATCCAAGTTAGGCTTCATAGATGGGACGACTACAATGCCGTCTGCCACAGCCAAACCAGACGACTATGCTTCATAGAAAAAATGCAACGATATAATCCTCTCTTGGATTCTCAATTCGCTCATACCGGACCTCACAGGCAGCATCATTTTCTCAACCATCGCCCAAGAGGTATGGAAAGACCTTCGAGATCATTTTTCTCAAAGCAATACCCCTCATATTTTTCAGATTGAGAGGGACTTTTCTTATCTTGCTCAAGATCAGATGACTGTTGCAGCTTATTACACAAGGCTAAAAAATTATGGGATGAACTAGGATCCTATAATGACACCGTTTGCACTTGTGGGGCGGACCATAAGAGACGCAAATTGATGCAATTTTCCATGGGACTCAATGAGTCCTACAGTGCAATCCAAGGGCAAAGTCTGTTGATTAATCTACTACCTGATGCTGCCAAGGCTTACTCTTCCATTGTACAAGAGGAGAAGTAGCGATGCCTGGGGGTTGCACGTGAGACAACGGAGAACTCAGCTATGGTTGTTCGAAGGGGTGAACCAGTGGCTCTGGCTGTTCGACATGGACAAGGTTCTTCTTCTCATTCCAACCCATCTAATCAAAAACCTTTGCATTGCTCTTATTGCGACCGTGACCATCATGTACGAGAAACATGCTGGAAGCTGAATGGGTACCCACCAGAACACCCTAAACACGCATCGAACAGATCTAATCAAGGAAACACTCATTTCAAGCACTACAATAGCCATCAACCTTCAGTCAACAATGTGAAGGAAAGTCCAATAATGCAGGAAGTGCCGTCAATGACAAATGGGCTCTCTGATTTGCAGATCGAACAAATCTTATCTATCATGAAGGGTAAAAGGACAACATAATCCACCAATCCTAAAGCTAATACTGCTTCCATAGGTTTGTTACAAACACTATTGCGATGGACCACATTACTGTTGGGAAAGAAGTGCGGAAACCTTTCCCCAAACCGGAGAGTACCTGCGAGAGGACCGAGCAATACAAACGCATGAACCCAAAAACAATCACACAAAACAATCCACGCAGACACAGAGAATTTTTGACGTGGAAAACCCTTGCGGAAAAAACTACGGGACGATCGGAGTCCAACCCTGAGAAGCCTCCACTAATGGAATAGAAGAATTACACACGCTACAAACTTCTCCCGATCCAAATCGGATCCCCACAACACTCAGAAGTAAGAACAATGATTACAAGGCTACGAAGAGCGAGAATGACGAGTAGAGATTACCCGAAACACGATCTCCTTCCAAAACGACCTTCAATCCTCTGTCTTCTCTTCCGAAGTTGTAATGGCACTCTTGCCTCCTTCCTCTCTCCAAGTTGTGTTATATTGCGATATGAATTAGGGTTTGGAAATCCCAACTTAACTCCCCAATCCTGCAACCAACCTGGACCGTTGGATTAGATCCAGTGGTGAAAAGTCACCCTAAAAACCGCTTCAGCCCCCGACGACACAGAGTTCGGCCAGAACTCTGTGTCGGGCAACCAGCACTGGCCGACCCACTTCTGGAATGGGGAGGCAGAGTTCGGCCAGAACTCTGCCTGTGGCAGAGTTCGGCCCGAACTCGGCCCTCCTGCTTCCAGCAGCTCCCTGTAGCTCCATCAGCAGCCCCGCTTCCTCCCCGAGCTTCTTCGACACACGAACGGCGCTCGTCGCACTCCGGGGTCTTCTCCACATAGGTTGGGAACCCCACCCACTCCAACAAATCTCCTCTTTCACAACTATGAGGAGGATGTCGTTATCCCGATGATCTGCCTGCAGTACTCAAACTTTCCCCTTGGTAGAATCTTCGTGAACATATCAGCTCCGTTGTCATATGTATGAACCTTCTCAAGCTCCGCGTCCTTCTTCTCAACCACATCCCGTATCCAATGATACCGAGTCTCGATGTGCTTGGACCGGCTATGAAACGTCTGATTCTTCACAAGGTGGATAGCACTCTGACTGTCAAAAAGCAAAGTATACTGCTCTTGCTTCAGTCCCATTTCCTGCAACAGCTTCTTCATCCACAATAGCTCATTACAAGCCTCCATTACCGTAATGTACTCTGCCTCTGTCGTCGACAAGGCAACACACTTCTGCAACCGCGACTGCCACGACACCGCTCCTCCCGCAAACATCATCACGTAGCCTGAAGTCGATCGCCTCGTGTCTACATCTCCAGCCATATCAGCGTCGGTATAGCCAACCAGCTTCGGCTCGTCACCACCAAAAGAAAGTCTCCAATCAGCAGTGCCCTGAAGATATCGTAGAATCCACTTGACCGTACTCCAATGTACCCTTCCAGGATTTGAAAGATACCTGCTAACCGTACCAACTGCATGAGCAATATCTGGCCTCGTACACACCATAGCATACATAAGGCTTCCCACAGCTGAGGCATATGGAACCCGCTCTATATCTTCCTTTTCATCCTCGGTAGATGGACACTGCTCCTCAGTGAACTTAAAGTGAGCCGCGAGGAGGGAACTCACTTTCTTCGATCCGTCTATCCCGAAACGCTGAAGTACCCAGTGAATGTACTTCATTTGGGACAAGTGTAGCAGTTTGGACTCTCTCTCTCGGCTGATCTCCATCCCAAGAATAGTCTACGCTGCGCCCAAATCCTTCATAGAGAAGGCCGCGCCCAGTTGGCGCTTCAACTCCGCTATCCTAGTGGCATTCCGACCCACTAATAGCATATCATCAACATAGAGCAATAGAATAATAAAATCATTCTCGGCAAAATACCTCACAAATGCACAATGGTCTGACGTCGTCCGTGCATAACCATGCTCCCCCATAAACGACTCGAACTTCCTGTACCACTGCCTCGGAGCCTGCTTCAGACCATACAAGCTCTTCCTCAACCGGCAGACCAAATGTGACTTGCCCTTCTCACAGAATCCCTCCGACTGCTCCATCTACAACTCCTTCTCAAGATCACCGTGGAGGAATGCCGTCTTCATGTCCATCTGCTCGACCTCCAAGTCGAGACTGGCTGCTCATGCTAGCACCACCCGAATAGACGAATGCTTGACGACAGACGAAAAGATCTCATCATAATCCACGCCTTTTCGCTGACCGTAGCCTTTAACTACCAGCCTCGCTTTGTATCGAGGGCGAGTAGCATCATCCGTCTACTTCACTCTGAACACCCATCGATTCTTCAAAGCCTTCTTGCCCTTTGGCAACCGTACCAGATCATAAGTGGAATTGGTGTGCAAGGAACTCATCTCCTCCTGCATAGCCTCCATCCACTCCTGCCTATGTTCGTCTTCCATAGCCTCTGCAAAACTTTCGGGCTCTCCCCCGTCAGTCAATAGCACATACTCATCTGGTGAGTATCTCGTAGATGGTCGACGATCCCTGTCACTCCTCCTCAAAGGAACCACTAGTGCTGGCTGTATACCAACAGCCTCCTCTTCCTCAGGAACTACCTCTCCGGCATGCTCATCCTCCTAAAGAACGCCCTGACCACCATTAGTAGGCTGATGATCAAGGTTGGGAGCAACTCCATGTACCGGCTTCCCCATAACTGGATCCTCTGCGATGTCCTCTGAAAACTGCTCGAAGCGAAATGACTCTAACTCAGGCAATTCCTCAGCCTCAGAAGGCGTCTCGGAATTCTGAGTGTTGGTCATGGTCTGATCCTCGACGAACACCACGTCCCTGCTTCTGTAGAGCTTTCCTTCCACTGGGTCGTAGAGTCTTTAGCCAAACTCATTCCGACCGTAGTCGACAAAGATGCATCGCCTCGTCTTCAGCTCAAGTTTGGTCCTGTCGTCCTTCGGTACATGCACGAAGGCCTTACAACCAAACGCCCGCAGGTGATTGTATGACGGCTCTTTGCCGTACCATACTTTGTCTGGCACATCACCCTGCAAAGGAGCACTAGGAGACAAATTAATAACATAAGTAGCTGTGAGAAGAGCCTCACCCCAGTAACTGCCCAGCAAGTTTGCTTCTGACAGCAAATACCGCACCCTCTCCATCAGTGTCCTGTTCATGCGCTCCGCTACACCATTGAGCTGAGGTGTCTTTGGCGGAGTCTTCTGGTGTCGTATCCCCTGCTCTCTGCAATACGCATCAAAGGAACCAATGTATTCGCCGCCATTGTCGGACCGAACACACAACAACTTCTTGCCCGTCTTCCTTTCAACAGAGGCCTAAAACTCCTTGAAAGTAGGCAGCACCTGATCCTTGGTCTTTAAGGCATAGACCCAAACCTTCCTGGAACAGTCATCAATAAAAGTTATAAAGTAAGAAGCACCACCAAGAGATTTTACCTTCATAGGACCGCAGACATCCGAGTGAATCAACTCGAGCAACGCCGGCTTCCTCGAACTTGGGTGACTTTGGAAAGACACCCTATTTTGCTTCCCAGCTAAGCAGTGTGTGCACTTCTCCAACTTTGTAGACTTGAGCCCCGGAATTACCTTCCTGTTCACCAAGTAGCTCATCCCCTTCTCGCTGATATGGCCGAACCGCCTGTGCCACAACTCGGTAGACGCATCACTGACTGCGTTAACCTCATGTGTCCCCTGTGCGCTTTCCTCCATATAATAGAGACCGGACTTCTTGCTTCCTATGGCAATCACCAACGAACCTCTGGAAAGCTTCTACTGACTGTTCCCGAAGAGACTGAAGAATCCCTCGTCATCCAATCTTCCAACTAACACCAGGTTGAAACGGATATCAGGGACATAACGAACATCCTTGAGAACAAGAACTACACCCGTCTTCGTTCTCAAATGCATATCTCCAATGGCAACCGCCTTCGACACATCTCTGTTGCCCATCTTCAACACGCCACAGTCGCCTGTCGTGTAAGTGGCAAACAGTGCCCTGTTGTGAGATACATGTGCTGAAGCCCCTGAGTCCACCAGCCAAGAATTGTCATCGCAGGCGAGGTTAGTAATGACCTCATCACCTACGACGATCACATCGCCTCCATGCATCGAGGCCGTCGCTGTAGTGTTCTCTTCTTGCTTCCCCTTGTCGCCCTTTTTCTCTCTCTTCCAAGCGAAACAGTTCCGCTTGATATGGCCCTTCTTACCACAATGGTAACACTCTGAGTCCTCGTAACGATCCTTGGACTTTCCTCTGCTCTTGTCTCTGCCACCACCTGGACCCCTGCTTTTGTCCCTTCCGCGGCTCTCTGAAACCAATGCCTCTGAGTGGTGGGATGTGGATGAAGTGCCCTGAGAACGTCTCCGTATCTCTTCATTCAACACCCCGCTCTTGGCAAACTCCAGACTGACCACGCCCTCTGGAGCAGAAGCGATCATAGATACTCGTACGGTCTCCCACGAGTCTGGCAATGTACACAGCAGCCATAGTCCCTAAACTTCGTCGTCGAACTTGACTCCCATAGAAGATAGCTGGTCAACCACGCCCTGGAACTCACTCAAGTGATCCAAAATAGACGCCCCATCCTTGTATCGCAGACCCATCATCGTTCGGATCAGGAACAACTTGTTTACCCCGGTCTTCTTCGCATACAAGGATTCCAGCTAATCCCACAACGTCTTCGCGTACTCAATATTGGCAACGTGGTTGTACACGTTCTCATCAACAAACTGCCGTATGTACCCACACACCTGTATATGCTCGAATGTCCAGTCCTCCTCGGATTTATCACTGGGCTTCTCGGATGCAAACACGGGTAGATGCAGCTTCTTGACAAATAACAAATCCTTCATCTTGCTCCGCCAATAATGATAGTTTGTGCCATTAAGATTCACCATGCGCACCGACTTCGCGTCCATCTCTCATCTCTGTTTTCTCTGTCAACTACTGACACTCCTTCTGAATTCCAGAACCTGGCTCTGATACCACTCTGTTGGGAAAGAAGCGCGAAAACCTTTCCCCAAACCGGAGAGTACCTGCGAGAGGACCGAGCAATACAAACGCACGAACCCAAAAATAATTACACAAAACAATCCACACAGACACAGAGAATTTTTGACGTGGAAAACTCTTGCGGGAAAAACTACGGGACGATCGGAGTCTAACCCTGAGAAGCATCCACTAATGGAATAGAAGAATTACACCCTCTACAAACTCCTCCCGATCTAAATCGGATCCCCACAACACTCAGAAGTAAGAAAAATGATTACAAGGCTACGAAGAGCGAGAACGACGAGTAGAGATTACCCGAAACATGATCTCCTTCGAAAACGACCTTCAATCCTCCGTCTTCTCTCCCGAAGTTGTAATGGCACTCTTGCCTCCTTCCTCTCTCCAAGTTGTGTTACGTTGTGATATGAATTAGGGTTTGGAAATCCCAACTTAACTCCCCAATCCCGCAACCAACCTGGACCGTTGGATTAGATCCAGTGGTGAAAAGTCACCCTAAAAACCGCTTCAGCCCCCGACGACACAGAGTTCGGCCAGAACTCTGTGTCGGGCAACCAGCACTGGCCGACCCACTTCTGGAATGGGAAGGCAGAGTTCGGCCAGAACTCTGCCTGGGGCAGAGTTCGGCCCAAACTCGACCCCCCTGCTTCCAGCAGCTCCCTGTAGCTCCATCAGCAGCCCCGCTTCCTCCCCGAGCTTCTTCGACACACGAACGGTGCTCGTCGCACTCCGGGGTCTTCTCCACATAGGTTGGGAACCCCACCCACTCCAACATTCATCTCCAACTTTGCTTGTCAACAGCACTAAGAACACTTTTTTGCCACTAGTTGCTATGCCAAGAGGAGAAAAGGCTTTGATTACATCCATTGGGAATTTACCTTTGAATGCTGTTATTACTTTAAAAATGTGCTTGGTGTGCCATCTTTTAAGGTGAATTTAATGTCTTTGAGTCGAGTTACCAATGATCTCAATTGTTCAGTAACTTTTTTCCCTCGTTGGTATATTTTGTAGGATTTGACGACGAGGACGACGATTGGTTTGGGTGAACAACGAGATGAACTTTATTACTTGGTTGCGTTAGCATCAGAGAAGCCAAATCTTCAAGCTCCATCTGCAGTCGCCAAAATGTTAGAGTAGGAGGGGTTCCCAACCTATGTGGAGAAGACCCCGGAGTGCGACGAGCGCCGTCTATGTGTCAGAGAAGCTCGGGAAGGTGACGAGGCCATTTGGAGACGAAAAAGAAGCTCGGGAGCTACCAGAGTACTTTCTGGAACAGGGGAGGCAGAGTTCTTGCCGAACTCTGCCCCTTTGGTTCCAGAACTGTTCTGTCACAAAAACACAGAGTTCTGGCCGAACTCTGTGTGTCGACGGGCTGAGGCTGATTTCAGGGTATTTTTATACCGTTGGATCGTATCCTATGGTCCAGGTTTTGCTGCAGATTAGGGGGTTTATACATGGTTTTTCCTAACCCTAAACACAATACAACATTGAAGAAATAAAAAAAAAGAGGCAAGAGTGCCATTGCAACTTTGGAAGAGAAGAAGGAGGATTGAAGGCCATTTTTGAAGGAGGATCGTGTTCAGGTAATCTCTACTCGTCGTCTTTGTTATTTATAGCCTTGTAATTAATTATTCTTGCTTCTAAGTGTTGTCGAGATCCGTATTGGATCGAAAGAAGTTTGTAGAGGATGTACTCCATTATTTTATTAGTGAAGGCTTCTCAAGGGTTGGACTCTGATCGTTTCGTGATTTTTCCTGAAAGGATTTTCTACGTCAAAAATTCTCTGTGTCTGCGTAGATTGTGTTTGGTTCGTGCGTTGTACTGCTAGGTTCTCTCGCAGGTACTCTCTAGTTTGGGGAAAAGTTTTCGTGCTTCTTCCCAACACACCCGTTCTCAGGTCACCTACTCCACCGATTTGTGGCATCGCCGTTTGGGGCATTTGTCATCCTCTAGATTAGATTTTATGGCAAAACATTTATTAAATTTCCCTTTCCAGTCTAATAATGCTTTTTGATGTTTGTGCACTTGCAAAACAAAGTCGACTTTCGTTTCCTGTTTGTTCAATTTCAACTGTTTGACCTTTTGATTTAATTCATTGTGCCATTTGGGGTCCCTATAAAATTTCCTCTTTTTCTGGTGTAAAATATTTTCTGACTACTGTGGATGATTATTCTAGATTCACATGGCTGTTTTTTATGCATCATAAAAGTAAAACACAACATTTACTTGTCATTTTTTTCTCATTTGTCCAAACACAATTCCATGTTTCTATAGCCAACATTCGGGTTGATAATGGTGGAGTATTCTTCTCTATGCGAGAATTTTTTAAACAAAAAGGGACCACTTACCAACATTCTTGTGTCTATACCCCTCAACAAAATGGGGTTGTAGAGCGCAAGCACCGCCATATTCTTGAGTCCGCTAGAGCTCTTCGATGTCAAGCCCACCTTCCTTTACATTTTTGGGTAGAATGTGTTTCTACTTCTGTTCATATAAATAATCGTTTGCCCACGCCACTCCTTTCTTGCCAAACTCCTTTTGAACGACTTTATGGTAAGCTTCCTTCTTATTCCCATATTCGAGTTTTTGGGTGTCTTGCCTATGCTACTGATGTGCACGTACCCTATAAATTTGCTTCTCGAGCGAAACGATGTATTTTTCTTGGCTATCCAGTTGGTCAGAAAGCTTACAAGCTATATGACCTTGCCACCCACAAAATGTTCACTAGTTTTGATGTTGTTTTTCATGAAACTATTTTTCCTTATGAGTCCATTCCATCTACTTCCACAAATTCAACCCCTGTGCTTCCTTTTTTTGTATCCGATTCTTTCCCACCAGTCCAACAACCATCACCATCAGAACCAATTTCTCCCGTCCAATAACCCTCACCATCGAATCTAGTTCCCACTCAACCATTACCTGCTAGTCCTTCTCCCGAACCTATTTTATGCTGTTCTCAAAGACCTCATCACCCTCCTACGGCTTCACGTGATTATGTCTGCAACCAAGTAACGTCTCCCAACTATTTGTCATCTTTGTCATCAGGTCCACAAAAAGGTACGCGATATCCCTTTGCAATTTGTCTCTTATCATCGTTACTCACCACAATATTGCTCTTTTACTGCTCTTGTCAGTCAAGATATTGAGCCTACATCTTATACCAAAGCATCTTCTCATTCCCATTGGCAAGAAGTAATGCAATCTGAATTGGCCGCATTAGAAGCCAACTACACTTGGTCCCTCACTTTTCTTCCTTCCGGTAAGAAGCCTATTGGTTGTCGTTGGGTTTATAAAATCAAATGGCACTCTGATGGTACTATTGAGCGTTTCAAAGCTCGTTTGGTTGCAAAAGGTTACACACAGCAGAAAGGTATAGATTACCATGACACTTTTTCTCCCACTGCTAAAATGATTACTGTTCATTGTTTATTGGCTTTAGCAGCTGCCAAGAATTGGTCTCTTCATCAACTTGATGTCAACAATGCTTTTCTTCATGGCGATCTCCATGAAGAAATTTATATGTCTCCACCTCCTGGTCTTCAGCAATAGGGGAGAATCTAGTGTGTCACCTTCACAAGTCATTATATGGATTAAAGCAAGCTTCCCGACAATGGTTTTCCAAGTTCTCTACAGCTATTTATGCTGCTGGCTTTGTTTAATCCAAAGCTGTTTGCTCGTTATTCACATGTCATAAAGACAAATCTTTTACAGCTTTGTTGATATATGTCGATGACATTCTTATTACGGGTAATGATGTCAATGCCATATTTGCTCTCAAGCAATTCCTATATAGTCATTTTCGAATTAAAGATTTGGGTGATTTGAAGTATTTTCTGGGTATCGAAGTTTCTCGGTCGAAGAAAGGTATTTCCATCTCCCAACGAAAATATAATTTGAAAATTTTAAAAGATGGTGGATTTTTTCGTGCTAAACCTGTGAACATTCCCATGGAACAAAACATAAAGCTCTCGGATTTGGGTGAATTGCTTAAAGACCTGTCTCAATGTAGGCGACTTGTTGGACGCCTAATTTATTTGACTATTACCCTACCGGTATTACATATTAGGTCCATGTGTTAAGCAGATTCATGCATGCACCACGCAGACTACACATGGAAGCTGCCTTCCGTGTATTGCGTTATTTGAAAAGATGTCCAGGACAAGGTTTGTTTTTCCCTTCTCAGAATGATTTATCCTTGCGAGCTTTTTCTGATTCGGATTGGATTGGTTGTCCAATATCTCGTAGATCCACTGCGGGCTATTGTGTTTTTTTGGGATCATCTCTTGTTTCATGGCGGACAAAGAGACATAAAATTGTATCTCTCTCCTCAGCTGAAGCCGAATATAGAGCCATGACAGGTACATGTTGTGAATTATCCTGGCTACGCTCATTATTGAAATATTTGAGAATATTACATCTGAAGCCAGCATTGTTATATTGTGATAACACAGCCGCCTTACATATAGCTGCCAATCCCGTTTTCCATGCAAAGAACTAGACATATAGAGATGGATTGCCATTTTATTCGTGACAAAATACAAGATGGTTCAGTTGTAACGAAACATGTTGCCTCAACAAATCAATTTGCGGATGTGTTCAACAAGCCACTGGGAAAGGAAGCTTTCTCAACTATGATACGCAAGTTGGGAGTTCTTGACATTCACTCTCCAACTTGAGGGGAGTCTTGAGAAGGAAAGCTTAATGATATCTGGCCATTAATTGGCAAATAAATTGTATTAGCTGTACCATTCATTGACAAATAAATTGTATTAGCTGTATATTTGTTTAGTTGCCTTTTATACTTCGACTACCTAGAATAGATTAGCATGATTAGAGGAAATTAGCATGATTGGAGGAAATCTCTTGTATAAAGCTTTGTCTGCTGATTCAATATTATCATTCAATAGGCAAATATTATTTGCCTTCTTTACTGATCCTAAGTTCTTGTCCTCTCTTCCATCTGTAACCAAACACTTGAAATGTAGAAGTAATTTAAAATTCACCCACTTTCACATTTCTATATCTCAATTTCAAACAACCAAACAGTCCCTAGAGCAACTCCAAACATAATAGATAAATTGGAGTGCTTGCCTAAGCTAACTTTGAAGCTTGTCCCAAAATCTAAAAATTGAGCTACCCAAAAAATTAGACAATCATATACTCAATTTTTACATTGGAGTATTTCTATTATAATTCAATTATAATATTATAATATTTCTACTATAATTAATTAACATTTTATTTTATGTGAAATAATTATTTGCAAATTAAATATGTAACAAATTATTTTATTTCTCAATCAATAATTTGGCCCATTATATCAATAATCATATTAGAAATATACGAAGAAAAGAATTAAATGCGTGTTTGGAGGATCACACTCTTTTCCATGATATTATTTTCCAAAGGATGGATTTTAGTCACGATTTTAATTAAATTAGACCTTAATTGAGATTAAAGAAATAGGATAGTGCCTACTCATGTTAAAACGATGAATGGGTTGGCTTGGCACCATCATCATCCACTTGTCTTTGGAAGCATATTCCAACATTGACACAAAGTTTAAGTAGAGTACTTTTATGATTTCTTTATGATTTAAGAGGCCAAATATAATTTTTGTAGCCATGTTCATTCAACTACATCCTGATCATGTGAAGGGTTTTAAGCCAATTGTGGTGGTGGCCAAAATGAGGGGTGAGGCAAAGGTGGTTAGAAAGTTTTAGAACCTGGAAAACATGCACATGACTGTGTGCGACATTCTAAAAACCATGTACAATTATTAAAAAAATAATTCTTTTAGATACTCTTTTTGACATTCTAATGATCTTGCTATTGCATTTTGTTAAAAAATAGGAGGCCAAAATATAATTAATAATAATATATGAAGTTTATTTTTTGGGATTTTCTAATTTTCGAAGTCGTGTGCGATCGTACTATATATATATATATATATATATATATATATATATATATATATATATATATATATATATATATATATATATATTTTGTGGCTAGCATATCCAGCATCACCTCTTTCGCCGTCGATCACCCTCTGTTCCACTACCTTGGTTGTCCCCTCGTGTACGGCAAATCTAACGCTGGCATGTTCGAGGAGCTGATTCACAAAATAAGAAAAAAAATTGAGGGCTGGCATAATGCTACCCTATCCCCGGGCGAAAAGATGATCCTCATCAAACATGTGCTCACCTTCGTCCCCATCTATTCCCTGGCTGCGTGCTCCCCCCCCCCCCCCCCCCCCCCCCCCCCCCCCCCGCCCCCCCAAGAAAGTTCTTTCGACGATTGAGAGCATCATCACCAATTTCTTCTAGGGTCACAGCGAAGGCCATGACAGACATCACTGGGCCAGTTGGGACTCTATGGCTAGGCCCACCGTCGAGGGGGTCTAGGATTCACCAAACTCTTCCATATTGTTGACACCTTCTCGATGAAGCTGTGGTGGAAGCTTCGTACAAGTCAGAACTTATGGACTAGATTCATGAAGGCCAGATACTTCAAACATTTACATCCATCGTTGGCTATCTCCAACTGCGGATCTTCCGCAGCTTGGCGGCAGATTCTCACGGGGCGCTCCATCGCTGAACCAGAGATTAGGCTCCAACTGGGTAATGGCGAATCTTCGACCTTCCGGGAACGCTGGGCGGGAGACTCCTTACTCCCCAGCCTCCCGACGGCTCCGGGGAACATCAAGATCAAGGAGTTGTGGAACCAACCAGGGAATGATTGGAACTAGAACCAGATTTGGGATTGGGTTGGGGAAGAGGTTGTAGAGTGCATTCGCAAAAACGATCTTAAGCTGGGTCCCGAGCACGATGCTCTGAGGTGGTCGCCTGAAGCTTCTGGCTCCTTCTCGGTCACTTCGGCGAGAAGAGTGCTTCGGGGCATTGGGACGCCATCCCCCACCATCGCGGCCTTCTGGCAGACCTGTATCCCCAAAAAATGGTCTTTCCTTATTTGGAGAACATTTTGCAAGAAACTGCCTACTGATGACAATCTCAACACCATTGGGTTCAGCATCGCGTCTGCGTGTAATTACTGCTCGGAGCGTCAGACCGAAATATCTGACCACATCTTCTATCAAGGGAATTTACCTGATCAGGTATGGAGGGTCCTCTCTCAGCGTTGCGGGCAGCATCAGGGGAGTAGGCGCCTCAACGATCTCTTGGCTGAATGGGCCTCTACTTCCCACGGCCACCAGATCGTCGCGGCGGCTGCGACGTGGGTTCTCTGGAAGAATCGCAATAAGGCCAGATATGAGGGTCACCAGTACTCTGCCGACCAGCTAATTAGGGAGGTACTCCGTCAATGCCGTAAGATCAGTTCCTCTTGCTCGCACGGCCAGTCTCTCGTTTGGAACTCTCTTTTTTCCTAGCTACTCAAATTTTGCTTCTCTTTGATTGGTGTCTTGTATTGGCATCGGCATTTTAGGCCTAGTGCCGACACCTCGTAGGTCTTGTGTCATAAGGATCTTTTTGCTTTGAGAGGTTTCCCCCTTTCTTGTTGTATTTTTTTTTTTTGAGCTTACTTGTAAAGGCTTCGGCATTTTGCGCCTTGATTGAATAAAAAGGGGAGGGTTCTTTATATATATATATATATATATATATATATATATATATATATATATATATATATATATATATATATATATATATATATATATATATATATATATATTAGTGACCATACTACTGGTGCAAATATTAGTGATGTTCATGCCAAATCATTATTGACACGACATTCAAATTATCTAACATAGAAACCATTTTGGTTGATGATGCATCTTTGACTGAAATTGGAACTACTATGCTGGTTGACGAGTTTGAACAATTGCATAGAAAAATAAAGGAAATCAACATTAGTAGTAATGCTGAAGCAGGGTCCTCATATCGAAAAAATGTTGATGCAAACCAAAGTATCCATGACCCACTACAAGTTAAAGCAAAAGGAGGTGGAAAAAGATTAAAATCATTAAAGGAGAAAGCAATTTCAAAAGCAAGACTTTGTCGTGGATGTGGACTTCGTGGCCAATCACATGACAAGAGAAATTGTCCCATGTTACTTGAAAGGTATTTATTTGTAATGAGTTATGTTAGTATTTGTGAAACCCATTATTTTGTAATTAATTATTAATTAGAGTTTAGTATTATTATTATTAGCATTTTCTAAAAATTATTATTATTAATATTATTATTAAATATTTTTGAGTGAAAAGAATTTCGGAAAAAAATATTAATAACAAGGATCTTTGATTTTCGGACCCAGACCCGAGTCCGAATCCAGACCCAGGCCTGAGCCCAATCCCCTCCTATTGCTTAATTCTGATTTCTTTGGACTTGGTTAAGTATAAATAAAAAAAAATGGAATTGGTCTAGCTGGTCCCGTAGGACCAGCAACTACAACTTTGATTTGGTAAAGCTTCTCCCTATTCTCACTCACCCTCTTTTACTCTCTACCACACGCATACAGCACACCTCCTCACCACACTCACCCCACTCTCCCTTATAATTCTCTCAACCCCCCACTCCTCTCTTCACAGTTTCTCCCAAACCCATCTCACCGAGCAGAGAGAAACTCTACTCTCTTCCTCACATTTTCTCTCCCTCACAGAACCTTCCCCAACTCTCACCCGACCACCCTCACACTCCACCTACCCCTACCCGAGCCCTAGTTCTGGCCAACCATCAGAGCCCCGTCCGCCGACCGCCCCTCGGCCTACTCCGGCGACCGCGCGCCCCTGACCGCGCTGCCCCTTGCGCGCCGCCACCTCGCGGCCAAGTCCGGAGACCCGCGCCCCTTTGCGGCCGAGCGCCGGCGTCCCCGCCGTCCAGGACCGCCCCCGCGCTGCCCCTTGCGCGCCGCCACCTCGCGGCCAAGTCCGGAGACCCGCGCCCCTTCGCGCCAGCGCGCCCTAGCGCTGCCTCTGGCCGAGTTTCCTTGTTGGTTCTCTGGTCGAGCCCTAGACTCTGGATTTTCGACGTTGCGTCGACGACGTTGATTTTCAGCGCTATTTCGGGAATTTGTTCGCTGGTTTGGAGCTACCTTTCTTTCTTTCTATATTCATCTGAGACCCGCGCCCCCTTGTTTTGCCATTTATCTGCGACGGGAATGACGAATATACCTACGCTGGGTTATAAGCGATGATCTGATATACAAAGGAGGTGCTGCCCAAATTTTTAAAAAATATAATGTGTATTTTTGTGATGATGTGTGTCTGTGTTTACAGTGAATGTGAAATACAGTGTTCGGAACCATCGACAGTTTCGATTACTGTTGTATGTTTTATCTTGGATAGAAAGAGCAACAGTTCAGGGTGTACTTCTGAGAGCTTCATTTTCACGGCCTTCACTTTCTCGGAACGTCGTAAAGGATCCCGAGAAGGTGAAGGACGTGAAGAGGAAGCTCTGAGAAGTACACCCTGAACTGTTGCTCTTTCTATCCAAGATAAAATATAGAACAGTAAGCGAAACTGTCGATGGTTCGAACACTGCACTTCACACACACTGTAAACACAGACACACAGCATAACAAAAATAGCAATTATTTTTTTATAATTTTTTTTATACAGTCTGCGACGTATAGCGACGTTCTGCGACGTCTAGCGACGGAGAGTGAACGTCGCTATACGTCGCTAACTTGCGACGTGATGTCGCTATACGTCGCTAAAGTGCTGACGTGGGATATCATCATATCTTTGTCGCTAGACGTCGCTAAAGTGCGGACGTCGATAACTTTGTCGCTAGACGTCGCTAACGTGCTGACGTGGCTGACATGCCATGTCATCATATCTAAAGTTCAATGCGTCGCTAAGTTGTCGCCCTACGTCGCCAATCTGGCGACATACTCTATAGTCGCTAGACGTCGCTAATTTTGCGACGTCTAGCGACAAGTTAGCTTACGTCGCAAATAGCGACGAACTGCGACGAATTGGTCATCTGCGACAAGCCATTACGCGACGTCAAATTTTCGTCGCTAAATCCGTCGCAGTTTATGTTTAGCGACGGATTTTCCTCATTTAGCGACGTATTCTAACGTCGCTAATATGGGGTATTTTAGTAGTGCCCTTCGCGCCAGCGCGCCCTAGCGCTGCCTCTGGCCGAGTTTCCCTGTTGGTTCTCCGGTCGAGCCCTAGACTCTGGATTTTCGACGTTGCGTCGACGACGTTGATTTTCAGCGCTATTTCGGGAATTTGTTCGCTGGTTTGGAGCTACCTTTCTTTCTTTCTATATTCATCTGAGAGCTCTAGCCGAGCAACCCGAGGTATAACGCCCTGTCCCGCTATTTTATTATTATTTGTCGATGATGAAATGGTCCCCGGTTCCTTTGGAAATTCGGTATTAGCGACGTCATAATTTTCCGGGACTTTCGGAAAGGTCCCGTGGATTATTTTGCATTTCCGAAATATTTCGGGAATGGTTTTTGGTATGTTTTAGTTCTTCAGAATTTTCCGGGAACGTTCTGTGATTTGTGGATTTTGAATCGGACTTCCGAAATCATTTCGGGTCGTCCCGATTATTCTGTGGATTGTTGTGGATATTTTATATATATATAAAATGTGGGTTTTTCCCTGGTTTGGGACTTGCAGGAATTATCGGCACCTTTTTCCCAGTTTTTGGGTTGACCAAAAACAGAGGAGATGCTGCCCGATTTTTCTGTAAATCATGAATTATTTTCAAAATGGATTTAAAATGATTTTCGAAATTTATTCGATATTTGATTTTTGGGTGACGACCGTACCGGTCAATGGACCCGGCTAAGTGCAAACGATATCGGCCCCGTCCGGACGTTGAGGCAATTAGCCAAAAATGAGGATCGGACCATTATCTGAGACTTGCTATTTATTATTATTTTATTATTTAATCCCATTTATATTTAATTTCTATTTTTCAGTTTAGGACTAACGTCAGTTTTATTCTTATTTCAATTTATGTAAATAAATTGTAATGGGCATAAGCCCAGCTGGCTGGTCTGTGACTGTAATAGCTTAGGTTTTCCTGTCATTTTCTGATTTTTCGTGTTTTTATTATTTAACGATTAAAATGATTAAAAGTATTTTCATACAAATTAATTAGTATTTTCTCACTTAAAATTGAGGAGTTTAATATTAAATAAAAATTACGTATTTCTCATTAAATAAGAGAATTAGTTTTATATTTATATTTATATAAAATTACCAAGTTTTCATAAATAACCTGGCAGCGACGTGGTTTTCCCAAATTCAAAGTATAAAATGATCATTTTTCCCTCGTATTAAATTAACGTACTAATAACCATGTTTTTCTGTGTTTAGTTAATTAAATAATTAAAATTGGACTAGGACGCAAATAGAGATTACAACTAGCATAGCTAAGTTGGTAAACCTGACAGCTGAGTCTATCTCTCGAATGTAGGAATTCGAGGACAACTCTAAACTTTTCGTCTCGGAGTCGTCCACCTCTCCAGTCATTTTCCTGAGGCATGTATAGTTTGTGTTAGTTTACAGTTATTTACTTAATCGTTTTACTGCATGTCTAAACCACGACTCAAACACGAAACTCTCACCAAGAGTACTGTACTGTAAATACTGGGACTGGGAAATAGCGTAATGATTATGATCACTACTGTAACAAAATCCATTATCCCTCCTGTAATAAACCCAAGCCGGTCATATGTCATTACCTGTTCAAATCACTGTATTCTACTGTAACAAACCTGTTTTAAAACTGTTTAGAACTGCATGATTCTATTTCTTATTTAACTGTTTAAAAATTAGCATGAATTGTACTTTGCTCTCTCCTGACTGGAGATATATTTTTAGGCGATGTTGAGGATGCTGAGCTATGTTACAACAGTTATTACGACCCTGAGTTGTACCCCGTTGTGCTGCCAAAGTCCCCGCAGGAGGACGATGGATCTGAGGCTGATAGATAGATTTTCCATTTTCTGTATTTTGTTTATTTCAGAATTCTGTATTTTTCTTCAGAACAATTTTCATTGTATTTAAATTTCAGTTTAATAAAGTTTATTTCCGAAGTTGAGTTGTGACAAATAGTTGTGTTGTTGTAATGGTTACCTGCTACTGAACAGCTTACTGCCGCCGTCTCAACAACGGTGCAGGCTGGGCATGATCCGACTAGACCCAGATAGTTGGAATCGGGTCATGACATGTTTTCAGTGGTGGCCCATGCAGGTCTATAACAACTTAGGAAAATATACCTAGAAATAATTAGAACACTAGAACATTGATTTGTCACAACATAGGACCGAATTATATACATAAATATTTTTGTTTGATTATAGACTGGTAGGATACCTTGCTTATGTTTGTACCCTAAACCTTCCAAATCATGGCCAAAGAAAAGACTACTAGATCCGGCCCTGCTGACGATGAGGTGTCATCAACTGATCACACCCCTTCTCAAGCACGCCGGGACCCACTTCCCTTGCAGCTGACAGACCGTCCTCATGCTGCACCATCTTCCCGGCCCGTTTACGCTTCCACAGCACAAGCGACAAAACCGGCACATTCCCGGGCTGAGCCGCAGGCCCCTGCGGTAGTGCCCGCACCAGCTGCCCCACCAGTGCCCGTGGATCCCACTGACCTAGTGGGAATGCTACGAGGAGTGCTTGAAGCACAGAGAGCTCAAGCAGAAGCCCACAGAGAGCAGACTGCTGCCCAAGCTGAAGCCCATCGCGAGCAGACCGCGATTATGAGAGAAGGCATGGAGAATGCCCACAACGTGGCTATGGCTGCCCTCGAGAGAGGAGGAACCACTTCATCAGGGCCACGACCTGCCAAGGTAAGCATGATTTAGGAGTTAATTATATTTCTTTAAAGGCTATTCTTTTGATTAGAGGCGTGTTATTGCATGAAGGTGGGAGACAAAGAAAGTTTTAAGAAGCAAGACCCTCGACCCTTCAAAGGAACCGAGGGTATCATCTACGCCGATGAATGGATAGATCATATGGAGCGTCTCCTGAGCGTCGCTCGACTCCCGGAGGACCTCAAGGCTGAAGCTGTAGGACTCCAACTACAGGATGTGGCGAGCATCTGGTATCGGAATGAACCCCGACTCCAGGACAAGCAGCTCGACTGGGACATCTTCAAGAAGCTGTTCCGTCGGAAGTTCTTTCCGACATCGGAGATGCGGAAAATGGAGAGGCAATTCCAGAACTTGAGGCAGGGTAACATGACGGTCAGCGAGTATGCGGCAGAGTTCGGCCGACTAAGCCGCTTTGCCCAGAACCTGGTAGTTGACCCCAAGGATCGTGCTGAGCGATTCAGGTATGGCTTACGAGAAGAGATTCGCACCCCTGTGATCGCAGGTGGCGCGAAGACCTATGAGAGGATCCTGATCCGAGCTCAGGACGTGGAGAAGAGCCAGCCTTCTCGATCCAAGCGGGAGTACCCTGGAACTAGCAACTTCCAGGGTAATCAGAAGAGGCCCAACAACAACAACAGCTACCAAGCTAGCATTGGGATGACACCGTTCGAGGCACTCTATGGACGTCGTTGCCGTACCCCTCTTGCCTGGGACGACGTCGGAGAACGAGTGTTGCTTGGACCTGAGATGGTGACCGAAGCAGCAGAGAAGGTGAGAATGATTAGAGACAAGCTCCGGATAGCCCAAGACAGACAGAAGCATTGGGCCGATTGCAGCAGACGGCCTTTGGAGTTTGAAGCAGGCGACAGTGTATTTGTGAAGATCTCGCCTACCAGAGGAACAATTCGCTTCGGCAGAGCAGGAAAGTTGAGCTCCAGGTATATTGGTCCATTTGAAATACTTAGCAGGATTGGAGAAGTGGCTTATCGGGTGGCTCTACCCCCAAGTCTCGAAGGCGTCCACAATGTCTTCCACGTCTCGCAGCTGAGACGCTACATCCCAGACCCGAGCCATATCTTGGACCATTCAGAGCTGGAGATTGGATCCAGCCTCACAGTGCCGGAGAAACCAGTGGCAATTTTGGACCGAGGCGAGAAGAGGACCAGGAACACCGTGACGCCAATAGTCAGAGTGATGTGGCGGCACAACTCACCAGGCGAGTCGACCTAGGAGCGAGAAGACCAGATGCGGGAGCAGTACCCGTACCTGTTTGAGCCCTGAGGTAATCCCTAACCTTACTTTTAAATTTTGAGGACGAAATTTTCTAAGGAGGGAAGATTGTGAAACCCATTATTTTGTAATTAATTATTAATTAGAGTTTAGTATTATTATTAGCATTTTCTAAAAATTATTATTATTAATATTATTATTAAATATTTTGAGTGAAAAGAATTTCGAAAAAAAATATTAATAACAAGGATCTTTGATTTTAGGACCCAGACCCGAGTCCGAATCCAGATCCAGGCCTGAGCCCAATCCCCTCCTATTGCTTAATTCTGATTTCTTTGGACTTGGTTAAGTATAAAAAAAAAAAGGAATTGGTCTAGCTGGTCCCGTAGGACCAGCAACTACAACTTTTGATTTGGTAAAGCTTCTCCCTATTCTCACTCACCCTCTTTTACTCTCTACCACACGCATACAGCATACCTCCTCACCACACTCACCCCACTCTCCCTTATAATTCTCTCAACCCCCCACTCCTCTCTTCACAGTTTCTCCCAAACCCATCTCACCGAGCAGAGAGAAACTCTACTCTCTTCCTCACATTTTCTCTCCCTCACAGAACCTTCCCCAAGTCTCACCCGACCACCCTCACACTCCACCCTACCCCTACCCGAGCCCTAGTTCCGGCCAACCATCAGAGCCCCGTCCGCCGACCGCCCCTCGGCCTACTCCGGCGACCGTGCGCCCCTGACCGCGCTTCCCCTTGCGCGCCGCCACCTCGCGGCCAAGTCCGGAGACCCGCGCCCCTTTGCGGCCGAGCGCCGACGTCCCCGTCGTCCAGGACCGCCCCCGCGCTGCCCCTTGCGCGCCGCCACCTCGCGGCCAAGTCCGGAGACCCGCGCCCCTTCGCGCCAGCGCGCCCTAGCGCTTCCTCTGGCCGAGTTTCCTTGTTGGTTCTCTGGTCGAGCCCTAGACTCTGGATTTTCGACGTTGCGTCGACGACGTTGATTTTCAGCGCTATTTCGGGAATTTGTTCGCTGGTTTGGAGCTACCTTTCTTTCTTTCTATATTCATCTGAGAGCTCTAGCCGAGCAACCCGAGGTATAACGTCCTGTCCCGCTATTTTATTATTATTTGTCGATGATGAAATGGTCCCCGGTTCCCTTTGGGAATTCGGTATTAGCGACGTCGTAATTTTTCGGGACTTTCGGAAAGGTCCCGTGGATTATTTTGCATTTCCGGAATATTTCGGGAATGGTTTTTGGTATGTTTTAGTTCTTCAGAATTTTCCGGGAACGTTCTGTGATTTGTGGATTTGGAATCGGACTTCCGAAATCATTTCGGGTCGTCCCGATTATTCTGTGGATTGTTGTGGATATTTTATATATATAAAATGTGGGTTTTTCCCTGGTTTGGGACTTGCAGGAATTATCGGCGCCTTTTTTCCAGTTTTTGGGTTGACCAAAAACAGAGGAGATGCTGCCCAATTTTTTCGTAAATCCTGAATTATTTTCAAAATGGATTTAAAATGATTTTCGGAATTTATTCGATATTTGATTTTTGGGTGACGACCGTACGGTCAATGGACCCGGCTAAGTGCAAACGATACCGGCCCCGTCCGGACGTTGAGGCAATTAGCCAAAAATGAGGATCGGACCATTATCTGAGACTTGCTATTTATCATTATTTTATTATTTAATTCTATTTATATTTAATTTCTATTTTTCAGTTTAGGACTAACGTCAGTCTTATTCTTATTTCAATTTATGTAAATAAATTGTAATGGGCATAAGCCCAGCTGGCTGGTCTGTGACTGTAATAGCTTAGATTTTTCTGTCATTTTCTGGTTTTTCGTGTTTTATTATTTAACGATTAAAATGATTAAAAGTATTTTCGTACAAATTAATTAGTATTTTCTTACTTAAAATTGACGAGTTTAATATTAAATAAAAATCACGTATTTCTCATTAAATAAGAGAATTATTTTTATATTTATATTTATATAAAATTATCAAGTTTTCATAAATAACCTGGCAGCGACGTGGTTTTCCCAAATTCAAAGTATAAAAGATCATTTTTCCCTCGTATTAAATTAACGCACTAATAACCGTGTTTTTCTGTGTTTAGTTAATTAAATAATTAAAATTGGACTAGGACGCAAATAGAGATTACAACTAGCATAGCTAAGTTGGTAAACCTGACAGCTGAGTCTATCTCTCGAATGTAGGAATTCGAGGACAACTCTAAACTTCTGTCTCGGAGTCGTCCACCTCTCCAGTTATTTTCCTGAGGCAAGTATAGTTTGTGTTAGTTTACAGTTATTTACTTAATCGTTTTACTGCATGTCTAAACCACGACTCAAACACGAAACTCTCACCAAGAGTACTGTACTGTAACTACTGGGGACTGGGGAATAGCGTAATGATTATGACCACTACTGTAACAAAACCCATTATCCCTCCTGTAACAAACCCAAGCCGGTCATATGTCATTACCTGTTCAAATCACTGTTTTCTACTGTAACAAACCTGTTTTAAAACTGTTTAGAACTGCATAATTCTATTTCTTATTTAACTGTTTAAAAATTAGCATGAATTGTACTTTGCTCTCTCCTGACTGGAGATATATTTTTAGGCGATGTTGAGGATGCTGAGCTATGTTACAACAGTTATTACGACCCTGAGTTGTACCCCGTTGTGCTGCCAAAGTCCCTGCAGGAGGATGATGGATCTGAGGCTGATAGATAGATTTTCCATTTTCTGTATTTTGTTTATTTCAGAATTCTGTATTTTCCCTTCAGAACAATTTTCATTGTATTTAAATTTCAGTTTAATAAAGTTTATTTTCGAAGTTGAGTTGTGACAAATAGTTGTGTTGTTGTAATGGTTACCTGCTACTGAACAGCTTACTGCCGCCGTCTCAACAACGGTGCAGGCTGGGCATGATCCGACAAGACCCAGATAGTTGGGATCGGGTCGTGACAGTATTTCTAAACTTTACAAGTGTTGTACTTACTAAAAAAAATTTGGTTCATAGATCAATCGGTGAGTACAAGAGTTCATCAGATGATCCAATCGAGGATGGCTTCACTTCTCTTACTGGTATTATTTATATAAATAATGATTCCGTTAAAAAGTCTCACCATAATTATGTACATGGTACTAATATATTTTTTCAATTGTGTTCATGTAGGTTCTAGCAATTTGTGACTGTGTGAGAGACAATAAGGATGATTGTAGAAACGTTTGAAGAAATGAAACTTTCTTATCTTATTTGGTCGTGTTCAATTAGCCAAGATTGTTTCTCAGTTCCTCAATTTATGTACTCTATTAAGGAATGATTTTGTTATAGACATGGAACCATTTACAAGTTTAACATACATTTTATGCAATTTGAAACCTACTAGAGTAATTACCATTTATTGAATCTTATGCCGTAATTAGAAAATGTAATTACTTTATTAAGATATAAGTAAAGTGATTGAATCTTTTCATTTGGAATCTACCCATGATTCTGATGGATAAGTTATAATATAAAGTTTTAGTTAATTTCTTAAGATGAAATTAAATCAATCTTTTATTAAGATAGAATTAAATCTATCTTCTGTTTTATTGAAAATATTTATTTCAAGCCAACATAGAGTAGTTAAATATAATTTCTAACAATCTATTAAATATGTGAAACCTACATAAACATCCGGATATATATATATTTATTTTAACATACAAAAGAACCTATTAAAAGGCGGAACTGTATATCCCTAGGTTTAAAAAATAAATTTTGTCATGTAGATTCATCCGTATGTTAAAATAAATATTTGATTAGAGGTTCATATGATTCTTACGCATAGATTATGATATAAAATTTTAGTTACTTTTTTGATATAGAATTAAATATACCAACTACTTTCTTAAGATATAATTAAATATGTTAGCCTTTAATTCTTAATATATAATTAAATCTTTAGCATTTAATGAAAACAACCATAATATGCATCTTACGGGTATACAGAACTGGACGGGTATTTTAATTACTTTGTTAAGACACAAATTTTAATTAATTTATTAAGATAGAATTAAAACTATCTTTTATTTTATTAAAAAGAATTATTTGAAGTCTACATGGGGTAATTAAATATATCTTTTAACAATGTATTGAATCTTTGAAACCTATGGAATAAATTTTTATTTTGACATAAGGACGAATATATTATATATATTGAATCATTTGACATCCGGATATATTTACTTATTTGAACGAACGGAAGAACCTATCAAAATCTTTTATTTAAGATACGGTTGTATAAAATTTTAATTATATGCATAGGTTTAAAAAAAATCCTGGCTAAATTACAACTTAATACCCTCAACTATTTCAGTTTTCAACTTGATACTCTCAATTTTGATAGGTACTAACTTGATACCCTGAAATTTTTTCTTGAGAAAATTGTCACTCCCCCTCCAACGCCCCCCCACTCCTGCCCCCGGTAGACGACCTCCCCCCCCTCCTCTCCCGCCGGCGAACTCCCCCTCCCCCCACGGCCCCTCCTGCCTCCGGCCGACGACCTTCCCCCCCCCACGCCGGCGACCTTCCCCCCCTCCACCCAAACCCCCCCCTCCCCCTCCCTCCCGCCGGTGACCTTCCCCACCCCCTCCTCCCTCCCCCCGTCGGCGACCTCTCCTCCCCCTTCAGCTCGCGAACTCCCCTCCCCCACCCCGCGTTAGCCAGACCGGAGTTGCGCGAGGTGGCGGGATCGCGCGCTTGGGAAGCAGCCGGAGGCGGGAGGGCACGGACCAAGGCCACGGGGAGGGGTGCACGGGGGCGGCGCCGGGGGGGGGGGGGGGGGGTGGGGGCTCGCGGGGAAGAAGGGAGGGGCAATTTTGTCATTTTTTAAAATTTTGGGTATCAATATAAAATTATTATATAGTTGAGGGTATTAAGTTAGTACCTATCAAGTTGAGGGTATCAAGTTGTACATTTTAGATAGTTGAGGGTATCAAGTTATAATTTAGCCAAAAATCTTTGTCATGTAGATTCATCGTATGGATAGATTATATGATATAAAATTTTATTGGTTCGTCTATATTATTCCTAAGGTAGATAATGATATAAAAATTTAATTATATGTGTAGGTTTAAAAAAAAATCTTTGTCATGTAGATTCATCCGTATGGATAGATTATATGATATAAAATTTATTGGTCCGTCTATATTATTCCTAAGGTAGATTATGATATAAAAATTTAATTATATGTGTAGGTTTAAAAAAAAAAATCTTTGTCATGTAGATTCATCCGTATGGATAGATTATGATATAAAATTTTAATTATTTTTTGAGATAGAATTAAATGTACATACTACTTTCTTAAGAATTAAATATGTTAGCCATTATTTCTTAAGATAGAACTAAATCTTTTAACATTTAATAAAACACAACCATAATATGTATCTTACGTACGGGTATACGAACCAGACGGAATCCTCCGTTAAATCAAACTATAGTGTGTTCCATATGGTAGGCTTGCAAGCCTATTAGAACAGAATTGTATATATATATATATATATATATATATATATATATATATATATATATATATATATATATATATATATATTATGAATCCCCTCTTTCACATCCCCTCTCCTCACTTTGTATCTCCCATGCATCCCTCTTTCACATCCATTGGATCTTGTTTAAGTCATCTAATCTTAACCGTTAATTTTTCAACGGTTAAGATTAGATGACTTAAACAAGATCCAACGGGTGTTATCATGGGATGCTTAGGGAATGCAAAAGTGAGGGGATGTAGATCTCTCATATATATATATATATATATATATATATATATATATATATATATATATAGGAAGGATAGGCATTCCCACAATTTTTGCATCCCCATGTTCACATCCGTTGGATGTGCTTTAAGTTATCTAATCTTAACCATTGGTAAATCAACGGTTAAGATTAGATGACTTAAAGCACCATCCAACGGTGCAAATAGGGGGGATGCTTGGGGATGCAAAAAGTGTGGAGAACTTGATCCTTCCTATATATATATATATATATAATATATATATATATATCATATATATATAATATATATATAATATATATATATATATATGAGGAAGGATAGTCATCCCCTCACTTTTTGCATCCCCATGTTCATCCGTTGGATGTGCTTTAAGTCATCTAATCTTAACCATTGGTAAATCAACGGTTAAGATAAATGACTTAAACACCATCCAACGGTGTAAGTAGGGGGATGCATGGGGATGCAAAAAGTGTGGGGATCTCTATCCTTCCTCTATATATATATATATATATATATATATATATATATATATATATATGTCATGGCACACGCGATGCGTTGCAACGCATTTTACAATGAACACATGTTATGTAGCAAACTATAAACCAAACTCATTTCAAAAAAAAATATTTTTTGATATGATATCTTATTTTAAAATGTTGATATTATCTATTTACAAAAAAAAACATCCAAACAAAATTACTCAACATAAATATTAATTTTCTAATATAAAATCAACCAATGGACAAAATATAATAATAAAATATTATTTGTCATCATTTTCGAGCAGCAGGTCTTGACTGGAAATAAATATCTTTTAGAAATTAAATTATCCTAGAAATAAATATCTTTTAGAAATTAAATTATCAAGAAGAAAGTTATAATTTATTAACTAAGTCATTACCAAAATGTTAATCATTTCCACAAAATGTTAATCATTTCCAACATTTTACTAAGTCACTAACTAAGTCACTTAACTAAGTCATTACCAATTTGCAATTGCACTTAACTAAGTCACTTACCACAAATGTTAATCATTTCCAACATTTCTTCCAAAATCCTAGAATAAATATCTTTTTAGAAATTAAATTATCAAGAAGAAAGTTATAATTTATATTATTTATCGACAAAATGAAAACAATAATGTATTCAAAAAATTTCCATTGTAGTTTTTTATTGACTGGAGAGTGAATTTCAATAAAGCCCACTTTGTTACACGTTTTATCTCTTCCTTTTTAGATTTTTTCATGAGTATTTTACCTGTACTTCTCTTTGAAAGGGAGGAAGTATATTTAAAGAGGTTTTACAGAGGAAAGTATTTATTTATTTTAGAAAGGGAGGAAATATTTATTTATTTTAGAAAGGGAGAATATTTATTTAAAGATATTTTGTAGAATTATAAATTTGATTGCAAGTAAAGGGAGACAAGGTTACAATTGGTTTCAAATTTAAATTAGTAGAAGATCAATGACCCCTTTATCTATCTATAAAGATTTATATCAAAGAATCTATGTCGTCTAAATTATGTAATCCAAATATCCCTAGTATTAGGATCATATAGTGTAGATAAATTTGTCTAGATTAACTTAATCTTCTAAATCAAATTATTATATTTAATATTGATGTACTATTTAAATTTAAATTTTATTTCAAAATTAAAGAAGAAGAAAATATATGTTTTGAACACAACCTGATATTAATTTTATGCAAACAAAATTTGAACATTATCACCAAAATAAAAACCATAATATAATCAATGCAATTACCGAAAAGATAACGGAATGGATGTTGAGCTCTACCAAAAGACTGTTCCATAAAGTCAGCAACCATGTGAGGATATAAACATAAAGGTTGATCAACGAAGTTAAGTGCAAATTTAAAACAAATGTCATGCACTAAACCTATTTCACGATTGCACACCCCTAAATGTTAAATATAGTATTTTTGCAATATTAGGCTATACGAAAAAGGAACAAATGCCAGTAAGTTGTTTCCATTGAATTTTTTTATCGGACAATGTTGGCGCATACTGTATACTTTGCAGGAATAATTGAGCCTCCTTTTCCCGCCTTAACATGATCCCCGAAGAATGGGCTGAACTTTGTTTCTTTGCTTGGTTCGTCGCTTTAGTGGGTATGAAAACTTAGAAACTTGATGAGTAGAATATAATATCAAAATCTATAAAACAATGGATTTAGTTAACAACCTATATGATGACAACAAATTCAGATTAATAAAAAAGCATAGAGAAGCACCAATTCAATGTGATATAATAGGTCCATATATATGTGGTTTCTAGAAAATCTTAAGTAACAAGTGTGAAGGAAAGGTTGACTTATTATGTAATCAATCCAAAAAAAAATAATCATAGATAGAAACACAAAACTAGAAAAAAAATTAATCAACATATTTTAATCATAGACAGAAAAGAAAAGTGAAAATAAAATCAGTCAAGAATATTTTAGTCATTGACCGAAAAATACATACATTGAAAATAAATCAACATCATTTTAAATTTATGACCAAAAAAAGGCTAAAATAAAATTAATAATATGATGACAACAAACTCATATCAATAAAAAAAAAAAAACATAAGACAATTCAATGTGATAAGATAATAGGTCCATATGTATTTAGGACACTGGAATCGATTTGCAATTATTCGTTTTCTAACTATATATTTATCACTATACATAGTCTACTTTGTTTGACATTCAAGGTCTTAAAAAAAAGGTCATATGCTTGGCCATTATACTCAAAAACAAATATGGAAAATTTTGGACATTTGACATTATAATCAAAACAAAAGATGGCATATTTTTATAGAAAAATGAACTTAGTATATTAAAGAGACATTTTAATACCTTTTGATGTCTTTGATTCTTGTCAGTCTCATCCAAGTTTTTTTTAGAATAATTATATAGAGACACACTTTTATTGACACACTATGTTGCCACACTTATGTGGCAGATGATTTGGCATGTCCATGTCATCGGATTAATTAAAGGCTAATTAATTAACTTTTGGTATGTCCACTTTTGCATGTATAGAAGGTTTTTTATTCTTTGGCATGTGTTGCAATTTTGCATGACCAATTTATAGCCACACTTATTGTTATCTTTCTTTTCTTGTGCTCATCTCCATTTTCTTCTTCTACTCATCTACATTTTCTTCTCTAACCCCACCATAAGAACAAGAAAGAAACTAAGGAAACCCTAGAAATTGGCGAATCCAGAGTTTGGCATTTTGAGGTTCGTTTCCTTCATTTATTTATATATCTTGATATGTTCTCGAAATCACCATAAAATTTTTTGTTGTGTTATTTTAGGGGTTTTTTTTGCGACTTTTTTCCCCCTTTTTTTTGTTACAATTTTCGTACTTTTGGTGCTAATAGCAGTTTTCAATTCATTTTTTTTTCCACTTTAAATCTTGATTCCCCCTCCTAATTTAGATGTAGTAATCCATTATCAACTACCATTTTCAATTCTACTTCCATAGGAATGGGAACAAAAGTCTGTGATGGATCTTCAAGAAGATTGAATCTTTTGCATGGATTGTAAAATAAAAAATTGGGCAAGGACAATTTTGGCAATGAAATAATTAATTGACTATACAAATTGCAGCACATGTCAAAGATTGGAAACCTTCCATACATGAAATTGCTCTACATGCAAATGTGGACATACCAAAAAATTAATTAATTGCCTTTAATTACTTCGGTGACGTGGACATGCCAAATCACCTGCCACATAAATGTGTCTACATAGTGTGTCAATAAAAGTGTGTCTCTATAGAATTACTCTTTTTTTACACATTCATCTTCTCCGCATCCTTTATCCACACCTATGAAATTGACAAACCAAAATTTACAAAATTCGCCAACAAAAGAAAAGAAAAAGAAAAAGAAGAGTGAAACTTCGAAAGATAAAAGGAAGCCAAAATTCTAGCTGAATGCAGATCATTGAAGAAATTAAGAATTGTACTGAAATTGAATGATACTAAGGGAATAAACTATGTAGCACCGTAAATCTTACAAAAACCACAACCAGAAGAGAAACTCCCGAAAAGAGTATTCTAAAGATAAATGAAGATTGCAATTAAAAACACTAATTCTTAATCCAAATAAAAAGGATGAGTTAGAAGTAAAATCACATTTTTGGCATCTTCAACTATTGAAAAATGGATGCTGTTGGTAGACGCTAGCAAATCTGAATTTGTTTTAATTCTTTAGAGGTCCTATGGTTTTAAACAAATTTTGTTTGGTTACGTAAAATATAGAGAGAAGGGAGAGAATAAGATTGTGTATCATAAAAGATAGGGTAGTTATGGTAATTTAAATTTTAAAATAAGTGGTTAGGCACACGCGTCGCGTGTGAACGTATTTGTTTAATTTGTTGGACTGCTTTTCTAGTACCATGTCTATATTCAACGGTGGATGAACTGAGTTGAATTGTGATAAAATTTTCTTCTTGTAAATTAATTTAAACAACTATTTTTTTTTACTGTGCATCTCAATGTTCATAGTTAATAATATATTTACACTATTTAATTTATTCTAGGATGCAAAAGTGCAGTCATACAATATAAATATGGAATATCATATCGATATTTTTAAATTTTACTTTGTTTAGTAACCATGTTATAAATTAATATATATATATATATATATATATATATATCTATATAATATATATATATATATATATATATCATGATTTTGCAAATAAGTAAAAATATTAATAATATTTGTAAAATTAAAGGAGAGTATAGAAATAAACTTCAGAAAGTACATGTATCACTATTTTTTTTTATTAGTATCTTTTTATTTTTAGTTTAGCTAATCGATGGGCAATATATACATCAGATTATCTTCGTAGATTGAATTTTTCAATACTACTCTCATATCGTGGAATGATTTTCACATGTCGAATCTTTCAGTTAGCGAATCTAGAAAGCTAACAATGGAATATAGTATAACAAAGCTTTAAAAATAGACAAAATTAAAATATTAAAATTATTCGAAATAAGTACCTTGTTCATCTAAATATCATCAACCACCTTTGTTATCTGCGAATTGAAGTTTAGACAACATTTAATATTATAAATATTTTGCCAATGTAAAAGAGGATATACATAATTTCTATCCAATGTAATCTAATCTTATTGAAATGCTCATATGTTATTTACTTCTCCCTTTATCTTAATAAACAAAAAAAAATCACAAATTTCAATCATGCATATCATAAACATGAAAGCACGAATCAATTTAACCCACTACCCCCCAAACCAAACCGATTATAGAATCTATCAAATTAGTTCGCTCTCCGACTTCGTACTTGCAATCTCCAAAACACTTCAGCAAAGAAGTGTAAATATTGACAAACTATGTTCTAGGAAGGATCCTCATCAGCATAGTCTCTCTATAAAAATTAAAAAAACAAAATCTGAAAGAAAGAGTATATCATAAATGAACGATTCTAAAGAGAATAAATCTTCTTGCCAGATCAACAATTTAATCTCAGCCTTCTCTTCCTGTCCTTAACTTCTTCAGCCAAGGACTAACCAAAACTTAAAAAAATCTGGAAATTGCTGAGAAATCCAAGGTGGACTTTTATGAAATGTCCACCCGCTGGATAAGTTTTATGAAATATCCAGAATTAAGTATTTTCACGTTAAATATTCCAAGATTCCCTTTTAGATGCCACCCGCTAGAAACTGCTATTTTTATAATACCGAAACTACCCCTCCGCGCGAATTGGTCATCTATATGTATTTGAATTCAAAAAACTCAGATCTGGATTGCGATTTTCGTCTTCTTCTTCACGGGAAATGAATTCTATTGCTCTCTCATATTCAGCAGAGATCGCAAAGATCGTTCGTAGTTCGGTGTGTTTTCTTCAGTCGAACTCAGATCATCGCTCGTGCATCATCATCACCATCATCATCATCTTCATCGTGGAGACATTTGAACTCAGATCTTCAATTGTGGAGAGAAGATCTTTCTTCTTCTTTTCCATAAGAATTATCATCGCTTTGAAAGAAGAACGAAACTCTTTATTCCTGAAAAAAACTAAATTACACGTTTTAACACTGGAAATGACCATTCTCCGTCTTAATTAGGAGGAGAATGCCATTCTTCGTTTTATTTAACGGAGAATGCCATTCTCCGTCCTAATTAACACGGAGAATGACATTCTCCGTTTCCTCTTGATTAGGACCGAGAATGTCATTCTCCGTCTTAATTAGGACGGAGAATGGCATTCTCCGTTTTATTTAAGACGGAGAATGGCATTCTCCGTCCTAATTAACACGGAGAAATGGCATTCTCCGTGTTTCTAACACGGAGAATGGTCATTCTCCTGCGTTTTAACACTAGAATGACCATTCTCCGTGATAAATTACACGGAGAATGGCATTCTCCGTCCTAATTAAGACGGAGAATGGTCATTCTCGTCGTTTAATTTAGCACGGAGAATGGCCATTCTCCGTCTTAATTAGGACGGAGAATGCCATTCTCCGTTTTATTTAACACGGAGAATGACATTCTCCGTTTCATTTACACGGAGAATGGCATTCTCCGTGTTTCTAACACGGAGAATGGTCATTCTCCTGCGTTTTAACACTGGATTCGTGTAAATTAAGACGGTGAATGTCATTCTCCGTCCTAATTAAGACGGAGAATGGTCATTCTCCGTGTAAATTAGACGGAGAATGCCTTCTCTCTGTATTTTATGGTTAGCTGAAACTTTGGGAGGGCCATAACTTTTGACTGGGAGGTCGAAACGAGGTCCCGTTGTCGCAAAATGAGCGTATCGTCGAGGAGACTGAAAGTAACAAATTCAACGTTAGACGGCCTTCCGAAATTTTAGATTCGCAAAAAAATGATGTTGGACCTCCGTTTTAGCACTTTTGTGTCGTTCGTCCCGGTCTTCCGAATTTTTCGATGAGTTTTTGAAGATTTTTGAGGAGAAACCTAGATTCGAAAGTGAGCAGCGTATGGAAGAAGATGGAGTATTGAAACGTTTTTTTAAAGCAGTTTGTGGGTGTTTCCATAAATTAAAAGG
>JANAVB010032618.1:1221963-1460945 GCA_029216955.1 Iris pallida | reverse complement strand
AAAAAAAAAAAGGGTTAAAAACGACCAAAAATCTCTTAAAATGACAAAAATTGGTAAAAACGACAAAAAAATACAAAAACGAGAAAACGACAAAAAAGAAAAAATGTTCAAAACTAATCAAAATTGATCAAAAAAAAGAAAAAATTTAGACAATTTTTTTTGCCCGGGCCAAAAAAAATTCTCAAGGGATAGAATTCCCATGTTTTGTGGGTAAACTATTTACCCGGTTATTTATAATTCCCGAAAATAAATTCTTTATGAGCCAAACAACGTGGTAATAGATTCACATATTAAATTTTTCCGAAAAAAAAAAAAATACCGCATACCAAACGTCCCCTTTAGTGTCCAAGTGTCTCGATGGTTGTGCGATTCTGACTTCATGCAAGTCGATCGACACAACGTCAGCAAAATCAGCAAAATGACATATCCGATGAAGATAGATACGGACGTCGTCAAGTTGTCGAGGATCTGCGGATTGTCAGGAAAGAGACTCATATATTTATGTGTTTATATGTGAGCAAAAACATATTACTTCTCTTGAAATTCAATTTTTGGGACAATTGACCAGTGTTTGCTCCCCATGTAAGCTTAAAATTAAGTAGCAGAAAATAAAGGAATAAAAAAAAATATAAACATTAAAGCTAAAGCTGGTAAACTTGTGCACGCTACAACGTGAAAGAAAAAAATTATAACAATATACTCGGTATAATATTCTCAGGATTTCTCACCGCACGTACGACGACATCGTTCCTCCGACGGTCAGGACCAATATGTTACTGTCGCCAGACTCCGGACCCATTAGCAATTGGGGTTTCTTTGGAAGAATTTTTTAGTTGGATTTTGTTATTTATGGAGATGAACATTATTCTAATTTGGTACTGATAAGGTAATTGGTGGCTTAACAGTCTATGTTGTGGACATCTATAAATAAATTCTCTCATTCAGATAAATGACATTTTAACCCTAAATATTTATTATTTTTAGTAGGTTAGTGCTAAAGCAAAAATATATATGGATACTTACTATTTCAATTATATTAGTATAGAAGTATGATATATATGGATACCCCTACTATATTTAGGGTTAAAAAAGCGCGGAAACCTTTCCCCAATTGGTTAAAAAAGCGCGGAAAATAAAGGAATAAAAAAAAAAATATAAACAGTAAAGCTAAAGACTGGTAAAAACTGTGCACGCATACAACGTGAAAGAAAAAAATTATAACAATATACTCGGTATAATATTCTCAGGATCTCACCGCCACGTACGACGACATGTTCCTCCGACGGTCAGGACCAACATGTACTGTCGCCAGACTCCGGACCCATTAGCAATTGGGATTTCTTTTGGAAGAATTTTTAGTTGGATTTTGTTATTTTATGGAGATGAACATTATTCTAATTTGGTACTGATAAGGATAATTGGTGGCTTAACAGTCTATGTTGTGGACATCTATAAATAAATTCTCTCATTCAGATAAATGACATTTTTAACCCTAAATATTTTATTTTTAGTAGGTTAGTGCTAAAGCAAAATATATATGGATACTCCTACTATTCAATTATATATTAGTATAGAAGTATAGATATATATGGATACCCCTACTATTTCAATTATATATTAGTATAGATTAGTATAGAAGTATAGATATAGATTAGTATATATGGATACCCCTCCCTATGGATACCCCTACTATTTCAATTATATATTAGTATAGATTAGTATAGATGTATAGATATAGATTAGTATACATGGATACCCCTCTCTCTCTCTCTCTCTCTCTCTCTCTCTCTCTCTATATATATATATATATATATATATATATATATATATATATATATATGTGTGTGTGTGTGTGGATACCCCTTCAATTATATATTAGTATATATGGATACCCCTACTATTAATATAATTGAAATAGTAGAAGTATCCATATATACTAATCTATACTAATATATAATTGAAATAGTAGGGGTATATATATATATATATATATATATATATATATATATATATATATATATATATATGCACACTGTTCCCTTAGTAAGAATACTGAAATTTTTTCAAGCCAAGAACAGGATATCCCTGCTTTTTTCCGAATATTTCCTTGATCCAAACTCAATCAAATCTACCTTATTTTTGATCAAATCTTTTCAATATGATCCCTTACGCAATACTCTAGAATCAAATCTTACTTTAAATGAGCTTTAAATCCAAGTGGAAATCGAATTGGAAGCCGGCTATATATATACGTATATGGGGATCCAATTTCTTTGGCTCCCTCTTCTCAACTCAGGCTCTCAGAAACCATCTTCAGCTTCCAATCCCTAGAAAACATGGATAGGGTTTCCGATCGCCGCAAAGAAAAGGAAAGAGTTCGAGAGCACCACCATTGTGACCGAGATCGCGATCGAGATCGAGATCGAGAGCATAAACACCGCCACCGATCCAGACCTGACGTCTCGCCCGACACCAAACGCGAGTCGGTGGATCGGGACTCGCTGGAGCGGGAGAGTAGGGCTAGGTCCTTGAGGAAGAGGAAGGACCATCACGAGGAAGACGAGGACGATGACCGGAGGCGGAGACGGAGGCGGAGGAGGTTCGAGGAGGACCGGGAGGAGAAGAAGGTCATGGTGAAGGAGGAGGAGGTGGCGGAGGGGTTGAGCGACGGGGATGGCCGGAAGGCGAGGAGGAGGGAAGGAAGGAGGTTCAGCGCTGGCGTGAAGGAAGAGGACAGGGGGAAAGAGAGGAGGTTCATGGACAAGGTTAAGGAGGAGGAGGAGGAGTCTGGGAGTCCGTACGAAGCGAAGAGAGAGTTCGGTAATGGGGACCGGAAGAAAGGGGTTTCCGAGAAGGCTCTTGTTCAGGAACCACTCTCTGTGGCATCAGAGGTTTCTATGATCCCTTCCTCTTCCAGTTCCGTATCTTCAATTACTACCACTGAAAATGTGGGAGTTAGTATTATCGGATCCGATAAGGTTCATGGAAAATCTAGTACAGATGGCACTGCTACATCTACAGTTGACAAAAGTGGCACCTTCTCTCTTGAGGCTTTAGCAAAAGCTAAGAAAGCTTTACAAAAGCACAAGGAAAAGCTAAAGAAGTTGAATAAAATTACTAGCAGCAGCTCTGAAAAGAATTTGCAGGTAGCATCTGGCAAAGATGCACATAAGGCTCCTCCTTCATTGGGTGTTGGAACACCTTCAGCAGCCCCCACTCAAGCAACTATTGGGGAAAAAGTTTTTAAAGAAAAAAACAAGGGCGTGATCCCTGAAATTGAGTGGTGGGACAAGCAACTCTTATCTTCTGGTACCTATACCGATGATAGTGAACCGAAGCTGAACGTGGATAAGATCACAATCTATGTAGAACACCCTCGACCAATTGAGCCCCCAGCAGAGCCTGCCGCTCCACCTCCACAGCCTCTGAAGTTAACAAAGAAGGAGCAGAAGAAATTAAGGACCCAACGCCGCCTTGCCAAGGAAAAAGACAGGCAAGAGATGATAAGGCAGGGCCTGTTGGAGCCACCCAAGGCCAAAATTAAGATGAGCAATCTAATGAAAGTCCTCGGATCAGAAGCAACCCAAGATCCAACAAGGCTTGAAATGGAAATCCGTAGTGCAGCTGCTGAGCGTGAGCAAGCTCATGTTGATAGAAATATTGCTCGCAAGCTCACCCCTGCAGAGCGGCGCGAGAAAAAGGAAAAGAAACTCTTTGAGGATCCAACCACACTGGAGACTCTTGTTTCTGTATATAAGATCAAAGACCTGTCTCACCCCCAAAGTCGGTTCAAAGTTGACGTAAATGCCCAGGAAAATCGACTAACTGGATGTACTGTGATATCAGACGGAACAAGTGTAGTTGTTGTTGAAGGAGGTAAGAAATCAATCAAAAGGTATGGGAAGCTGATGCTCAAGAGGATCAACTGGGCTGCTGCTGTATCTACTGAAGAAGATGTGGCCGAAAATGCTGAGGCTCCCATCAATAGTTGTGTTTTGGCGTGGCAGGGGAGCGTAGCTAAACCAAGCTTTAACAGGTTTCTTGTTCATCAATGCAGAAGTGATGCTCCTGCCAGGAAAGTTTTTGCTGATGCTGGGGTTCCTCACTATTGGGATCTAGCGGTCAATTTTTCTGATGAGCTGTAAGTTCAATGTTTTGGTGTTTATAGCAGGCGGAACATGTTAAGGACCGACCATAAGTTTTTAGTATCCTTCATGGTATGAGATGTATTTTGCGACTCTTGTACCCCTTCCGCAATGTCTGCTAGTTCTGGACTTGCGAGATGTCGTGGAACTTCATTGTTTTGTGGATTCAACTGGTACGACCACTGCTTAGAACTTTTATTTTGTAGAAGTAATGGATGAACTATTCTCCCAATATATATACATATATATATATATATATATATATATATATATATATATATATATATATATATATATATATTTCAAGGTCCCTAGTCCAAGTGGTTAGGGAGGGGACTCACTTGGGGGAGGTCCCAAATTCGAGCCCCCGGGCACGAGATGGTTGGATGGCTACGGTGTGGTCACGGTCCTGAATTGGGGCCCACAAGAAATGAACAAAAAGAAAAGAAAAGAAATATATATATATATATATATATATATATATATATATATATATATATATTTTAATATATATATATATATATATATATATATATATATATATATATATATATATATATATATATATATATATATAATGTTATAAAATAAATTATAGTAATTTTTTGGTAAAATGTTGACTGTTACATTTAAATTGACTAAATATATAGTTTCCAAAATTGTAATGATTAATTACTACATTTAAAATAAATGTATTTAATTATTCTGGAAAATACACAATGCAGTTTCGAAAATAGTAACGCAATTTGTGACTCCATCAAATGATGTCTCGTTAGCGAAAAGGCAAAGTAGCACCTAATAATAGGGTACTACCTTTTTTTTTTTTGAGAATAAAATTTCATAAACAATCACAAAGATACATTGTTCATATCATGTAGGACATGAGATGTTATACATGATGGAATCTCATTGTATACATAAATGAGATTAGAGATGTTTGAAAGTAGAGCATGAGTAGCTAAAGAGTGCGCACAAGTATTGGCTATCCTGTTAATGTGGATAAAAGAGAGATCAGAGTTAGTATGTTTAGCCATTCGTGCATCTTCAATGAAATGTCGAGCACGCCAAAGAGGAATTGTATCGAAAGTGTTGATTGAGTCGATAAGTGGCTTGCAATCTCCCTCAATTATAACCTTCTGAAGCTGTTGTCTGCTGCCGATATCAAGAGAAAGTCGAATCCCCAAGGCTTCGGCTTCAAGTGGTGTGCCTCCTTCCTCTGCAATCGAAAGAGCTAGTAAGAAATTGCCATGAATATCACGAAGCACAGCTCCTGCCGACATTTTTCCTTCCAAGAAAGCTCCATCAAAATTGATTTTTATTGCATTTCCCGTAGGAGGAGTCCATCTGATAATATTGTTGAGACTGGATGTTGAAAGCACAGTTGTAGATAGCCCTTTGTTTATAGCTTCAAATTTTTCCTTCATGTAGACAGCGTCTTCAAAGATTTTTCTTCCATCGATAGTTTGCTTCTCGAATATGTATTTATTTCTTGCCTTCCAAATGTACCATAATATGTAGAAACATCATGAAGTTTTCTCCATATCTCCTTCTTTCAACTATGAACTGATGAAAGATATTATCGAGCAATCAACCATTAAGATGGGATTGATTGCTGGATAGTGACTCCATGTAGTACCTGTTTTTGGACAAAGCAAAAGAAGGTGGTTAGTAGTTTCAAAATTTACCTGGCATAGAGGACATGTTGCATCAATGTTGCTCATACGACGATGGATATTTTCTTTTGTTGGAAGAGAGTTGGTTAGAGCTCTCCACACAAATGTTATAACTTTAGGACTGATGCCTTTTATTCCCCAAAGCTTTTTCCACTCAGTGAATTCAGGAAGAGAATTTCTGTTTTCATTATTTCTCATGAGCTCATGTATAGATCTATATACAGATTTAGAAGTAAGGACCCCGTCCACTGTATGCTTCCACATGAGTTTATCCATATTGCAGTTAATTGAAAGATGAATCTTCATGATGGCATTGGCTTCACTGGGTGGGAATAGGATGTTAATCAAATTTTGCTTCCATGTCTTCGTCTCACTATTGATAAGATCAGAAACTTTGTGTACCCAATTGCTGCTGAATTCATATCCTTGGACCCGATGATTTGATATAGAAGGAACCCAGGGATCCATCCAAATATTAATAAGGGAACCATCCCCTATAGACCAGATCACATTGTTCATCAGAAACTGTCTACTGTTGAGTATACTGGACCACACACATGAATTTGTAGAGGCTGGAGAAGCTGACTAGAATGATGATGAAGTGAGATACTTGGATCGAAGGAGAGAAGCCCAGAGTGAACCCGGATTTGTTAGGAATTTCCAACTGAGTTTAAGAAGAAGGGAAAGATTGGAAATATGAGGATCCCTGATACCTAACCCTCCCTGAAATTTTGGTTTTGTAAAACAACTCCAAGCAGTATAATGTATCTTTTTCTTATCAATGGAATCCCACCAGAAATTACGTTGATCTTTGACGAGGACTTTTGAAATTTTTTTAGGAATATGGTAGGAAGATAGGTAGTATGTAGGGAGTGATCCAAGTGTCGATTTGATAAGAGTTGTTCTCCATGCATGAGAGAGACATTTTCGTTGCCATCCTTGCAGTCTAGTAGAACTGGCTTCCATCAGTTTGGTGTATGTAGATAATATTTTCTTCGATTGTAGAAGTAAATGACCCAGGTATTTGTCATTAACTTTCATAGGTTGAACACCCAAGAGATTGACATACAAAACACGCATAATAGGATCAGTTTTTTTGGATATGAAAACAGAGGACTTTTCATAGTTGATACGCTGACCCGACCATGTTTCAAAGGTACTAAGGATGATCTTCAGTTGGGTGATATTAGGAAGTGAACATGTTCCAAAAATAAGCAAATCATCTGCAAATGCTAGATGAGAAAAGGATAGGGAGCAGTTACGAATTTTCAAACTGTCGTACAGAGAGTTTCTTTCCATAATTTTGATGAGTGTCGAGAGAATCTCCATACTCATAATAAAAAGGTATGGAGAGAGGGGACAACCCTGACGAATGCCTCTAGCTGGATGGAAAGTTTTTGAAGGGATTCTATTAATAAGAATAGCAAGAGAAGATGTTGAGACACACTGATTGATAAGTTCATGAGATTTACCACAAATACCAAAACCTTTGAGAACTTGACTAATGATTCCCCATCCTAGTCTATCATAGGCTTTAAACATGTCCACTTTTAGAGCAAAAGCACTATTAGTAGGAGATAAAGTATGGATAGAATGAAAAATTTCGTGAGCCATAACTACATTTTCTCCTATGTTTCGACCAGGAACAAAGGCATTCTGATTTTGATTGATCAATTTGTCAAGATGAGGACGAATCCTGTTTGTAATAATTTTGGAGATTACTTTGTATAACACATTACAAAGAGCAATAGGACGGAAATCAACAGGTTTTGTTGGATGTTTAACTTTTGGAATAAGAACAATGTGAGTGTGATTCAACTGTTTAGGCATAGAGGCAGTAATGAAGAAGTTTTGGATTAACTGGGTTACCTTTGTCCCAATAGAGTTCCAACATTTCTGGCAGAATAGTACAGGATAGCCATCTGGACCAGGAGATTTGAATGGACTCATGCTATTGATAACCAATTTGATTTCTTCTTCTTGTGGCACTGAACAAATGATGTTGTTATCAACTTCAGAAATTTTAGGGAGTTCAGCTAGAATATGCTCTAGAATAGGAGATGTATCCACATAGTTGAATATCATTTTGAAGTGTGCAGTGAATATGTCTGCAATGTCCCTATGCTCTGTTACTTGTTCTCCATTGTCTTTAGTGATAATGTGAATCTGGTTTCTTTGTTTCCTGGCTGTAGCAGATAGATGGAAGAACCGAGTATTCTTATACCCTTCTTTTAACCATGATACATTGGATCTTTGTTTCCAATACAGTTCCTTTTGAAGATGTAATTTGTTCAATGTCATTTGAACTTCCCTTTCTTTGGTGTAAGAATCAACTGTTGGTGTGTTCGACTGAATTTTGAGAAGTCTGGATTCCTCTCTTTTAATAGACTCGTTTAATCTTCCAACACGAGAATTTCCCCATCTTTTCAATTTAGGAAATAGCTGTTTAAGCTTAGAGATAAGATTCGTTGATTGAATGTTGGTCCATGTAGATGTAAGAGTTTGCTTGAAATCTTCGTCTAACACCCAAGCTACTTCAAATCTCTGAGGGGGTCTTTGTTTTCTACCATTGATGTTCAGAAGAAGTAGAATAGGGCAGTGATCACTATTAAGACTAGGTAAGTGAAGAAGACCTGCATTTGGATGAAGTGATCGCTACTGAATGTCAACCATTTCTCGATCTAGACGTTCTGCCACATAGCTGTGAGGTTGTCTCTTGTTGTTCCAAGTATAGGCCGGTCCACAATAGCCTATATCAATTGCCGCAGAACGATTGTACCATCTAATGAATGGCTTATGATGGTTGCAGTTGAATTGATTTCCTCCAAATTTCTCTTCTTCAGACAGAATACTGTTACAATCACCCATACATTTCCAGGGATCCATGATCGATAGAGTAATTAATTCCATTTCATTCCAAAATCTGTGTCGATCATGAATACCAGGGGGTCCATATACACAGAGTAGATTCCACTTCTGAGAGTAACCTGGTAATTGAAGACTTGTATGAATGTGGTTTGCAGAGGAGGATAGAACACTTAATGTGATATCTGGATTCCAACATAAATGTAATCCTCCAGAGAGTCCATTGGCAGCCACAGAGCAATGATGTGGATAACCCAAATTGAAAGCAATTGAATCTGTATTTGTTGACGAGTACCTCGTTTCTGATAGGAAAAGGATTTTAGGACGAGTTGCATGGAGAAATGATTTGATTATCCGAATTGTAGGGTTATTTCTCAAACCCCTACAATTCTATGATAGAATCATGAGGAGGGAGGCTGTTGTAGGCCAGCCGCGCCTTTGCCTCTGTTGATAAGAAGCTGGGATCTTTTGAGTGGTCTAGTATCATCAGTAACCATACCTGGAATTGAACTTGGGGATCGTGGTCTTTTGGGTTTCAAAGGATCCTGATGTGGATGACTGATAAAATCAGCTAGTTTGGTGATGTTGTTGGAAATGATTGGATCTATTGGGTTTGTGAGGGTTGAGTAATGAATCTGATTCTCAGGTATTGAAGTAGGATTTGTAGGTGAGAGTGATTGTAATAGAGATGTGAAAGTGGTAGATAAGGAAATAGGTGCTACACAGTAGGTAGGTTTTGAATCAGCTAGATTGATATTAGTTGTGGTAGGGAGATGAGTAGTGGATATCTGGTTATGATTCTAATTTATGGCTGGTTGGAGAAAAAACATAGCATTACCAGTGGTATCAACTATTCGTGTAAAAGGAGAATCATTAGTAGAATGGGGAATTTGTGATGATGTTGTGATATAAGGACATTTGGGAAGGTCAACTTTTGTAAGAAGATTGTTTAGGGGATCAGTAGATACTGATATGTTAAACACAGTATCAGTTGACTTTGGAGAAGTAGTAACAAGGATATTTGTGGAATTTGGCGTTTCAGAGATAGTAGGGCTTGGTATTTGTGGATTTATTGGAAAGGGACATGTAGGTATAACATTGGCAGTTATTGGAGAGGTAGTTGTAGGAGTATGAGAACAGGCTGAAAATGTGGTGTTAGTGGGAATTAACTGAACACACTTGTTTTGAGTAACTACTTCATCCCTATGAATAACCGTCGCCGGAGGATGGTCGGAATTTTCATGTGAAGGTGGGGTAGAAAGTGAAAGCATCCTTTGTCCTGGTATGGGTATAGATGAAATATGAACTGATGGTATGGAAGCAGGGGATGGAGTATCTATGGTCATTAATATAGAAGGATAGGAAATGTTAGGATTATCAATGGACATTAATGTAGTAGTAGATGAACTTTTAGGATAATCAGTGGACAATGATGTAGTATTTGAAGGACTTTTAGGATGATCGATAGACAATGATGTGGGAGTAGATGAACTGTTGGGATTTTCTAAAGGCAATGTTGTAGTGGTAGAAGCAATTATTGGATGATGAGACTCAGTAACAGAAGGTTGATGATTTTGATCAGAAACTTCAAACTGTGAAAAATCTATATGTGTAGAAAAATTCTTTGATGTACCTCTTTTACTTGTTGTATTCTTGAATCTGTCTACATGAGTAACACAAATGGAGAAATCTAGACGTTTGTCTAATAATTCTTGTAATTTAATCTTCTGAACTTCCGACCAATTATCATTCATCAAATTTGCATATTTCTTGTGAATACTGTACTTTCTGATACTGTGGCCTATGCAACCACAGAACAGACAAAACTTTGGAAGTCTTTCAACTTCAATGAAACAGTGCACTCCTTGTTAATACCCAAAGAAATATTGAAGTTCCTGATGAGAGGTTGAGTAATGTCAATTCGAATTCTTACCCTTACAAATAAGGACCATTTGATGGCTTCTTCTTCAGTTGGAGCTTGAATAGAGCCAATCCTGGATGCAATTTCAGATACAAATTTGTAACACCCAGTTTTTCCAAATGAGGGTAATTTTGAACTTTTGTATTTTAAATCATTTAATAATGATTATTTTAGTCATGATATGATTTTGATGATTTTTAATTATTTTAAAACTATTTAAAATATTGAATTGTGATTTTGATGGTTAACTAGTTAAACTCTAGTTTTGCTAAGCCTAGAGACTAACCATGACCATGGGAGCCTAGTCACGTGATTAGAATTTCATATTACCAATTTTTAGCCTAGGGGTATTTTGGTCATTTTGACAATTTTGTGAATTTGTAGTTTATATTAATTAAATATTGTGCTAGTCGTTTAGTGGAGTCTTAACCTAGAAGTTAACCTAACCTAGATTAGTCATGAGGTTAAAATTAGGGTTAGAACATTCCTACTAAGTGCCAAGGTTAGTAATATCTAGATATTATTAGGAAAGATATTTTCTTTTTGAGATATTTGTGAAAAGAAGCCTTGGACCAATAGGAAGCTTGGAAGTTGGGTGGAGGAACCTCAACCACTCATCTAAAACCCTAACCCTAAGGTTTTCAATAGCCATACAAGCCCCCTCCCTCCTATAAGTATCCCACTTAGAAAATAATTGCCTCCTTTAGAAAACATAGAAAAGGCCCTACTTGTTCTTCCCTAAACTTCTCCCCAAATATCCAAATCAACTCCAAGTTGAGCCTAGTTTCTTGCATTGGGATCCCCTACCATTGAGGGTGCTAAGGGGAGCTAGCTAGCAAGGTTGCACAAGCTTTTGGCATCACCAAGTGAAGAGGACACCTCCCTATTCTAGGTTTTTCATTGAGTTTTCACTCAATAGGTAAATACCCTTATACATAGTTAAATTTCTATTTTCTCTTCATGAATGCATGCATCTAGGTACCAGGGACCTATAGGCTATGTTTGGTAGAAATTAGATTGGGTTAGGTGTCCGTATCGGACACGTATCTAGGTTTTAATATAAGTGTTTAACGAATTGCCTCTACCAATTAAATGTTAATATTTTTGAAAACTAATTGCACAATATTCTATCCCTATAGGTGTAGATCACAGAAACCTAACACTGAGCATGAGATCGTGTCGTGTCCGTGTCCAAATTGGACACGAACACGCTGTACACTGCACTGTGCACTGTCCTGCTACCTCGTGTCCAGTTCTCACTGGACACGACACGAGACACGACCAATTTTGGTCAGCACCTAGGGGCAATGACTGACATTGTACCCACAAAATTTAGGGAGGTATCATTGAGTGTTTCGAGAGAAAACTCCCTCGCATTGGACTGCACGAGCACAGCACACACGCACACACTAGGCTCTGATACGGGTTTGGACACGACTTTGTGCACCACGTGGACACAATACAGACACTTTAACACGTAGCCCTACTCCTAACCTAACTCTAGAGATGTGCACGAGACCTGTAATGTTGTGTGTTGTGTCCTAGAACTCTCGGCATGTGTGCACGAGGCTGCTGTGTGCACATGTACTGACACTGTGTTTTCCTACTTCCCTTATTCGATTTTTGACACTTCATATCCGGTTCTAGGACACGTGGACACCCTCCACATGTGCACACACATGTGGGACACCACTGTACACGAGTGAGTTTAGGTTTCATATGGTTTAATATTCTAAATTTGGGTTGTTGGGTCGAATTTTCAGAACACTGATACCCTGTGTTCAGTGCTATATTTCAGAGTTTTAAATGATGTTTTAAAATAAATTTAAAGGTTTATTTTGTTAATTTGTTGATGTCTACATATGTACTTACCTGAGATTGGATTATAGTATAGGTTTTCATATATGGTTTAGGTTTGAGTTCTAGATTTGGGTTCATTTTAATGAAGGGGACTGAATTCCTGAGATAGTGACTGATTTCCTATACAGTCTGAAAATTGAGATCCATATTGAGGTTTGGAGTTTATCTTTGGGTTCAGATACTCGAACAGGGAAGTCCTTCCTGTGACTTCGAACAAAATTGGGTAATGTAGCTTGTTTACAAAATGGCCTGGTTTGTGATGATTAGTTTATACCATGGTTTCAGACTTTGCTTAACATCCTAAAGTGGTGCTGGACACTTTTGAACTCTCTGTTCAGGTTTGGGGTTGAGGTTTGTGAGTTTAGTTCGGAATTTGGTTGGGGTAAATCATATATGTGTTGATACATGAATTCATTTGCATTGTTATATTGTGAGTAAATACATACATGAATATAGGTTTGGGGTTGCATGTGTAACCTGGGAAACATGGTAAAAAACTTGAAAATGAAAATGGCTTGGGTAAACAACTGAGTTTTCATATGTAAAATTTGTATTTGTGTGAGGGTCATCTCAGTTTCTGAGATGTGGCTTGAATTGGGTATCTTGGTTGGCCTTGGCATGGCCTGTCTTAACTGGCTTGGCATTTCCAGATAGGTGAGGAGAGGGAGTGCCTGCAGGGCAGTGCAAGGCCTGGCCTCCTCTTTTCTGTGAGTAGTGTTAGTTGGTTTGAGTGTTAGAAATAAAAACTGGGATTTCATTGAAGAACAGAAAACTGAGATTTTACAAGTTATGTGAACCTGTGTTGAAATGTGTATAAACTGAAATGGATGTTCACATGATTTTAGAGAATTTAATTTACCTGAGAATTCATTCATTGACAAACCTGAGAATTGGGTTGGGGACTGAAAACTGGGTTTTGAAATTGGAGAAGTTAAACCTGAGAAATTGAATGTAGGTTGTAGAGAACCTGAGATTGGGATGTGGATTGGTGATTTGGGTTTAAGATGGTGTAAACTGTACCTGTCCACACATGGACTCTTATAACACACACATGTTAGTTTTCACATTCATACATTCACTATTTTTCCTAAAACCTGAGAACAAGTTTCATTTATACACATACACCCCCTTCATGTCCTGGTTGCACCTTGTCCTGCATACTCAAGTATACTACCTACCTGTGCACTTCACTTAGCCACTGCCATCTACACATCATATTGCACCTTGCATCGCTGTCCTTTGCTCATGTTCAGATGTGGAAATTGCCTTGGAGTAGGCCATAGTTCAGTTAGGTATGTAGAGGGAAGTGAGTTTGGTATCAGTTAGTGTCCATTAGAGTAACTTATAGTTGTATGTGTGTGATACAAATATGTTGGTGTGTCATGAGTGTTTGGGGGTGACATGTTGTGAGAGTTAGAGAGGGTTGACTGAACTATATATATAGACTAGCTTGAGTTGAGGGTTCAATTGGGAAAGAGAAATGTTTGGTTATGTGATGTGTATCCTAATAAGGAGATAGGATAGAGTGTATGTGGAATATATGTATATAGCTACATACATGTGTGTGGGTGTGTGAGTGTCATAACTTTTAGATTATATCTGTATATTGAAGTGGTGAGGTTAGATATAGGTATATATATACATGTAATTATCATATGGAGTATAGGTGCTTTGAGTATAGTTATACATATTGAAATACATATATTATATAATTATTAGTATATATGGAATGTGGGTTGGACATGGCATCTGGGTAAACCAAGGACTTGGGGTACATTGGTGCATGAGTAGAGATAAGTAGTTATCTAGAGTGTTGACCTAGCTTGACTAGTTAAGACCAAATTGACAAATAGTCAATAGTTGACCAGTTGACCCTTGCTAAACCTAAGTTTGACCAGTCGACCAAGATAGCCTTGTTGTTGACCTGGTTGACTAGATTTTGACTTGGTTTGACCCGAAGTTGACCAAGAGTTGACTTTGACCTAGATTGGCTTAGAAATCATGTAGATTGCATTGTAAACTTCATTTACCTTGTTTTAAACTTATTATAACCCATATTACTCTGTTTAGGACATTGTGACTCCGGTGCAGACATCTGATATTATATACTCTTTTCAGAGTATCAGGCGAGTACATTCTCTGATAGTTCTCTCATTTATTTGTCAATTACTGTACTTCAGTTCTAGTTAGCTATATGTGATTCTCTGTTACAAACACGTATTTTTATTTCTGAATCCATGTATGCGACACACATACTTACTCGTCTTACCTCTATTATTCGAATCACCATACGAATCACTATTCGAATCACCCTATTCGTATCTTCATATGTTGGTTGGACTTGTATTCGTCTTATGTGTTGGATTTTGGATTCATTTGTATTAGACTGGACGGGAAAATACTGATTAGACATGTAGACATATCCCCCTATTCGAATCACCCCTCTGTGAGCAATATTCGAACGATAGCCATCCCATACTTCGCGAGTGTGTGGTGTGCCGTATTACCTACAGTCGTTTACATGTCGAACTCGGTATTTTAAAACACACTTGGAGAATTTGTTCGAATCATTGTTTGACTACTATTCGAATCACTATTCGTACCACCTTATTCGAATCACTATTCGTATCACCTTATTCGAATCACCTTATTAGAACAATAATTAGAATCACATTCGACTCATCTTGTATTAGACTCACTTTGGGATTACACTTGTCTTATATTGTACCATCTGAACTCATTATGTTACTCTAGTTCAACTAGATCTTATTTTACAGTCTTCTTTGCTATGATTCTTCTCTTGTTTAGTTATTTACTTTCCTTGCACTTTATCCGTCTTTCTTACCATCACCTAAACATAAATTGCCATATTCATCAATACAACTGTCTATAACTGCTTTATAGTTCTCTGTCATTTACTTGGAATTTCTTGATGAAATGTACTCGTTCCTGTCCTGACTGGACCTGTTGAAAATATTACAGATGATTGCCCTGAGGACGTTTGCCCTAGTTGCCTTGGAGCAGGAGATGACTTAGCTACCTGTGGCCCCGACACTCAGGAGTGATCGGGAGACTAGCTAGTAGACTTGGTTTAGTTTTTATGTTTTAGAACTTGAATTGTAATAACTTGAGATTCGAGTTTGTATTTGAGTTTGTTTGAAATATTATTATTTTAGTAGTTTTTAAATATTGTTATTTAGTTTTTAGTTATAAACTTCTGTGTTATCTTATCGTGCTTAGACTGTGATTGAGATTTCATTATATCTATACTTATCCTCCGTTCGGAGTTGAGATATTGACAAGTACATTATATAATTGTGTGAGTTGTTGATTAGATAGTGACCTAGGACAGCGTTCTACCGCCGACACTGCGGCGTAGGCTGGACGTACCCACTTCTCGTGCCCTTACTCTAGGGTGCGGATCGTGACACATTTTTAGTTGTGGCCCATGCAGGTCGAGTTTATGTAGTGGTATTCGAACTGGAGTATCACTACAGCCTGCGATAGGAACTAAGGAATAGGCTTTAGTTGAGAGAGTACTCAATCACAGTTAGGACTACTTGAGAAGATTCCTGGATGACCCTTGAGAATTTCATTTAAACTATCTCGAAATTTGATTCTGACAGTATCTATCTATCTTCCTTGATTCATCGTTGAATTTGACTCTTGGTATTCCTTATTGACTTGATTTTCTACCAAGATAACATTATGGGCTAGGTTGCCTCTGTCATGGAATCTAGAGTCTTTTACAGCCATGTCAGTTGGTTGGGCGATGAGATAGAGTCTAATTTTGGATATATTTCTCGGTTGTAGGAATTTAAAGTTTTCGCAGCCAAGCTAGCGGCAATACGAAAATTTTAAATACCATGATTCTAGAAGTATATACATTAGTTGTGGACTCTATGGATTATCGTAGCCATACTTACTGGTGTGACGAGGATTCTGGTAACATGGTTCTGGATAGACGGGTATGATTATCAGATTACAGGATAGATACCATATAGATGGTGCCCTAGTATAATTGAATGGAATATCAGGATGGATGTTACTTGAGTATCATGGATTAGATAGAGGGAGCTAGGCCACTTATAGCGCAGCACCGTGCCCCGCACCATCAGAGGGATATACCCCGGAGGGGCAGGGCTTTTGTGCTGACAGTCGATTAGACCAACGCTATGGGTGACGGGTTAGCAGGTCTGTCTTTCATGTCCTTCTTTTTTACTTTCATGTGTGATTTCCATTAGTACCTGCCAGGATATGATTGTGATATGCTAGATAGCATAGTTACCCTGTTCGAGACTGTGAAATCACGACCAGTAGGACAGAGTTTTGTATATTATCTTGACCTTGTTTGATTTGGGGGTTTGACCTAGCAGGAGTACGATCATCTTAATTTCGAGGACGAAATTCTTCTAAGGGGGGTAGACTTGTAACACCCAGTTTTTCCAAATGAGGGTAATTTTGAACTTTTGTATTTTAAATCATTTAATAATGATTATTTTAGTCATGATATGATTTTGATGATTTTTAATTATTTTAAAACTATTTAAAATGTTGAATTATGATTTTGATGGTTAACTAGTTAAACTCTAGTTTTGCTAAGCCTAGAGACTAACCATGACCATGGGAGCCTAGTCACGTGATTAGAATTTCATATTACCAATTTTTAGCCTAAGGGTATTTTGGTCATTTTGACAATTTTGTGAATTTGTAGTTTATATTAATTAAATATTGTGCTAGTCTTTTAGTGGAGTCTTAACCTAGAAGTTAACCTAACCTAGATTAGTCATGAGGTTAAAATTAGGGTTAGAACATTCCTACTAAGTGCCAAGGTTAGTAATATCTAGATATTATTAGGAAAGATATTTTCTTTTTGAGATATTTGTGAAAAGAAGCCTTGGACCAATAGGAAGCTTGGAAGTTGGGTGGAGGAACCTCAACCACTCATCTAAAACCCTAACCCTAAGGTTTTCAACAGCCATACAAGCCCCCTCCCTCCTATAAGTATCCCACTTAGGAAATAATTGCCTCCTTTAGAAAACCTAGAAAAGGCCCTACTTGTTCTTCCCTAAACTTCTCCCCAAATATCCAAATCAACTCCAAGTTGAGCCTAGTTTCTTGCATTAGGACCCCCTACCATTGAGGGTGCTAAGGGGAGCTAGCTAGCAAGGTTGCACAAGCTTTTGGCATCACCAAGTGAAGAGGACACCCCCCCTATTCTAGATTTTTCATTGAGTTTTCACTCAATAGGTAAATGCCCTCATACATAGTTAAATTTCTATTTTCTCTTCATGAATGCATGCATCTAGGTACCAGGGACCTATAGGCTAAGTTTGGTAGAAATTAGATTGGGTTTGGTGTCCGTATCGGACACGTATCTAGGTTTTAATATAAGTGTTTGATGAATTGCCTCTACCAATTAAATGTTAATATTTTTGAAAACTAATTGCACAATATTCTATCTCTATAGGTGTAGATTACAGAAACCTAACACTGAGCACGAGACCGTGTCGTGTTCGTGTCCAAATTGGACACGAACACGCTGTATACTGTACTGTGCACTGTCCTGCTACCTCGTGTCCAGTTTTCACTGGACACGACACGAGACACGAACAATTTTGGTCAGCACCTAGGGGCAATGACTGACATTGTGCCCACAAAATTTAGGGAGGTATTATTGAGTGTTTCGAGAGAAAACTCCCTCGCATTGGACTGCACGAGCACAGCACACACGCACACACTTGGCTCTGATACGGGTTTGGACACGACTTTGTGCACCACGTGGACACAATACAGACACGTTAACACGTAGCCCTACTCCTAACCTAACTCTAGGCATGTGCACGAGACCTCTAGTGTTGTGTGTTGTGTCCTAGAACTCTCGGCATGTGTGCACGAGGCTGCTATGTGCACATGTACTGACACTGTGTTTTCCTACTTCCCTTATTCGATTTTTGACACTTCATGTCCGGTTCTAGGACACGTGGACACCCTCCACATGTGCACACACATGTGGGACACCACTGTATACGAGTGAGTTTGGGTTTTATATGGTTTAATATTCGAAATTTGGGTTGTTGGGTCAAATTTTCAGAACACTGATACCCTGTGTTCAGTGCTATATTTCAGAGTTTTAAATGATGTTTTAAAATAAATTTAAAGGTTGATTTTGTTAATTTGTTGATGTCTACATATGTACTTACCTGAGATTGGATTGTAGTATAGGTTTTCATATATGGTTTAGGTTTGAGTTCTAGATTTGGGTTCATTTTAATGAAGGGGACTGAATTCCTGAGATAGTGACTGATTTCCTATAAAGTATGAAAATTGAGATCCATATTGAGGTTTGGAGTTTATCTTTGGGTTCAGATACTCGAACAGGGAAGTCCTCCATGTGACTTCGAACAAAATTGGGTAATATAGCTTGTTTACAAAATGGCCTGGTTTGTGATGATTACTTTATACCATGGTTTCAGACTTTGCTTAACATCCTAAAGTGGTGCTGGACACTTTTGAACTCTCTGTTCAGGTTTGGGGTTGAGGTTTGTGAGTTTAGTTCGGAATTTGGTTGGGGTAAATCATATATGTGTTGATACATGAATTCATTTGCATTGTTACATTGTGAGTAAATACATACATGAATATAGGTTTGGGGTTGCATGTGTAACCTGGGAAACATGGTAGAAAACCTGAGAATGAAAATGGCTTGGGTAAACAACTGAGTTTTCATATGTAAAATTTGTATTTATGTGAGGGTCATCTCAGTTTCTGAGATGTGGCTTGAATTGGGTATCTTGGTTGGCCTTAGCATGGCCTGTCTTAACTGGCTTGGCATTTCCAGATAGGTGAGGAGAGGGAGTGCCTGCAGGGCAGTGTAAGGCCTGGCCTCCTCTTTCCTGTGAGTAGTGTTAGTTGGTTTGAGTGTTAGAAATAAAAACTGGGATTTCATTGAAGAACAAAAAACTGAGATTTTACAAGTTATGTGAACCTGTGTTGAAATGTGTATAAACTGAAATGGATGTTCACATGATTTCAGAGAATTTGATTTACCTGAGAATTCATTCATTGACAAACCTGAGAATTGGGTTGGGGACTGAAAACTGGGTTTTGAAATTGGAGAAGTTAAACCTGAGAGATTGAATGTAGGTTGTAGAGAACCTGAGATTGGGATGTGGATTGGTGATTTGGGTTTAAGATGGTGTAAACTGAACCTGTCCACACATGGACTCTTATAACACACACATGTTAGTTTTCACATTCATACATTCACTGTTTTTCCTAAAACCTGAGAACAAGTTTCATTTATACACATACACCCCCTTTATGTCCTGGTTGCACCTTATCCTGCATACTCAAGTATACTACCTACCTGTGCACTTCACTTAGCCACTGCCATCTACACATCATGTTGCACCTTGCATCGCTGTCCTTTGCTCATATTCAGATGTGGAAATTGCCTTGGAGTAGGCCATTAGTTCAGTTAGGTATGTAGAGGGAAGTGAGTTTGGTATCAGTTAGTGTCCATTAGAGTAACTTATAGTTGTATGTGTGTGATACAAATATGTTGGTGTGTCATGAGTGTTTGGGGGTGACATGTTGTGAGAGTTAGAGAGGGTTGACTGAACTATATATATAGACTAGCTTGAGTTGAGGGTTCAATTGGGAAAGAGAAATGTTTGGTTATGTGATGTATATCCTAATAAGGAGATGGGATAGGGTGTATGTGGAATATATGTATATAGCTACATACATGTGTGTGGGTGTGTGAGTGTCATAACTTTTAGATTATATCTGTATATTGAAGTGGTGAGGTTAGATATAGGTATATATATATACATGTAATTATCATATGGAGTATAGGTGCTTTGAGTATGGTTATACATATTGAAATACATATATTATATAATTATTAGTATATATGGAATGTGGGTTGGACATGGCATCTGGGTAAACCAAGGACTTGGGGTACATTGGTGCATGAGTAGAGATAAGTAGTTATCTAGAGTGTTGACCTAGCTTGACTAGTTAAGACCAAATTGACAAATAGTCAATAGTTGACCAGTTGACCCTTGCTAAACCTAAGTTTGACCAGTCGACCAAGATAGCCTTGTTGTTGACCTGGTTGACTAGATGTTGACTTGGTTTGACCCGAAGTTGACCAAGAGTTGACTTTGACCTAGATTGGCTTAGAAATCATGTAGATTGCATTGTAAACTTCATTTACCTTGTTTTAAACTTATTATAACCCATATTACTCTGTTTAGGACATTGTGACTCCGGTGCAGACATCTGATATTATATACTCTTTTCAGAGTATCAGGCGAGTACATTCTCTGATAGTTCTCTCATTTATTTGTCAATTACTGTACTTCAGTTCTAGTTAGCTGTATGTGATTCTCTGTTACAAACATATATTTTTATTTCTGAATCCATGTATGCGACACACATACTTACTCGTCTTACCTCTATAATTCGAATCACCATACGAATCACTATACGAATCACTATTCGAATCACCCTATTCGTATCTTCATATGTTGGTTGGACTTGTATTCGTCTTATGTGTTGGATTTTGGATTCATTTGTATTAGACTGGGCGGGGAAATACTGATTAGACATGTAGACATATCCCCCTATTCGAATCACCCCTCTGTGAACAATATTCGAAAGATAGCCATCCCACACTTCGCGAGTGTATGGTGTGCCGTATTACCTACAGCCGTTTACATGTCGAACTCGATATTTTAAAACACACTTGGAGAATTTATTCGAATCATTGTTTGACTACTATTCGAATCACTATTCGTACCACCTTATTCGAATCACTATTCGCATCACCTTATTCGAATCACCTTATTAGAACAATGATTAGAATCACATTCGACTCATCTTGTATTAGACTCACTTTGGGATTACACTCGACTTATATTGTACCATCTGAACTCATTATGTTACTCTAGTTCAGCTAGATCTTATTTTACAGTCTTCTTTGCTATGATTCTTCTCTTGTTTAGTTATTTAATTTCCTTGCACTTTATCTGTCTTTCTTACCATCACCTGAACATAAACTGCCATATTCATCAATACAACTGTCTATAACTGCTTTATAGTTCTCTGTCATTTACTTGGAATTTCTTGATAAAATGTACTCGTTCCTGTCCTGACTGGACCTGTTGAAAATATTACAGATGATTGCCCTGAGGACGTTTGCCCTACTTGCCTTGGAGCAGGAGATGACTTAGCTACCTGTGGCCCCGACACTCAGGAGTGATCGGGAGACTAGCTAGTAGACTTGGTTTAGTTTTCATGTTTTAGAACTTGAATTGTAATAACTTGAGATTCGAGTTTGTATTTGAGTTTGTTTGAGATATTATTATTTTAGTAGTTTTAAAATGTTGTTATTTAGTTTTTAGTTATAAACTTCTGTGTTATCTTATCGTGCTTAGACTGTGATTGAGATTTCATTATATCTATACTTGTCCTCCGTTCGGAGTTGAGATATTGACAAGTACATTATATAATTGCGTGAGTTGTTGATTAGATAGTGACCTAGGACAGCGTTCTACCGCCGATACTGCGGCGTAGGCTGGACGTACCCACTTCTTGTGCCCTTACTCTAGGGTGCGGGTTGTGACAAAATTCGATGGTGAGAAGGTTCACAGGGAGACCATGTAATTGTACCCAGAAGTCACATTCAGAGAATGTGTAATCTCTAGGTACTTTGTTGGGAAGACATCTTTCAATAATCAACATATATTTATTCAGCTTCCAAGGACCATTAGCTAAAACATGTTCCAGATCTCCTATGTTTTCGAATTTTGCTGCATACGATCCATCGTGATATTCAGACACCTTAACATTGCCTTTGATCTTCCATAGCCGAGGAATAGTGGAGATGATGATGTGAGGAGGATATACTTTCTGCGTGAAGAGCTTGAAGAAGAGGTAATTGTGCCAATCTGCCTGTGGATTGTTTCTTTGAGATTTGCCGATTTCCACAGTAGCAATCGAGGAAGAAGAGAGCAGGGATGCCAGTTAGAAATAGTATCTTCATAGGAAGAATCTTCTGATGTAGACATGATGAGAAGGAAGAATAAGTAGTTGGTGGTGATCGGAGGAGGATGGAGATGATTTGGAGAAGAAGAACTTAACCTGGTTGGCAGTTGAAAATCTCCATCAGAGGGGAGGCGTGGTGATCAAATTCTATCCAGTATTAGGTACTACCTTGTTTGTTGCAAATGCCACATTCCATTAGTCCAGTTATATGGCGAGCAAGGTCCTTCTTGTTGTTGTTGTTGTTGGTGGTTGTAAAGTATGTAAGGCTTGTCAGTGAGTATTTTAAGTTTTCATATATAGGATTGGAGTTTCTTCTGTTACTTGTGGCCAATTTGTGTGCTTCATGTTCATTTTTTTAAGTTTCCTTCATGTTCATTGTGAGGGATATTTCAATATTTATTTGTAGGAAAACCTCCTCAATTATATATTTTGCACTTATAATACTTGGACTAGTTTGCACTTAAATACCTTCAACTTTAATCATTGGTTCAGTTCGGTGGCCACAATTTCTTATTTTTATTTTGTTATCAGAAACTACTACTTTGTTGGCCATCCTAAGCACCATTGGAACTTGTTGTACATGCTACTGTATTAATTGTGTTACCCTTTGGTACCCTCGAAATATTTAAATACCCTCCACTTTCGTACTTTTGTAATTTGTTTATTTCTTGTTGTTTTTACTATATTTTTGAAAAGCCAACATTGGAGAGTCAATCAACCAACTTGCTAAATTGTTCTTGAATTCAGGTCGGTTTCTAGTGTTGGAGTTTGGTGGGGTTCCCAACTTATGTTGAGAATACCCTGGAGTGCGACGAACGCCATCCGTGTGTCAGAGAAGCTCAGGGAGTGCATCGATCGCCATATATTGGAACATATATGGTAAGCAAATATATATTGTATTTTCATCTTTGACTTTGATCATATATTTATGATTGAATCTTTCATATATTGATTTTTCATATAATTGAACTACCAACTTATGAAAAGCCAATTAGGGTTGGATTTTCATTAAATATATGATTGATATATATATATATATTGGATTTTCATATATAGATTTTCAATATATTGTAAGACTAATTCATGCAAGGCTTTATAAAAGCTTGATCCATAAAAGTTGATGGATAATAATATCAATGGTTACAACTTTTTAGAGAGAGAGAGAGAGAGAGAAAGAGAGAGAGAGAGAGAGAGAGAGAGAGGATTGAAGACTATTGTGAAGGAGAGATAATTTTGGGTAATTTTTCTCAACATCTCTTGGTCTTTTGAGTTTGAAATCAAGTTTTCTTCTTTCAAGTAGTTGTAGTGTTCCATTAAGCCTGTAAGGATTTAGTGTAATTACTTATTATATTAGTGGAGACTTTTGATCTATGTTGGAATCCGATCGTCTCGTAGTTTTTCTGACAGTCTCTTTGGTTTGGGGGAATGGTTTTCGCGTTTCATTGCCAACACGTGGTATCAAAGCTATTGGTTAGTGTCGGGGTTGACAATCAAGCCAAGGAGAAAACATGGACGTGAAGCCGGTAGCAAGACGAATGATTTGTTGTTCGTTAAAAAGCTAAACCTGCTAGTATTTGCTTCCCAGAGGCCAATTGATAAATCTAAAGAGGATTTGAATTTCGAGCACATACATGTATGTGGGTACAATCATCAATAGAAGCAAAATAAGGTGTCTTTTTGGAGATTTCAGAGATCTCTACAAAGTTGGAGAGATGCACACATTTTGGCAGAAAAACAAAATATGGAGGGTATCCAGCTTCCCAAGCTTCTGCAACTCACATAATACACTATAGAGGGCGACGCTTCAACGCCGAATTCATAAGGGTAAAAAAGCTCTAATACACTATAGAGGGCGACGCTTCAACGCCGAATTTTTAAGGGTAAAAAAGCTCTAATTCCTTGGAGAATATATGATTTGGTCCAACCAATCATACAAGAACACTCTGATGCTCATCCACTGGACACCAACTTGATGTGAAGAAATGCTAACATAGTAGCTGATACCCTTGCCAAAAAGTATTTTAATAGTAATTTATATAAATTATTTGGGTTTTTGCCATCTTGCATTGAACGTTTGATTTCTGGGGAACCTATTCTCCAACCCACTTATTGTTGGAAATTCTTCACTTTAATATCTGCAACAAAAAATAAATCAGTAAATTATTACCGGCCTCCGGAAAAGTTGCGTACGTAGTGCTGCCCTAAGAGTTAATTCGGGTCTATATGCAGACTTTATCCGAATGCTCCTAGTGGTAAAATCCTCGCTCCACCAGAATCTCCTTACCGCACACGACGTAGAGAGAGTGACCCTCCACTTAGCTCTGTCGAGAGCAACAAACCAAGAACAAAAGAGTTTCAAAGTGACAAGAATTCAAGAGAGAGAGAGAGAGAGTATTTTGTAGTAATTTTCAGTGTGTCCAAAATTTTGAGATATGCCTCAATATATAGGCTTTTTTCCAAGGTTAGGAAACAATGGAGAATGAAGGCAATTTAATCCAGCCAATAAATATTGAACGTTGCAAATAAATTCAAATGAAAAACATGTGATACATTATATTTGGAAAGGAGTTAATATGTCAAATGTTACAAAATTAATAAGTTTATAACGGTCAAAATTAAATGTGGAGGAGCAAAAGGATTTTTAGGGTCTAAGCCCGAACCCGAAGAGTCAATCAAATCGGCATACGGCGCCCGCAGATGTGGGCACGTACCCGCACCCATTAGGTGCGTCGAACCGAACCGATATGGGACTATTAGAGGGAATTAAGCTTTTGCTCTAGTGTGTAAACATGTAAGCCCCAAATTTAAATTTTATTTATTTACCTATATATTTTTTACATTTATGTATTAAATAATAAAGGATAGATAAATGTTAACCTGCCTTTGTGTAAATATATACATGTCACATCAAATAGTTTCACTCCTTGCAATAACCAAGGGTTGTGAGGGGCTGTGTATAAGTTTTCTTTTTTATCAACAAGCTGTTGATTTCCCAAATCCAGGATCCTGAGCAAATCATGATTTTGAATGTCACAGTTGATAAACCCAAAATCCTGTTTAAATCCTACTTAAACCTATAACCTTATTTGAATTCCAGGATTTAAACAAACTTGCCAAGAGAATCTCTCCAGGCATGTTCGAATTCTCCTAGAATTCAACTTCGAACCTGACTCAACTCAGGATAAACTCAAAACTTATAAGATTAGCCAAATCTGAGTTTTAAGTCCAAACACCCTATCTTTTCCCTCCACCGCCATCCAAGATTATATAACCTAGCAGGGAAACCATCGAACCCCCTTAGTATCTCAAAGAACCCTAGGTGTTGGCTTCCCTCCCCTTGCATCAGCTAGACGTAGACGAAAATAGCAGAAGGAAGGAGCCAACAGAGGTAAGCTTCAGTTAGCATTGATATTTTTGGTTGGAATAGTAGGTAATTGTTTCAATGTCAAAACAAGAAATCATAGGAAACTTAGTGTTAAGGTTCTTGATCTCAGAGAACCAAACCAGGGTTGCATTGCCCTGCATTACGCTTGAAAACAGAGTATCCTATCGATACCTGTTACAAGTGATGCTGAAAGGAGGTATCGGGTTTTGATTGAGATATTGGGTTGAGGGGAACATGAGACTATGGGAAAATCACTTGAGAGCATGGTAGAGACCATAATACAGTTATAGGTATAATATTTAGAACCAATCCTGAGAACACCAGTGTTATTTGGGTGACACAACTGTAATGACCTTCATATATCTACTGTTATGCACATATACTTCCTGGATCGAATGTTATAGGCATGGTAGATCCAATACTGAGAATTACTGCTGTAATATCAGACCAAATCGATCATATCATACCCCATTGTATTATACCAATACGTAAGGATACCCTTAGTGCCCAACTGAGACCAGAGCATAGTATTCAACACCTTAGAAGCACCTAGCATTAACTGATATCAGGAATCACAAGGATTAGTTGGTATCGAGCAACAAAGGACTGTGTTATAACCAGTAGCAGATGTTGTGCTCGAGTTTCAGAGCATAGAGCAACCTAGATAGGAACTCCCAGGGTTTAACCCTCCCAGATCAGTCACTACGTGTTTATCTGAAATCAGAGATAGGTAAAAGTCTGGGGCTATAAATCAGAATTTCACAATCTTGATATTAGTTGTCTAACTTAAAACTATAGGCCCACCATACATATAACAAATAGGGACACAAGCAGTTGGTTCTAGTTAAGCCAGTGGGCCAATTAATATAGTCGAGAAACAGGTTCCAATGGGAACTCTGGACAGATGGGGTCAAACCTGTATCTAAATAATAGGTAGAGATTTCAGACAAGCCCTGACATCCAAAGTCAGCCAACCTTGTACCCCTCATCTACATGTTCATGCCAGGAGTAGTTAGCAGACCCTGGAAGGCCAGGTAATGCTGTACAGCAGCCTCCTAAGAAACCCCTGTACCACAGTTAAGAAGAGCCACCCACTGTTCTGAACAGTAGGCACAAACCCTTATACTCAAAATCAACTGCTACACATAGTTAGAATCAAGTATAACCAGGTTAGCCTTTACCATGATACCATGTAGTTGATTTGTGCTCAAAGGGCTATACCAAGATGATGTCCTTACTGTTAAATCCTGCTAGGGTAAGGATTCACCCATGCCTAAGTTAACATGAATGGTACCAATGTACCAGCTCATGTTAACAGGGAGATGGTTAAGCCTGTGAATAACCTGATTGGGCATTCCTAATTAGGAGTAAGGACAAACCTATAGACTAACGACATAGGTTGGTAGGAGAGTACACCATGATCTAGGAGACCATCTCAAGTTTGGGGTAAATACAAAACAAGACACTAGAACCCTAAGGGATAGTTAGATAGGAACACTTTTGATTTATTTCAATTATTGATATTGTGAATTTATAATATAGGTCACTTGGACCTCGTTTCGGAGTTTGACTCGTGCCATCAGCTCAGGACGCCAGGCGAGTACAGTTTGTTGTCTATTTTTAATATTGAATTTCACTATATCTTATTGATTAGTCATCAATTATGTGGATTTTATTTTATTATAAAATATTGAGTCGGGAATATGGAATACCAAAGATATGTGATCCGACCGTAGATCTCGTTTACTTTCATGCAGTAGATCTCGTAGACATTGTTACTTTTATGCAGAAGATCTCGTAGACATTGTTACTTTTATGCAGTAGATCTCGTAGACATTGTTACTTTTATGTAGTAGATGTCGTAGACCTCGTTTACTTTATGCAGTAGATCTCGTAGACATTGTTTAAATTCTGTAAGTAGATCTTGTAGACCGTGTAGTGTAGCATCCCAGACCGATTACATATCAAGGTATTTCTAACAGTCGGGAAGGTATTGTTCCTTATTTTTACTGTCGATTTACTGTCTTTACTTTCGTCTTTACTATTATTTTTAAAACTCATGATTGGTGTCTAACCTTTGTTTATAGTCACTTTCATATATTGGAACTGCATTCGATGAATTGTACTCGTTCCATCCTGACTGGGTAACCAAACAAATTTTAGGTGATTGCGAGGAGGTCGAGTGCCCTGACCAGTATGGCCCATACATGGGGGATTTAGTTGAGACAGATTTTGCTTATCAGGAGGAGTAAGCAGCGTCTGATCCTGCTGCGTTTGCTTAGTTTCATTATTAGTTATAGCTGAGACTTGTATTGGATTTTGAGTTGACATTGAGACTTGTAGTAGAGATATTATTTCATTTATTTATCATACTTTCCCTTTGAGATGGATATTTATTTACTTTCTAGTTATTGAGCTGTGACTTTGAGTTATGGTTGTCCTATGTGAGAAGTATATTATTGCGTGGTTGTTCATCATATTATTACAGCGTTCTACCACCGACTCTGCGGCGTAGGCTGGGCGTGCACACGGTTCATGCCCAAATATTGGGTGCGGATCGTGACACGTTTTTATGGTGGCCTATGCAGGTCGAAGTTTCGCAAGACCAGCGAAACCGTGGTATTACTTAAGATAGTCGTACTACTGCGGGCCTGTGATTAGGACTAGGAATAAGGACCTAAGGACTATCTTCGTAGAGTGAATTTGCGTCATTGACTTCTATACTCGCCTTCAATTACTCTTATGCATCCTGTTTGAATCATTCCATTCGTCTAATAGTTTCCTTTGTTTTCAGCTAATGGATTCACAAGACAAGAACAACGCTGCATGGAATACTCCACCAGCTGTTGGCAAAATTTTTACTTATGAGACTCCTCCGACACAGGGGGCCCAGCTTACTCACCAGGGTGGACTGGCGCAACCACAGTACTCGAGGTTCCGCAGGCATGACATTCCAGCTCCACCACAGTTTCCTCCGTAGACGCCAGCACCAGCACCCATTCCTCCACCGACATCGACACCAGCAGCTTATCCACCACCTGCGATGCACCCAGCACTAGCCATGTATTCCGTACCTATGATGCAGCAGGTCCCCTATATGTACCCAGCGCCAGCCATACATCCAACTCCAGCGATGTATCCGGCACCTGTATTGCCTCCGCCACTAGCCCTGGATAACATTACCATGCTGGGACTTATGCAATAGCAGGCCAACATCATTCGCGATACTTTGCGAGAGGTTCTCCAGCAGAGGGATGCTCCCCGACAGCAACCGGGGAATCCCAAACACTTCATGGACTTTAGGCCCATGCCGTTCTATGGGACAGAGGGGATCGTCTATGCTGACGAATGGCTAGAAAATATGCAGAGATATCTGAAGATGGCCCGAATCCCAAAAGATCTGAAGATAGAGTCAGTCAGCGGACAGCTTTTCGATATCGCACGGACATGGTACCAAGGTGAGCCCCGCTTTTCTGCTCCAAACACAACGTTGGAGGAGTTCAAGCGATTGTTCAAGAAGAAGTTCTATCCATATGTAGCACGAGAGGCGTTAGTGAGCCAGTTCGAGCATCTGGAGCAAGGCAACCTCACCGTTGACGAGTACACATCAGAATTTTCACGCCTCAGTCGCTTTGCAGAGAACTTGGTCATCACCCCAGAAGACAAAGCACGATGGTTCATGAAGGGATTGTCACACGAGATTCGCTTAGCCATCGCCACCAGCCGAGCCACTATCTATGAGAAGATTCTGGAGGTCGCACAAGCAGTGGAGGAAGAACTGAATTACAGACCAAAGAGGAGTCAAGAGACTTTTGGAGGAAACAACAACCAAGCTGCCCCAGCGAAGCGTTCCCAGTTCCAGCCGAAGGCCTTTCAGCACCATCATCATCAGCAGCTTCAGCCTGCTGGTAAAGCCCCAACATATCAGCAGAACCGGGCCCCAGCCCGAGCCCAGACTCAACAGCCGCAGAGACAGCAACAACAGGTTCCGCACTGCACTCACTGCGGGAGGAACGGACACATCTGGGAAGATTGCCGGAAGAGACTCGGAGCATGCTTATATTGTGGATCTCCATCGTATCAGCTGAAAGACTGCTTACGGGTCCCTAATTGTATAGGACGCGAGACGACACCGGTACAGAGAGGACCAGCAGTACCTCAGCCACGAGGTCCTCCACTACCCACTCAGCAGCAGCATTTCGCTCAGCACCAGCAGCGAGGCGCACCCCAGCAGGGCCAAGTTTTTGCTATGGCTATTGAGGAGCCCGAGCCCACACCAGACGTGATAGCAGATTCCATACTTCTTGATTCTATTTTCGCTGTAGCTTTGTTTGATTTCGGTGCATCCCATAGTTTTATCTCTGTAGCTTTTGTATTAAAGCATAGTATAGCGTCTGTATCCTTGGGCGGTAGTTGCAAAATTATGATAGGCGGAGGCATTATCCTAGTCAAGGATATTTGCATGAGGTGACGCATCACTTTGGGTGGAAGAGAGTTGTGCGCCAACTTACTCGTAATGCCATTACCGAGTTTCGACATCTTTCTCGGTATGGATTGGTTGAGTAAGAATTTTGCCAGTATAGACTGCCACCGAGGATGTGTTGTATTCAGTCCTCCGGAGGAACCGGCATTTGAGTTCGCGAGAGGAGCAGTCGAGCAGCAGCACGGAGCTATTTGCGGAGCTATGATCGAGGGAGAGGAGATCCCGCATCCCATTATCACGGAGTTCATGGACGTTTTTCTTGAAGACTTGCCAGGATTGCCGCCAGACAGGGACATCGAGTTTGCTATTGATCTAGTGCCCGGCGCAGTGCCAACAGCGCAACCGGTGTATCGAATCAACAACAAGGAGCCTGAAGAATTGAAGAAGCAGATAGACGAATTGCTAGAGAAGGGGTTCATCAGGGAGAGTTCGTCACCTTGGGGCTCCCCTGTCCTTTTTGTACCGAAGAAGGATGGTACGGTACGAATGTGCATCGACTACCGGACCTTGAATAACCACACTATCAAGAACAAGTACCCGCTGCCGAGGATAGACGATCTCTTCGATCAATTGAGCGGCGCGGGAGTATTCTCCAAGATAGATTTGAGGTCGGGGTACCATCAGTTAAAAGTGAAGAAGGAAGACATACCGAAGACTGCTTTTCGGACCAAGTACGGACAGTACGAGTTCATGGTGATGCCGTTCGGGTTGACTAATGCCCCGGCAGTCTTCATGAACTTGGTGAACAAGGTATTCCACCCATACCTTAACAAGTTCGTAGTGGTGTTTATCGATGACATACTCATCTATTCGAAAACACCGGAGGAGCACGAGGAACATCTGAGGATCGTGCTAGAGACCCTCAGGAAGGAGAAGCTCTATGGAAAGCTCTCGAAATGTGAGTTCTTCTTGGACAAGGTAGAGTTCCTTGGACATGTGGTGACTGGCGACGGTATATCCGTCGACCCCAAGAAGGTGACAGCAGTGGAAGCATGGTCTACTCTGACTACAGTGGCAGAGATACGAAGTTTCTTGGGGCTAGCAAGGTATTATCGGAAGTTCATGTAGGACTTCGCTCGGATTGCAGAGCCGCTTGCTAGGCTCACAAGGAAGGATGTGGAGTTCGTGTGGACGGAGGATTTCCAGGCTGCGTTCGATGAGTTGAAGAAAAGACTGACGACAGCCCCTATCTTGGCTTTACCTTCGGGATCGGGAGGTTTCACCATTTATAGTGATGCCTCGGGCAAAGGACTAGGCTGCGTCCTAGAGCAGAACAAGAGAGTAATAGCCTATGCGTCTCGACAGTTGAGACCGCATGAGAAGAACTATCCCACTCACGATCTTGAGTTGGCAGCCGTGATCTTAGCCTTGAAGCTGTGAAGACATTATTTGTACGGAGAGCGAGTAGAAATCTTCACCGACCACAAAAGCTTGAAGTACGTCTTCACGCAAAAGGAGTTGAACATTTGGCAGCACAGATGGCTTGAGCTGATGAGTGACTATGACATATCACTGCAGTACCACCCGGGAAAAGCCAATGTTGTTGCGGATGCCTTGAGCAGGTATCCCGTGGCAATGTGCTTGACCCGAGATCGTCACTTGTTAGCAGATTTAGAGAGTTTGGGTATTGAGATCGTCATACCAGGAGCCGAGATGCAGATGATGGGCATGCAGATTCAGTCAGGACTGATGGACAGGATTCGGGAGGCACAACATCAGGATGAACAACTGAAGGAAATTATAGCACAAGCACGAGCTGGATCGCGGAATGATTTCACTATTGCAGAGGATGGTTCGTTGAGGCACGGGACGAGACTTTGTGTACCGAGTGGAGAGCTTAGAGAAGAAGTTATGCAAGAGGCACATTGCTCCCAGTATTCCTTACATCCGGGAGCCAATAAGATGTACAAAGATCTGCGCAACCACGTGTGGTGGTATGGCATGAAACGGGAAGTAGCCCGCTTCGTTTCTAGGTGCCTCGTATGTCAGCAGGTCAAAGCCGAGAGGCAGAGACCGGAAGGATTGTTGCAGCCGCTACCGATACCCGAGTGGAAGTGGGAACACATCACTATGGATTTCGTTTTCGGTCTTCCACGGTCATCGGGCGGGAAGGATGCGATTTGGGTCATCGTTGACAGGTTGACCAAATCGGCCCACTTTATTCCATTTAAAGTGGGGTTGTCTACGGAGAAGCTGGCAGAGCTCTATGTGAAGCAGATAGTCCGGTTGCACGGTATAAAACCCCTAAATTTCTACTATATTTTTTTTATTAAATGGGTACTGATTTAAAAATTTTGTATTGTACGTCGCGTAGTCGTGTTGTACGTCGCACACGAATTTATATTTTTGCTCGTCGAGTACGAATATGTGCGAGCGTACATATTTTTAGAAAAATATTTTATATTTTATTTTTATAGTTTCAAGATAATATATATAATAATTATTTTTGCCATTTTACCAAATTTTTGAGTTGGTTATCTTAAGCTTTTCTTTCTAATATTTATTAATATAAGTTATATTTCATTGTATACTAGAAAGCATAATTTTGTATAAATAATTATGCATACATATTTCATAATTTATTTATTAGCTTATTTTAAAATAAATAATAATGTATTTTTGAAATTAATATTATAGTATTTTTGGAAATCATATTTTGAAATTATCATGACAATTTAAACCTTGATTTGAATTTATGTTTTTATTTAAATAGTTAAATAATTGGAATTTGATTTATTCTATTTGATTTTAAACTAAGGGAATTAAATTAGATTTAATTGGATTTGGATTTGAATTGATTTGATTGATTTTAATTTAATAGATTGATTTACCTAATTTGGGTTTAAACAATCCTAATCATTATCTAATTGGGAATTCCCACATCCTATAAATAGGCAGGTACTCCTCCATAATTCCTCATACCCATAAATTTCTCTCAACAAATATACGTGTATCGTGTCTGTGTCCATCCAAACTCTTATTCCATATTGTTACATATATATTTTGACTTCTCCTCCGTGTCGACAATCCCGACACGACAAATATTAAATTCCTAAATCCTACTCCTAATCTCTAGCCAACACCATCACCCTCGTCATCGTCATCGCCACCGCTGTAACCATCCTCTCCGTGCCGTCAACCCCGTTCAACCGCCGTCCCCGACCAAGCTACTCCCAACTCCACCACAGATTCCTGTACCCGACTCCCCGACCCCTCGACCATCAACACCAGCACCCATCCTAAACCCGACCTTCGACCAAAATTCCACCAGCCACCACAACACCCTGCCTTCCCGTACCTACGGCATCACCACAGCCACCTACGTCGCCACCCCCGTTACCAACACCTAGCCCAACAACTACCGCTACCAAACCCACCGGCCAATCCGACGGCGACCAACACCATCACGTCCTAGCACTCCAAATACCAACACTCGACTCCCTGCCATCTTCTCCCTCACCCCGTTACTGACTCCGGAAACCCCCGCCACAACCAAACCGTCTCCGGCCACCTTGGCCGGCGTCACACAATAAGACCACCAAAGCCTGCCGCCGTTGGCTATCCGCCAAGGCCAGCCTCTCAAAACCCCACCAAAAACCAAACACCAAACCCCAACTTACCTCCGTCGCTGCGTCGACCATGCTGACGACGCGCATCCGCCGCCCCGTGTCCGGCTCCCGTACCCCTCTCCGGTCGCTGCCTCCGCAAGACCGCCGCCGTCCTCCCGAGACGACCCCGCGCCGTCGAGGTGGTCCCCACGCCTCGTCACGACCCCCTGAGCCTTCTCCGGAGTGCTCCACCGCCCTGGTCCTCGGGGAAACCCAGCCACCACCGGCCAGGTTGCCGTGTGCCGCTCAGGGCCGCCGCCCCGTACAACCCCCTTCTTCCTCCCGACCTCTCGACTTCCTCCGCGTACATCAACCCGCTCCGCTCCGCTCGCGACCGCCCTTCCTCCTTCCGCCCGAGCCTCCACTTCCCTCCGCGCGCCGTCGGAGCGGGGAGCTCCGCCAAGCCATAAAACACTCCGAACCCTCCTTTCCCTTTTCTTTTCATTTCCATTCTCTCACTTCCATTTTTTTGGCAAACAGTGCTATGGGATTGGTTTACATACGGATTGTTATTATTTTTATTTTATTTTATTAATAATTAATTTAGTTATGTATTTGGTTTATTTGCTTTTCTATTCTTTACAAAAATAAAAAATAAAAAATATTAAGTTATATGTATAGTATTTGTTCATGTAGGTATACATATTATAATACCAGGGTTTCCATTTATTAATATTATTGTTATTGGCAATATTTTTGTGTTACTATTTAGTATTATATCACAAGTATTGGTGTTGCTATTATTATTATCATTTATTATTATATTTTTGTTTTACTGTTACTTATTTTTATTATCATTATTATCATTATTATTATTATTATTATTACCATTAGTATTTCACTAATAGTTATTGATAATTACTATTAGGACTATGGTATAAAATATATTTCTAAAATTTTGATACAAGATGGGGATTAAAAGCCCTAAAATATTATTAATATTTTATTATGGCAATTGCCTAAATGTATGTATATATAAGCAAGTTGTGTTTTAACCATAAAACTATTTCGTCGTATTTTCGTATCTAGCCTATATATATATATATATATATATATATATATATATATATATATATATATATATATATATATATATATAATAATAATAATAATAATAATAATAATAATAATAATAATAATAATAATAATAATAATAATAATAATAATAATAATTTGTTATGAGTTTCAAATTATTACAAATAGTTTTCAAGTATTACAAATACCTTCCAAATTTTTATATATTACTCTTCTAAATTCCTTCGATATTCACCATGACCATGACTAATCCCATCATTCTTAATTTCTTGCCAATTCTGCACCTACCTTATGACCACCCTAACTAAATTGATCGTCCTGGACCCGATAGAACTGTCCGTACCACCATCCGAGGTCACCTTGCATAGTTGTTGCACCGAAGTCGCAATTCGTACCATCATGATCATTGCAGCACACCAGGCGTACCACCAGGCAAGACACCTTGCCATTTGCTGTTTAATTATTTTAGCTCATATTTCATGCATGTTCATTATTTTCTTTATATAAAATAAACTGTGATATATGGCATAACTGTTAGAACGTACTGTTCATTTATATTTCCTGCTGTGTATTATTTTTTTTACAAATTAAACCTAGATTTAAGGGACCAAGGTCCTTGTGTGTTGCATTCATTGGCCTTGACACATTGTAAACACGAAGTTGTGTATCACATGTAGAACACGAAAGTGCGTGATTGGCTGGCCACCAGTACGTACAAGCCGTGCGATAGGAATAACCGCTAATAGAGGTTGCATGCTAGTTTGACTTAGCGGTTATAGAGGTTAATGTTGTGGATACAACATAATAGGCATTGGGCGAGGAGGACAATTCCTTATCGTATGGGCTTCGATGCACTTCCCTTGTGACCCAGACTCTCCACTGGAGATACGGAGTTGATGACCCATGATTACTGACGGCCACTGACGATTCTGCGGAACGTCATGCTCTTACTGATGGGTCCTCTGGTGCCCAAGGGGGACTACGCCGATCCTATTCAGCCAGGGCCCATGCGTAGGAAGGATTGTTCTTAAACTACATTTCACTTAGAACGGTAGGCTACCTTTATCCGTTAGGTATGAGTACTTTTGGTTTGGGTACTTGTATCTGACCGTGGCTTGGAACAATAACTTATCGCAGATTAATTCATCACATCTTATCCTTGTTTGATTGTAGGTGTGACTTACTACTTCGATTAGAAGGTATTGAACCTTGTTGGGGTCCGGATACCATATTGGATTCATAGCATGGGAAGATACGTTACCGTGAATTAGTTTACCATCTCCTGTCCTTGTTTGGTTGGGGGGGATGGTATGCTCGTTCAGTAGGTGCGTATTGGAACATGTTATAATTCGATTTACTTATTTATTTGAGCAATATTTATTCAGTTTATATGGCATGATATTATGTGTCTTGTTACGTCCCTCTGAGGACCTGGTTGTCTTGCCAGGTGTGTGCTATTGTCTTTCGTAGGTGCTTTTAGCTCTAGCCGTGGTCTTTGCTACTTCTTCGAGGATGATTGCATTTGGATCTTCTTCGCTTCGCCAAATTCATATATTTTCTTATGTATTTCTTTTCATAGTTGGTAGTGGATTTGTCTTCGCCCAACTACATGTACCAAATGACAATTTTATAGTTGATTATATGAGATCTTCTATTCTTTTATTTGTGTGGATGAGATTAGTTATGGTTCTACTGCATTTTACAGCTTATGTATCCATACGAAGCCTATGTACTTCGTATGAATACAGCTGGCATGTCTACGTTCTTAGTCCTACGTATTTTGGGACTGGGGCATTACATGTTTTTGTGGTGGCCCATGCAGGTCTAGATAAATTGTTTGGTTACTTTACCGTACCAAGCAAGCCTGCGTATAGGATTAAAAGTCTAGGATCTCATCCACATACTTGACCACTTTCCTTGATTTTACCTACCGTTGGACTCATCAATTGCATCTTGCTTCCTTCCTTCCATCCCCATTCTTATATTCCCTTCGTGCTTGCTAGAGATCGACCCTACAAGTTAGTTATCCCAAAACACCATTAGTTTAATTCTTTAAGTTGGGTAGAATACCTTTGAACTAGCAACCCCTTTTGACCTAGTGACTTATATTAACAAGCTTATTTAGATCCTAGAATCTAGAGGACCTAACCCGTCTAGTCAACCAAGGACTTAGACGAGGAGTCTATAGGATGACTGTATAAAGACCATCACATGACATGACTTATATCCTTTAGAAATTCGAACCAATTTCTACTTTCTTCCAATCTTAGTCTCCCGTGCCTATGTTTTTACCACCTTGACTAATGTTATTACTATAATCTAGATTTGCAAACTCATCCATTTATCGAGTTTGTTCATGACTTATGCTATTGAGCGCGCTCACTAACATATTGTCTAATCAGAACCGGTGCATGATGGTCTGATCAACCGAGTGCACTTTGGTTCGCCTTTGTCTATTATTCTACGTGGATGGAACATAATTAAACTTGCCCTCTAGAGTCCCATCCGCGATTACCTTGATAATTCTTTTAAAATTCTCGGTCGTCTTTGAATCACGTACTCGTATTCGATAATATCGTCTTGAACCCCTTACTGCGTTCGCCTTCACCTATTTTAGAAGGACGAAAGCATTGTACTAAAACTTCCTCTAACTGTCCTATCACCATGTTACCACCCAATGTAACTATATCTATGTTTTGAACTGCTCATCTTTTTCTTGGCCCTATCATGACTTCCTAATCACTTAAATTAGGAGTGAATCTAATCGTTCTCCTAATCGTGCCCTCGACCTACTCTCAAGCCATAACGTTAATTTATCTTCTCCTACCGTAATATTGTTTATTGTTTGATATCTTGTTTGAACTTTAACCCGTACTCATCTTCTTTTTTTGAGCTAACCTATGATTACACTCGTCGTTATTGAAGTCGCGATTTTCTAATACATGATTGCGTTGGACGTCGTGAATGATTATTCCTCCCCAATACCCCTCGTGCCTTCTCACCCCCTCCAAATTATTAATTTCGAGGATAAAATTCTTTTAAGTTGGGTAGGATGTAAAACCCCTAAATTTATACTATATTTCTTTTTATTAAATTGGTACTGATTTAAAAATTTTGTATTGTACGTCGCGTAGTCGTGTTGTACGTCGCGCACGAATTTATATTTTTGCTCGTCGAGTACGAATATGTGCGAGCGTACATATTTTTAGAAAAATATTTTATATTTTATTTTTATAGTTTCAAGATAATATATATAATAATTATTTTTGCCATTTTACCAAATTTCCGAGTTGGTTATCTTAAGCTTTTCTTTCTAATATTTATTAATAATAAGTTATATTTCATTGTATACTAGAAAGCATAATTTTGTATAAATAATTATGCATACATATTTCATAATTTATTTATTAGCTTATTTTAAAATAAATAATAATGTATTTTCGAAATTAATATTATAGTATTTTTGGAAACCATATTTTGAAATTATCATGACAATTTAAACTTTGATTTGAATTTATGTTTTTATTTAAATAGTTAAATAATTGAAATTTGATTTATTCTATTTGATTTTAAACTAAGGGAATTAAATTAGATTTAATTGGATTTGGATTTGAATTGATTTGATTGATTTTAATTTAATAGATTGATTTACCTAATTTGGGTTTAAACAATCCTAATCATTATCTAATTGGGAATTCCCACATCCTATAAATAGGCAGGTACTCCTCCATAATTCCTCACACGCACAAATTTCTCTCCACAAATATACGTGTATCGTGTCTGTGCACTACCAAAATTTATCGTTTTAGCGACGGCCACATCCGTCGCGAAACCGACGGTAATTACCATTAGCGACCGATAACCGACGAATTTTGGCCAAAATAATCCGTCGGCAATCAGCTCGTCGCTAATAACGTTCCGTCGCTAAGTTGTCGTCACGGCAACAGAATAGCGACAGATTTTCGACGTCACAATACGAAGCATTAGCGACACGTTTCCGACGGATTTTCGTCCATTTCAACTATTAAGTATTGAACTGTGTAGGAAATAGCGACGTAACTTTCCATCGGTAACCCGTCGTAACAGCGTATCAGATCGTATCGATCCGTCGCTAAGCCGTCGGTATCCGTCGATAATTAACGACGGATTTGCGACGGTGTTACGACGGACTATCCGTCGATCAGGTTCTGGAAATGCTTGGCATTTCCAGCACCATAGCGACGGAATAGTCGTCGCGGACCCGTCGCTACCGCGACGCCACAGCGACGAATTGCTGACTGATTATCCGTCGCCATGGTTTTGGAAATGTCATGCATTTCCAGAACCATGGCGACGGATAACCAGCCGCTAATCCGTCGCTGTATTTGGCGACGGATTAGCGGCTGGTTATCCGTCGCCCTGGCGACGGCTGTTCCGTCGCAGTTCCGTCGAAGCTTATACCACCAGAACGTTGCCGACGGATGATCCGTCGATAACCCGTCGCTGACTGCAAACAGTTTAAAACCTCCAGGTAGCGACGGCTTATCCGTCGAAAACCCGTCGACAACTGGGAATATCCGTCGCTAAACGGTCACTAGTCCGTCGCTAACTGGGTTTTTTGGGAAAAAAAATTTGGCAGCACTTTCCATGTTCACAAATATATGCATAAACCAAACCAATATATAATGCACACCAATTATCCAACAATCACACAGGCCAAATATATAATGCACACCAATTATCTAAGAATCACATAGACCAAATATGCACATACGACCAATTATACAAGAATCACAGACCAAACCAAATTAATAGAAAATAAATATCAATTATCCTAAAGAGTAACATAATATCCGGTGCTATAAGCCGATTATAGCACAATTAGTTCAAAGCTCTCACAAATAATCCAAATTTTCTTAATACAACATTTTAAGGAGGAGGTCGATTGTCCGTTCCCGTATTCGATCGACGCATATACTCCTCCACAAGGTACGGAGGCAAGGCGTCGTAGACAGTGCTCGGAAGTCGACGAAGCTGCTCTGCGGACATGAGATCCAGGAGTGCCGTCACAGCCGTAGGCTGTAGCACAGGGGCTTCAGGATTGAAAGAAAGGTGGCCCGCGGAAGACGGATCGACACCTGCAGTCGACGGACCAGTAGAAGACGGACGAGCACCATCAGCAGACGTACCGGCAGCAGCAGACGCCCCGGCAGCAGCAGACGCAGGCAAAAAATGCGTGGCAAATTGCTCCCGCAAGGACGACACCGCCTCGTGTAGCTGCGTAAGCTGCGACCTAACATCATCGTCTGCCCGGGCCACGGGAGGAGGCGGTGTCGGTGGAAATCTCTACGTCGCCATATGCAATGGCCCTAGGGAGCCGACTCCATATAGGTACCCTTTCTTAAAGCCGTCGACGGTATCTACGAACAAGTCGTTCCGAGCGGCCAAAGACGAGGGCGTCCGGAAGGGCGTCGTTTCACCGACATCCTCGGTGTTAGTTAACTGAGCCAGACTAAGGGCCTCACGATACGCAGCCTATCAAATGAATGTGTTTATATTATAAGATTTACCTAAGTTGTAATCTAAATCCTATGTTTCACTAAGTTAAGTGTGAATCCTAAGTTTACCTAAGTTATAGTCCGAATACTTTTAATTCTAACGTTAATCTCATAATCATAAGTACTTACATCAGTCTCCTTCGCCCTCTCGTCGACGAAGCTCCCGTCCTTCCGTCTTTTGTGCGTATGCTGGAAGACGTCGTGCATGGTGACCGATTCTGGCGCCCTTCCCTCCTTCACCGCCCGTTGGGCCTGCATACGAAATTTGCGTAGAAACTAATTAACTCCTTTAATTAATAATACCTAATTCGATAGTAAAATAAATTTACGGTTGCTCACCAGATCTGCAAGTGTCGCTGCGTGAGACCTTGATCCCCCCGTATGAAGGCCCGCGGCAGATCGGTTCACCTTCGCCTTCTCCGATTTCTCCTTATATGCAGGGTTATCCATCATGCCTAAGAGGTCCTCATAATAGTCCTGCCGGATCCAATTCGGCCTCATATGCCCCATCTTTAGGTCATGAATCATATACCGTATCTTCTTCGAGCATGCGCTTCGGTAGGTCCTGCGGATCCCCTCCTCGCGATGGGGGGGGCCACCAGTACGTTTTCTAACACAGGAAATCAATTATCACGTAATTTACAAAATGGTTGATTAAAGAATCACATAGACTTAACCAAAAAAATATAGATATATACCCTCAACTCGTCGAGCCAGACGTACTGCTCGGTTGGGGGCACCGACGTAAAGTTGAGGTAAGGACCGTGGAAGTTAGCCCTGATAATTTCTCCAAGGGCCCTGCCAACATTAAACGAAAAAAACCTACAAAGAAGAAACGACTGGATTATTAACTTGAATAAATGAAAGAAATTTAATAAATTAACTTAAATTTACTTACGAGGTCCCCGCGGGCCATAGCTCTCGTCGGAACTCGCCTCTCGGCCTCTCTGGTGCCGTCGAAGGATCCGCGGGTCCGCGTATGTACTCCCCAGTAACCGGATGGAACTGAGTATGGGGGTACTCCGGGGCCCACTGTACAGTAACTGGGGCATCCCCTGGTGGATCCGCTGCTGGTGGTTCCGATAGCGGATCGGATCCGCTAGCAGATCCGGACTGATGTCTCGATGAAGTGGTCGATCGAGGGTGGGATGCGTCTGTGCCCGGGGTACTCTCCGGGTCGGGCTCGCTCGATGGGGTCACATCCCGGGAACTCTGAATACGACCACGACCACCAGCACCAGTACAACCACGACCACGACCCGTACCACCACCACCACCACCACCACCACTACGACCAGCACCACGACCACGGCCAGCCATCATGACCTGTAAATAGAACACATAAACATAATTAACAATATGAAAGTATAAATGGATATAAAAAACTAAACTAAAATATACATACCACCTGTAGGGAGACGAGTGCCGCCGCGACGAAAAAGACTAGGAGTGCCATCTGCAATAAGTAAATAATCGAATAAAAAAACATGAATTCACGTAATTGCTTTTATGAGGTCAAACTTAATTCACGTAATTGGAAGTATTTTTACTATACAACAATATTTAACCTAATCATCGTCTTCGTTCTCATCCTCGGCCTCGTCTTCATCATCATCCTCCTCATCCTCATCCTCATCCTTATCTTCATCGTCGATTTCATCTGTATCCTCATCCCCATCAAATTCTTCTTCTTCTTCTTCTTCTTCTTCTTCTTCTTCTGCCTCAAAATTTGGGACAAGTCGCCTCTTTCTCCCCTGGTTGACAGCTAAGTCTTGTGTATCAACCTCTTCCTCCCCTCTATTTTCCTCAACAATATCTTCAACATCCATTGTATCTGAGTGTTGTCCCAAGTATTGGGACTTTTCGATCTGGTCCTCTTGGTATGTTGGGTCTCCAATGTTGAATGTATTTCTAGATTTAATCTTGCATACTGCCCACCAGTCAAATCGATCTCTACGACGCCTTGGGTAGCTTGTATAGTAGACTTGAACAGCCTGATTTGCTATTGCAAATGTATCGGCCCTCTATACCTCCTGCGATGATTTATATCGACGAATCCAAATTGTTTATCGATTCTTCAACCGATATTTGGTGTCGTATCGAACCACTCACATTTGAACATCACAATATGCATATCATATGGGCCAGTATATTGTAAATCTATAATATCCCGAAGCACTCCATAATAGTCAAAGTCCGGCTCGTCGTCATAGACGGTGCCTCTTATGCAAACACCGGAATCCTTGGTATTGATGCCGTCATTGATAAATTCGACATTTATAGCATTCTGAGTTGACTTAAACCTGAAGCCATTAACAACATAGCCTGGCCAAGTCTTTATTTGCTTCTTCGGTCCCAGTGCCAGATAACGAACACTCTCATGAGTGAGTGTTGTTTCAGGCAATAAAACCTGTAAACAAATATTTATAATTTAAATGTTTCAGATTATATATTAATAATCTCAATTATAATCACAGTTACTTACGTATTTGCGAAACCATGACGGAAATGTACAATCAACCTCTCTTTGAAGTCCCTCATCGGTAATATCGGGTCTCCTCATTTTGATTTCATCTCTAAATACACTATTAGAGAAAATAAGAATATATAAGTGTAGTCACTTACTTCATCAAATTCGAGATTATAACGATTTTTAGTGTACTGACTTACTTCTCCAAATCTTTCACTTCTTGTATGTCACAGTTTAACAAGACATATCGGTGAGCGGCATCATACTCGTCGTCTGTCAACCACCGTCTTTTACTAGCCCCAACAGGCTTGCCCCTTACATTGAATATTCCTCCATCATCAACGTCCTCGTCATTCCTTTGAGGTCTATTTCGATTTGTTTTAACATGAGTATCGAAATAAATGGAGCAGAAGTTTGAAACCTCTTCGATAAGATATGCTTCGCATATCGAAACCTCTATATGAGCTTTGTTGCCAACTTTCTTCTTTAGATGGTGTAGGCATCTAGAGAGACACATTATCTTGAGAATTAAGAAAGAATTTTAAAATAAATAGAAATTCAGCTAAAATTATATCGATATTTATGTACCTTTCAAATGGGTACATCCATCGATAATGAACAGATGCACCGACACAGGCTTCGTATGCTAGATGAATCGGTAGATGTTCCATGCTGTCGAAGAAGCCAGGAGGAAATATTTTCTCCAACTTGCAAATTGTTAAAATAATCTTCTCCTCAAGTTCAACCATGTAGATGAATCGGTAGATGTTCCATGCTATCGAAGAAGCCCCATGCGTACATTTCTGGGCTCTGCAGCAAAATTCGGATGGCGAAAATCAAAATATTTCCACGCCTCTCCATCCGAAGGATGTGACAATTCTCCATCGTCCTTTGTGCGTTCTTCGTTGTGCCACATCATGTGTTCTGCTGTATTCTGAGACATATACATCCTCTGCAAGCGCTTCGTGATCGACAAGTAATGCATATACTTGTAAGGACGTCGTTTTCTAGTTGACTTTTCTTTTTCCCTGACTTCCTTGTAACGATCCGCATTACAGAAGCGACAACTTTCTACATCCTCGTTCTCCTTGTAGTACAACATGCATCCGTTGCGACAACAATCTATCTTGTCGTACCCCAGTCCCAGTTGTCGGACCATCATCTTCGACTTGTAGAAGTTTTTTGGAAGCTCTTTTGATTCCTTCGGTAACACCTCCTTCATTAGTTGTGTAATCCGATCATAGCAAGTTTGTGGCAAGTTAAAATTGGACTTTATGTTCAACAACCGCATCGTCACTGACAGTACGGAATGTGGATCACAACCAGGATATAAAGAAGTTTCAGCATCCTGAAACATATCATAGAACTCCTTCGCCTCGGGATTAGGATCCACCGGATCAAAATTAGGCCCTACCGTGTCGTACACCATATCTCGTGCATGGTTCTGCACGTCTCCATAATCAACGGAGCATTCGTCGTCATCGACGACAAAATCCGCTGCAGCATTATCATCAAAAGCATAAGTAGCAGCATTCGCAACCTGTCTTTCGACATATCGTTCACCTTGCGATGACCACAGGTCGTAATCACGTACGAAACCCTTACGGGTCAAATGATCTCTTACACTCACCACTTCTTCGTAACGTCTATTGCGACAATTACGACATGGACACTTGATTTTGTTACCGTCCATAAACTGAGCTTTGCTCATGGCATACTAAAGAAACACTTCCACGCCTGCCTGAAAATCGTCACTTACACCTATTCTGCTCTAGTATTGTCGTTTGTACATCCATGTACGATCAACGAAATAACGATCCATCACAGATTAGATGTAAAAATCTGTATAGTAAGACAAACTAAACAGAATTAGTATATAATCATGTAACTGGTGGATCCGCTAGTATTCTAGCTCGAGAAGAGAAAAATATAAATACAGTTGTTACTAGTAGTTCGATACCGATAGTGCGATACCGATACCGATAGTGCGATACCGATACCGATACCGATAGTTCGATACCGATAGTTCGATACCGATACTGTGATACCGATACCGATACCGATAGTGCGATACCGATACCGATAGTTCGATACCGATACTGCGATACCGATACCGATACCGATAGTGCAATACCGATACCGATACCGATACCGATAGTGCGATACCGATACCGATAGTGCGATACCGATATCGATACCGATAGTTCGATACCGATAGTTCGATACCGATACTGCGATACCGATACCGATAGTGCGATACCGATACCGATACCGATACCGATAGTTCGATACCGATAGCATGGTTTAAAGTATCGGCCGATACCGATCCGATACGGCCGATACCGATACGGTTTGGCATGTTCCGATCCGATACCGACCGATACCAAATATTGACCGATACCGACTATGGGGATCTTTGTTCCAGTCAATTCGGCAAAACCAATCGGTACGGGTGACTACTATTTCATATAATTTCAAAACTACTAAGAAATAACACTGAAATACTTAAAATTATGCCTAAATGTATAAAATATATGTTTTTAAATGTAAATAATTTATTAATAATTATTTATTTTCCGATACCAAAGTCCGATACTCCGATACGATACCGCCGATACTACCGATATCGCCGATACCAATACTCATAGGAATAGTCCGAAACCGATTCCGATGATTGTGAACCTTGACCGATAGTGCGATACCGATACCGATACCGATAGTGCGATACCGATACCAAACTAAGTCAATCTATCTATTTCTAAATTGTAAGAGTCCACTTCTAGGATATGGGAGCTATATCCTAAATATCTAGTCAAAATTAACTTGGTTAGGATACTAGAGTGTCATTATTATCTAGCAAGCACTACCTTAGTCTAGTCACACTAGCGTTAATTACCTATAATTCCTACCATGTCTACAATCACACATTACACCCCAAGCCGTCCTGCATGCTAATTATAATAGGCACATATATATATGTATATCACAGTTAGATGTATAGACCATGAACCCAAACACTGACTTATGCAGATGAAGAACTCGCACTGTCCTTGACACAGTGAACATATACACCATGAACCCAAACGCCATATTCACATTTACTAATCCAAACACCACCAAACTAATGGATAACACCCAATATGGATAACACATTAATTAGCTAATATATAAATTAGATGAATTTGATAAGCAAAGCCCTCCGCCGCCCTCGACCAAAGCTCGCCGCCCCAAGCCCGCCGCACAGCCCCCGACGCCCCTGTCCCAAGCCCGCCGCCCAGCCCCCGACGCCCCTGCCCCAAGCCCGCCGCCCAGGCCCCGACGCCCCCGCCCCAAGCCAGCCGCCCAGCCCCCGACGCCCCCGCCCCAAGCCCGAATGTCCCCAAGCCCGCCGCCCCCGCCCCAAGCCAGCCGCCCAGCCCCCGACGCCCCCGCCCCAAGCCAGCCGCCCAGCCCCCGACGCCCTCGCCCCAAGCCCGAATGTCCCCAAGCCCGTCGCCCCCGCTGCCCCTACGTCGACACCGCGACACAGAGAGAGAGAGAGAGAGAGAGAGAGAGAGAGAGGAGATTACCTTCGAGAGAGAGAGGAGAGGACGCCGTTGCCGTTCACGAAGCCGCGCGAGAGAGAGAGAGACAGAGAGAGAGAGAGAGAGGAGAGAGATTGAATTTGGGGAGAATGCCAAAAGTTCCCCCCGCCTTTTCATTTAAGTCTGGAACGCTCATTTAGCGACGGAATCGCGACTACGAAAAATCCGTCGCCAGGTAGTCGCTATTATTGATTATCCGACTGAATATCCGTCGCTACGTAGTCGAAGATATGTCCCGCCAATTATATACACAATTTTTGCTAAATAAATGACTACGTGGCGACGACCGAAGATCCGTCGCTATAACACCGACACACTAGCGACGGATGTGCGACCTTTCCTGCCCCTAAAATTAAAATAAAAAATGGCAAATGTTTGTGGTCGGTAATCAGTCGCTGAGCGGCCACGAATCCGTCGCTAATACCGACGGAATAATTCCGTCGCTAAGCCTCCGTCGCTAAATGAGCGTATTTTGATAGTAGTGTCCATCCAAACTCTTATTCCATATTGTTACATATATATTTTGACTTCTCCTCCGTGTCGACAATCCCGACACGACAAATATTAAATTCCTAAATTCTACTCCTAATCTCTAGCCAACACCATCACCCTCGTCATCGTCATCGCCACCGCTGCAACCATCCTCTCCGTGCCGTCAACCCCGTTCAACCGCCGTCCCCGACCAAGCCACTCCCAACTCTACCACAGATCCCTGTACCCGACTTCCCGACCCCTCGACCATCAACACCAGCACCCATCCAAAACCCGACCTCCGGCCAAAATTCCACCAGCCACCACAACTCCCTGCCTTCCTGTACCTACGGCATTACCACAGCCACCTACGTCGCCACCCCCGTTACCAACACCTAGCCCAACAACTACCGCTACCAAACCCACCGGCCAACCCGACGGCGACCAACACCACCACGTCCCAGCACTCCAAATACCAATACCCGACTCCCTGCCATCTCCTCCCTCACCCCATTACTGTCTCCGAAAACCCCCGCCACAACCAAACCGTCTCCGGCCACCTTGGCCGACGTCACACCATAAGACCACCAAAACCCGCCGCCGTTGGCTATCCGCCAAGGCCAGCCTCTCAAAACCCTACCAAAAACCAAACACCAAACCCCAACTTACCTCCGTCGCTGCGTCGACCATGCTGACGCCGTGCGTCCGCCGCCCCGTGTCCGTCTCCCGCACCCCTCTCCGTTCGTCGCCTCCGCAAGACCGTCGCCGTCCTCCAAAGACGACCCCGTGCCGTCGAGGTGGTCCCCACGCCTCGTTATGACCCCCTGAGCCTTCTCCGGAGTGCTCCACAGCCCTGATCCTCGGGGAAACCCAGCCACCACCGGCTAGGTTGCCGTACGCCGGTTAGGGCCGCCGCCCCGTACAACCCCCTTCTTCCTCCCGACCTCTCGACTTCCTCCGCGCACATCCACCCGCTCTGCTCCGCTCGCGATCGCCCTTCCTCCTTCCGTCCGAGCCTCCACTTCCCTCCGCGCGCCGCCGGAGCGGGGATGTCCGCCGAGCCATAAAACACTCCGAACCCTCCTTTCCCATTTCTTTTCGTTTCCATTCTCTCTCTTCCGTTTTTTTTGGCAAATAGTGCTGTGGGATTGGTTTACATACAGATTGTTATTATTTCTATTTTATTTTATTAATAATTAATTTAGTTATGTATTTGGTTTATTTGCTTTTCTATTCTTTAAAAAAATAAAAAATAAAAAATATTAAGTTATATGTATAGTATTTGTTCATGTAGGTATACATATTATAATACCAGGGTTTCCATTTATTAATATTATTGTTATTGGCAATATTTTTGTGTTACTATTAGTATTATATCACAAGTATTGGTGTTGCTATTATTATTATCATTTATTATTATATTTTTGTTTTACTATTACTTATTTTTATTATCATTATTATTATTATTATTATTATTATTATTATTATTATTATTATTATTATTATTATTATTACTATTAGTATTTCACTAATAGTTATTGATAATTACTATTAGGACTATGGTATAAAATATATTTCTAAAATTTTGATACAAGATAGGGATTAAAAGCCCTAAAATATTATTAATATTTTATTATGGCAATTGCCTAAATGTTTGTATATATAAGCAAGTTGTGTTTTAGCCATAAAACTATTTCGTCGTATTTTCGTATCTAGCCTATATATATATATATATATATATATATATAATAATAATAATAATAATAATAATAATAATAATAATAATAATAATAATAATAATAATAATAATAATAATAATAATAATAATTTGTTATGAGTTTCAAATTATTACAAACTAGTTTTCAAGTATTACAAATACCTTCCAAATTTTTATATATTACTCTTCCAAATTCTTTCGATATTCACCATGACCATGACTAATCCCATCATTCTCAATTTCTTGCCAATTCTGCACCTACCTTATGACTACCCTAACTAAATTGACCGTCCTGGACCTGATAGAACTGTCCGTACCACCATCTGAGGTCACCTTGCATAGTTGTTGTACCGAAGTCACAGTTCGTACTATCATGATCATTGCAGCATACCAGGCGTACCACCAGGCAAGATACCTTGCCATTTGCTGTTTAATTATTTTAGCTCATATTTCATGCATGTTCATTATTTTTTTTATGCAAAATAAACTGTGATACGTGGCATAACTGTTAGAACGTACTGTTCATTTATATTTCCTGCTGTGTATTATTTTTCTTACAAATTAAACCTAGATTTAAGGGACCACCTTATGTGTTGCATTCATTGGCCTTGACATATTGTAAACATGAAGTTGTGTGTCATATGTAGAACACAGAAGTGCGTGATTGGCTGGCTACCAGTACGTACAAGCCGTGCGATAGGAATAACCGTTAATAGAGTTTGCATGCTAGTTTGACTTAGCGGTTATAGAGGTTAATGTTGTGGATACAACATAATAGGCATTGGGCGGGGAGGACAATTCCTTATCGTATGGGCTTCGATGCACTTCTCTTGTGACCCGGACTCTCCGCTGGAGATACGGGGTTGATGACCCATGATTACTGACGGCCACTGACGATTATGCGGAAAGTCATAGTCTTACTGATGGGGCCTCTGGTGCCCAAGGGGGACTACGCCGATCCTATTCAGCCAGGGCCCATGCGTAGGAAGGATTGTTCTTAAACTACATTTCACTTAGAACGGTAGGCTACCTTTATCCGTTAGGTACGAGTACTTTTGGTTTGGGTACTTGTATCTAACCGTGGCTTAGAACAATAACTTGTCGCATATTAGTTCATCACATCTTGTCCTTGTTTGGTTGTAGGTGTGACTTACTACTTCGATGAGAAGGTATTGAACCTTGTTGTGGTCCGGATACCATATTGGATTCTTAGCATGGAAAGGTATGTCACCGTGAATTAGTTTACCATCTCCTGTCCTTGTTTGGTTGGGGGGATGGTACGCTCGTACAGTAGGTGCGTATTGGACCATGTTATAATTTGATTTACTTATTTATTTGAGCAATATTTATTCAGTTTATATGGCATGATATTATGTGTCTTGTTATGTCCCTCTGAGGACCTGGTTGTCTTGCCAGGTGTGTGCTATTGTCTTTCCCAGGTGCTTTTAGCTCTAGCCGGGGTCTTTGCTACTTCTTCGAGGATGATTGCATTTGGATCTTCTTCGCTTCGCTCGCCAAATTCATATCTTTTCTTATGTATTTCTTTTCATAGTTGGTAGTGGATTTGTCTCCGCCCAACTACATGTACCAAATAACAATTTTATAGTTGATTATATGAGATTTTATAGTTGATTATATGGAACAATAATTTATCGCGGATTAATTCATCACATCTTATCCTTGTTTGATTGTAGGTGTGACTTACTACTTCGATTAGAAGGTATTGAACCTTGTTAGGGTCCGGATACCATATTGGATTCATAGCATGGGAAGATACGTTACCGTGAATTAGTTTACCATCTCCTGTCCTTGTTTGGTTGGGGGGGATGGTACGCTCGTTCAGTAGGTGCGTATTGGAACATGTTATAATTCGATTTACTTATTTATTTGAGCAATATTTATTCAGTTTATATGGCATGATATTATGTGTCTTGTTACGTCCCTCTGAGGACCTGGTTGTCTTGTCAGGTGTGTGCTATTGTCTTTCGTAGGTGCTTTTAGCTCTAGCCGTGGTCTTTGCTACTTCTTCGAGGATGATTGCATTTGGATCTTCTTCGCTTCGCTCGCCAAATTCATATATTTTCTTATGTATTTCTTTTCATAGTTGGTAGTGGATTTGTCTTCGCCCAACTACATGTACCAAATGACAATTTCATAGTTGATTATATGAGATCTTCTATTCTTTTATTTGTGTGGATGAGATTAGTTATGGTTCTACTGCATTTTACAGCTTATGTATCCATACGAAGCCTATGTACTTCGTATGAATACAGCTGGCATGTCTACGTTCTTAGTCCTACGTATTTTGGGACTGGGGCATTACATGTTTTTGTGGTGGCCCATGCAGGTCTAGATAAATTGTTTGGTTACTTTACCGTACCAAGCAAGCCTGCGTATAGGATTAAAAGTCTAGGATCTCATCCACATACTTGACCACTTTCCTTGATTTTACCTACCGTTGGACTCATCAATTGCATCTTGCTTCCTTCCTTCCATCCCCATTCTTATATTCCCTTCGTGCTTGCTAGAGATCGACCCTACAAGTTAGTTATCCCAAAACACCATTAGTTTAATTCTTTAAGTTGGGTAGAATACCTTTGAACTAGCAACCCCTTTTGACCTAGTGACTTATATTAACAAGCTTATTTAGATCCTAGAATCTAGAGGACCTAACCCGTCTAGTCAACCAAGGACTTAGACGAGGAGTCTATAGGATGACTGTATAAAGACCATCACATGACATGACTTATATCCTTTAGAAATTCGAACCAATTTCTACTTTCTTCCAATCTTAGTCTCCCGTGCCTATGTTTTTACCACCTTGACTAATGTTATTACTATAATCTAGATTTGCAAACTCATCCATTTATCGAGTTTGTTCATGACTTATGCTATTGAGCGCGCTCACTAACATATTGTCTAATCAGAACCGGTGCATGATGGTCTGATCAACCGAGTGCACTTTGGTTCGCCTTTGTCTATTATTCTACGTGGATGGAACATAATTAAACTTGCCCTCTAGAGTCCCATCCGCGATTACCTTGATAATTCTTTTAAAATTCTCGGTCGTCTTTGAATCACGTACTCGTATTCGATAATATCGTCTTGAACCCCTTACTGCGTTCGCCTTCACCTATTTTAGAAGGACGAAAGCATTGTACTAAAACTTCCTCTAACTGTCCTATCACCATGTTACCACCCAATGTAACTATATCTATGTTTTGAACTGCTCATCTTTTTCTTGGCCCTATCATGACTTCCTAATCACTTAAATTAGGAGTGAATCTAATCGTTCTCCTAATCGTGCCCTCGACCTACTCTCAAGCCATAACGTTAATTTATCTTCTCCTACCGTAATATTGTTTATTGTTTGATATCTTGTTTGAACTTTAACCCGTACTCATCTTCTTTTTTTGAGCTAACCTATGATTACACTCGTCGTTATTGAAGTCGCGATTTTCTAATACATGATTGCGTTGGACGTCGTGAATGATTATTCCTCCCCAATACCCCTCGTGCCTTCTCACCCCCTCCAAATTATTAATTTCGAGGATAAAATTCTTTTAAGTTGGGTAGGATGTAAAACCCCTAAATTTATACTATATTTTTTTTATTAAATTGGTACTGATTTAAAAATTTTGTATTGTACGTCGCGTAGTCGTGTTGTACGTCGCGCACGAATTTATATTTTTGCTCGTCGAGTACGAATATGTGCGAGCGTACATATTTTTAGAAAAATATTTTATATTTTATTTTTATAGTTTCAAGATAATATATATAATAATTATTTTTGCCATTTTACCAAATTTCCGAGTTGGTTATCTTAAGCTTTTCTTTCTAATATTTATTAATAATAAGTTATATTTCATTGTATACTAGAAAGCATAATTTTGTATAAATAATTATGCATACATATTTCATAATTTATTTATTAGCTTATTTTAAAATAAATAATAATGTATTTTCGAAATTAATATTATAGTATTTTTGGAAACCATATTTTGAAATTATCATGACAATTTAAACCTTGATTTGAATTTATGTTTTTATTTAAATAGTTAAATAATTGAAATTTGATTTATTCTATTTGATTTTAAACTAAGGGAATTAAATTAGATTTAATTGGATTTGGATTTGAATTGATTTGATTAATTTTAATTTAATAGATTGATTTACCTAATTTGGGTTTAAACAATCCTAATCATTATCTAATTGGGAATTCCCACATCCTATAAATAGGCAGGTACTCCTCCATAATTCCTCACACGCACAAATTTCTCTCCACAAATATACGTGTATCGTGTCTGTGCACTACCAAAATTTATCGTTTTAGCGACGGCCACATCCGTCGCGAAACCGACGGTAATTACCATTAGCGACCGATAACCGACGAATTTTGGCCAAAATAATCCGTCGGCAATCAGCTCGTCGCTAATAACGTTCCGTCGCTAAGTTGTCGTCACGGCAACAGAATAGCGACAGATTTTCGACGTCACAATACGAAGCATTAGCGACACGTTTCCGACGGATTTTCGTCCATTTCAACTATTAAGTATTGAACTGTGTAGGAAATAGCGACGTAACTTTCCATCGGTAACCCGTCGTAACAGCGTATCAGATCGTATCGATCCGTCGCTAAGCCGTCGGTATCCGTCGATAATTAACGACGGATTTGCGACGGTGTTACGACGGACTATCCGTCGATCAGGTTCTGGAAATGCTTAGCATTTCCAGCACCATAGCGACGGAATAGTCGTCGCGGACCCGTCGCTACCGCGACGCCACAGCGACGGATTGCTGACTGATTATCCGTCGCCATGGTTTTGGAAATGTCATGCATTTCCAGAACCATGGCGACGGATAACCAGCCGCTAATCCGTCGCTGTATTTGGCGACGGATTAGCGGCTGGTTATCCGTCGCCCTGGCGACGGCTGTTCCGTCGCTGTTCCGTCGAAGCTTATACCACCAGAACGTTGCCGACGGATGATCCGTCGATAACCCGTCGCTGACTGCAAACAGTTTAAAACCTCCAGGTAGCGACGGCTTATCCGTCGAAAACCCGTCGACAACTGGGAATATCCGTCGCTAAACGGTCACTAGTCCGTCGCTAACTGGGTTTTTTGGGAAAAAAAATTTGGCAGCACTTTCCATGTTCACAAATATATGCATAAACCAAACCAATATATAATGCACACCAATTATCCAACAATCACACAGACCAAATATATAATGCACACCAATTATCCAAGAATCACATAGACCAAATATGCACATACGACCAATTATACAAGAATCACAGACCAAACCAAATTAATAGAAAATAAATATCAATTATCCTAAAGAGTAACATAATATCCGGTGCTATAAGCCGATTATAGCACAATTAGTTCAAAGCTCTCACAAATAATCCAAATTTTCTTAATACAACATTTTAAGGAGGAGGTCGATTGTCCGTTCCCGTATTCGATCGACGCATATACTCCTCCACAAGGTACGGAGGCAAGGCGTCGTAGACAGTGCTCGGAAGTCGACGAAGCTGCTCTACGGACATGAGATCCAGGAGTGCCGTCACAGCCGTAGGCTGTAGCACAGGGGCTTCAGGATTGAAAGAAAGGTGGCCCGCGGAAGACGGATCGACACCTGCAGTCGACGGACCAGTAGAAGACGGACGAGCACCATCAACAGACGTACCGGCAGCAGCAGGCGCCCCGGCAGCAGCAGACGCAGGCAAAAAATGTGTGGCAAATTGCTCCCGCAAGGACGACACCGCCTCGTGTAGCTGCGTAAGCTGTGACCTAACATCATCGTCTGCCCGGGCCACGGGAGGAGGCGGTGTCGGTGGAAATCTCTACGTCGCCATATGCAATGGCCCTAGGGAGCCGACTCCATATAGGTACCCTTTCTTAAAGCCGTCGACGGTATCTACGAACAAGTCGTTCCGAGCGGCCAAAGAAGAGGGCGTCCGGAAGGGCGTCGTTTCACCGACATCCTCGGTGTCAGTTAACTGAGCCAGACTAAGGGCCTCACGATACGCAGCCTATCAAATGAATGTGTTTATATTATAAGATTTACCTAAGTTGTAATCTAAATCCTATGTTTCACTAAGTTAAGTGTGAATCCTAAGTTTACCTAAGTTATAGTCCGAATACTTTTAATTCTAACGTTAATCTCATAATCATAAGTACTTACATCAGTCTCCTTCGCCCTCTCGTCGACGAAGCTCCCGTCCTTCCGTCTTTTGTGCGTATGCTGGAAGACGTCGTGCATGGTGACAGATTCTGGCGCCCTTCCCTCCTTCACCGCCCGTTGGGCCTGCATACGAAATTTGCGTAGAAACTAATTAACTCCTTTAATTAATAATACCTAATTCGATAGTAAAATAAATTTACGGTTGCTCACCAGATCTGTAAGTGTCGCTGCGTGAGACCTTGATCCCCCCGTATGAAGGCCCGCGGCAGATCGGTTCACCTTCGCCTTCTCCGATTTCTCCTTGTATGCAGGGTTATCCATCATGCCTAAGAGGTCCTCATAATAGTCCTGTCGGATCCAATTCGGCCTCGTATGCCCCATCTTTAGGTCATGAATCATATACCGTATCTTCTTCGAGCATGCGCTTCGGTAGGTCCTGCGGATCCCCTCCTCGCGATTGGGGGGGGGCACCAGTACGTTCTCTAACACAGGAAATCAATTATCACGTAATTTACAAAATGGTTGATTAAAGAATCACATAGACTTAACCAAAAAAATATAGATATATACCCTCAACTCGTCGAGCCAGACGTACTGCTCGGTTGGGGGCACCGACGTAAAGTTGAGGTAAGGACCGTGGAAGTTAGCCCTGATAATTTCTCCAAGGGCCCTGCCAACATTAAACGAAAAAAACCTACAAAGAAGAAACGACTGGATTATTAACTTGAATAAATGAAAGAAATTTAATAAATTAACTTAAATTTACTTACGAGGTCCCCGCGGGCCATAGCTCTCGTCGGAACTCGCCTCTCGGCCTCTCTGGTGCCGTCGAAGGATCCGCGGGTCCGCGTATGTACTCCCCAGTAACCGGATGGAACTGAGTATGGGGGTACTCCGGGGCCCACTGTACAGTAACTGGGGCATCCCCTGGTGGATCCGCTGCTGGTGGTTCCGATAGCGGATCGGATCCGCTAGCAGATCCGGACTGATGCCTCGATGAAGTGGTCGATCGAGGGCGGGATGCGTCTGTGCCCGGGGTACTCTCCGGGTCGGGCTCGCTCGATGGGGTCACATCCCGGGAACTCTGAATGCGACCACGACCACCAGCACCAGTACAACCACGACCACGACCCGTACCACCACCACCACCACCACCACCACTACGACCAGCACCACGACCACGGCCAGCCATCATGACCTGTAAATAGAACACATAAACATAATTAACAATATGAAAGTATAAATGGATATAAAAAACTAAACTAAAATATACATACCACCTGTAGGGAGACGAGTGCCGCCGCGACGAAAAAGACTAGGAGTGCCATCTGCAATAAGTAAATAATCGAATGAAAAAAACATGAATTCACGTAATTGCTTTTATGAGGTCAAACTTAATTCACGTAATTGGAAGTATTTTTACTATACAACAATATTTAACCTAATCATCGTCTTCGTTCTCATCCTCGGCCTCGTCTTCATCATCATCCTCCTCATCCTCATCCTCATCCTTATCTTCATCGTCGATTTCATCTGTATCCTCATCCCCATCAAATTCTTCTTCTTTTTTTTCTTCTTCTTCTTCTTCTGCCTCAAAATTTGGGACAAGTCGCCTCTTTCTCCCCTGGTTGACAGCTAAGTCTTGTGTATCAACCTCTTCCTCCCCTCTATTTTCCTCAACAATATCTTCAACATCCATTGTATCTGAGTGTTGTCCCAAGTATTGGGACTTTTCGATCTGGTCCTCTTGGTATGTTGGGTCTCCAATGTTGAATGTATTTCTAGATTTAATCTTGCATACTGCCCACCAGTCAAATCGATCTCTACGACGCCTTGGGTAGCTTGTATAGTAGACTTGAACAGCCTGATTTGCTATTGCAAATGTATCGGCCCTCTATACCTCCTGCGATGATTTATATCGACGAATCCAAATTGTTTATCGATTCTTCAACCGATATTTGGTGTCGTATCGAACCACTCACATTTGAACATCACAATATGCATATCATATGGGCCAGTATATTGTAAATCTATAATATCCCGAAGCACTCCATAATAGTCAAAGTCCGGCTCGTCGTCATAGACGGTGCCTCTTATGCAAACACCGGAATCCTTGGTATTGATGCCGTCATTGATAAATTCGACATTTATAGCATTCTGAGTTGACTTAAACCTGAAGCCATTAACAACATAGCCTGGCCAAGTCTTTATTTGCTTCTTCGGTCCCAGTGCCAGATAACGAACACTCTCATGAGTGAGTGTTGTTTCAGACAATAAAACCTGTAAACAAATATTTATAATTTAAATGTTTCAGATTATATATTAATAATCTCAATTATAATCACAGTTACTTACGTATTTGCGAAACCATGACGGAAATGTACAATCAACCTCTCTTTGAAGTCCCTCATCGGTAATATCGGGTCTCCTCATTTTGATTTCATCTCTAAATACACTATTAGAGAAAATAAGAATATATAAGTGTAGTCACTTACTTCATCAAATTCGAGATTATAACGATTTTTAGTGTACTGACTTACTTCTCCAAATCTTTCACTTCTTGTATGTCACAGTTTAACAAGACATATCGGTGAGCGGCATCATACTCGTCGTCTGTCAACCACCGTCTTTTACTAGCCCCAACAGGCTTGCCCCTTACATTGAATATTCCTCCATCATCAACGTCCTCGTCATTCCTTTGAGGTCTATTTCGATTTGTTTTAACATGAGTATCGAAATAAATGGAGCAGAAGTTTGAAACCTCTTCGATAAGATATGCTTCGCATATCGAAACCTCTATATGAGCTTTGTTGCCAACTTTCTTCTTTAGATGGTGTAGGCATCTAGAGAGACACATTATCTTGAGAATTAAGAAAGAATTTTAAAATAAATAGAAATTCAGCTAAAATTATATCGATATTTATGTACCTTTCAAATGGGTACATCCATCGATAATGAACAGATGCACCGACACAGGCTTCGTATGCTAGATGAATCGGTAGATGTTCCATGCTGTCGAAGAAGCCAGGAGGAAATATTTTCTCCAACTTGCAAATTGTTAAGATAATCTTCTCCTCAAGTTCAACCATGTAGATGAATCGGTAGATGTTCCATGCTATCGAAGAAGCCCCATGCGTACATTTCTGGGCTCTGCAGCAAAATTCGGATGGCAAAAATCAAAATATTTCTACGCCTCTCCATTCGAAGGATGTGACAATTCTCCATCGTCCTTTGTGTGTTCTTCGTTGTGCCACATCATGTGTTCTGCTGTATTCTGAGACATATACATCCTCTGCAAGCGCTTCGTGATCGACAAGTAATGCATATACTTGTAAGGACGTCGTTTTCTAGTTGACTTTTCTTTTTCCCTGACTTCCTTGTAACGATCCGCATTACAGAAGCGGCAACTTTCTACATCCTCGTTCTCCTTGTAGTACAACATGCATCCGTTGTGACAACAATCTATCTTGTCGTACCCCAGTCCCAGTTGTCGGACCATCATCTTCGACTTGTAGAAGTTTTTTGGAAGCTCTTTTGATTCCTTCGGTAACACCTCCTTCATTAGTTGTGTAATCCGATCATAGCAAGTTTGTGGCAAGTTAAAATTGGACTTTATGTTCAACAACCGCATCGTCACTGACAGTACGGAATGTGGATCACAACCAGGATATAAAGAAGTTTCAGCATCCTGAAACATATCATAGAACTCCTTCGCCTCGGGATTAGGATCCTCCGGATCAAAATTAGGCCCTACCGTGTCGTACACCATATCTCGTGCATGGTTCTGCACGTCTCCATAATCAACGGAGCATTCGTCGTCATCGACGACAAAATCCGCTGCAGCATTATCATCAAAAGCATAAGTAGCAGCATTCGCAACCTGTCTTTCGACATATCGTTCACCTTGCGATGACCACAGGTCGTAATCACGTACGAAACCCTTACGGGTCAAATGATCTCTTACACTCACCACTTCTTCGTAACGTCTATTGCGACAATTACGACATGGACACTTGATTTTGTTACCGTCCATAAACTGAGCTTTGCTCATGGCATACTAAAGAAACACTTCCACGCCTGCCTGAAAATCGTCACTTACACCTATTCTGCTCTAGTATTGTCGTTTGTACATCCATGTACGATCAACGAAATAACGATCCATCACAGATTAGATGTAAAAATCTGTATAGTAAGACAAACTAAACAGAATTAGTATATAATCATGTAACTGGTGGATCCGCTAGTATTCTAGCTCGAGAAGAGAAAAATATAAATACAGTTGTTACTAGTAGTTCGATACCGATAGTGCGATACTGATACCGATAGTGCGATACCGATACCGATACCGATAGTTCGATACCGATAGTTCGATACCGATACTGTGATACCGATACCGATACCGATAGTGCGATACCGATACCGATAGTTCGATACCGATACTGCGATACCGATACCGATACCGATAGTGCAATACCGATACCGATACCGATAGTGCGATACCGATACCGATAGTGCGATACCGATACCGATACCGATAGTTCGATACCGATAGTTCGATACCGATACTGCGATACCGATACCGATAGTGCGATACCGATACCGATACCGATACCGATAGTTCGATACCGATAGCATGGTTTAAAGTATCGGCCGATACCGATCCGATACGGCCGATACCGATACGGTTTGGCATGTTCCGATCCGATACCGACCGATACCAAATATTGACCGATACCGACTATGGGGATCTTTGTTCCAGTCAATTCGGCAAAACCAATCGGTACGGGTGACTACTATTTCATATAATTTCAAAACTACTAAGAAATAACACTGAAATACTTAAAATTATGCCTAAATGTATAAAATATATGTTTTTAAATGTAAATAATTTATTAATAATTATTTGTTTTCCGATACCAAAGTCCGATACTCCGATACGATACCGCCGATACTACCGATATCGCCGATACCAATACTCATAGGAATAGTCCGAAACCGATTCCGATGATTGTGAACCTTGACCGATAGTGCGATACCGATACCGATACCGATAGTGCGATACCGATACCAAACTAAGTCAATCTATCTATTTCTAAATTGTAAGAGTCCACTTCTAGGATATGGGAGCTATATCCTAAATATCTAGTCAAAATTAACTTGGTTAGGATACTAGAGTGTCATTATTATCTAGCAAGCACTACCTTAGTCTAGTCACACTAGCGTTAATTACCTATAATTCCTACCATGTCTACAATCACACATTACACCCCAAGCCGTCCTGCATGCTAATTATAATAGGCACATATATATATGTATATCACAGTTAGATGTATAGACCATGAACCCAAACACTGACTTATGCAGATGAAGAACTCGCACTGTCCTTGACACAGTGAACATATACACCATGAACCCAAACGCCATATTCACATTTACTAATCCAAACACCACCAAACTAATGGATAACACCCAATATGGATAACACATTAATTAGCTAATATATAAATTAGATGAATTTGATAAGCAAAGCCCTCCGCCGCCCCCGACCAAAGCCCGCCGCCCCAAGCCCGCCGCACAGCCCCCGACGCCCCTGTCCCAAGCCCGCCGCCCAGCCCCCGACGCCCCTGCCCCAAGCCCGCCGCCCAGGCCCCGACGCCCCCGCCCCAAGCCAGCCGCCCAGCCCCCGACGCCCCCGCCCCAAGCCCGAATGTCCCCAAGCCCGCCGCCCCCGCCCCAAGCCAGCCGCCCAGCCCCCGACGCCCCCGCCCCAAGCCAGCCGCCCAGCCCCCGACGCCCTCGCCCCAAGCCCGAATGTCCCCAAGCCCGTCGCCCCCGCTGCCCCTACGTCGACACCGCGACACAGAGAGAGAGAGAGAGAGAGAGAGGAGATTACCTTCGAGAGAGAGAGGAGAGGACGCCGTTGCCGTTCACGAAGCCGCGCGAGAGAGAGAGAGACAGAGAGAGAGAGAGAGAGGAGAGAGATTGAATTTGGGGAGAATGCCAAAAGTTCCCCCCGCCTTTTCATTTAAGTCTGGAACGCTCATTTAGCGACGGAATCGCGACTACGAAAAATTCGTCGCCAGGTAGTCGCTATTATTGATTATCCGACTGAATATCCGTCGCTACGTAGTCGAAGATATGTTCTGCCAATTATATACACAATTTTCGCTAAATAAATGACTACGTGGCGACGACCGAAGATCCGTCGCTATAACACCGACACACTAGCGACGGATGTGCGACCTTTCCTGCCCCTAAAATTAAAATAAAAAATGGCAAATGTTTGTGGTCGGTAATCAGTCGCTGAGCGGCCACGAATCCGTCGCTAATACCGACGGAATAATTCCGTCGCTAAACCTCCGTCGCTAAATGAGCGTATTTTGATAGTAGTGTCCATCCAAACTCTTATTCCATATTGTTACATATATATTTTGACTTCTTCTCCGTGTCGACAATCCCGACACGACAAATATTAAATTCCTAAATCCTACTCCTAATCTCTAGCCAACACCATCACCCTCGTCATCGTCATCGCCACCGCTGCAACCATCCTCTCCGTGCCGTCAACCCCGTTCAACCGCCGTCCCCGACCAAGCCACTCCCAACTCTACCACAGATCCCTGTACCCGACTTCCCGACCCCTCGACCATCAACACCAGCACCCATCCAAAACCCGACCTCCGGCCAAAATTCCACCAGCCACCACAACTCCCTGCCTTCCTGTACCTACGGCATCACCATAGCCACCTACGTCGCCACCCCCGTTACCAACACCTAGCCCAACAACTACCGCTACCAAACCCACCGGCCAACCCGACGGCGACCAACACCACCACGTCCCAGCACTCCAAATACCAATACCCGACTCCCTGCCATCTCCTCCCTCACCCCATTACTGTCTCCGAAAACCCCCGCCACAACCAAACCGTCTCCGGCCACCTTGGCCGGCGTCACACCATAAGACCACCAAAACCCGCCGCCGTTGGCTATCCGCCAAGGCCAGCCTCTCAAAACCCTACCAAAAACCAAACACCAAACCCCAACTTACCTCTGTCGCTGCGTCGACCATGCTGACGCCGTGCGTCCGCCGCCCCGTGTCCGTCTCCCGCACCCCTCTCCGTTCGTCGCCTCCGCAAGACCGTCGCCGTCCTCCAAAGACGACCCCGCGCCGTCGAGGTGGTCCCCACGCCTCGTCATGACCCCCTGAGCCTTCTCCGGAGTGCTCCACAGCCCTGATCCTCGGGGAAACCCAGCCACCACCGGCTAGGTTGCCGTGCGCCGGTTAGGGCCGCCGCCCCGTACAACCCCCTTCTTCCTCCCGACCTCTCGACTTCCTCCGCGCACATCCACCCGCTCTGCTCCGCTCGCGATCGCCCTTCCTCCTTCCGTCCGAGCCTCCACTTCCCTCCGCGCGCCGCCGGAGCGGGGATGTCCGCCGAGCCATAAAACACTCCGAACCCTCCTTTCCCATTTCTTTTCGTTTCCATTCTCTCTCTTCCGTTTTTTTGGCAAATAGTGCTGTGGGATTGGTTTACATACAGATTGTTATTATTTCTATTTTATTTTATTAATAATTAATTTAGTTATGTATTTGGTTTATTTGCTTTTCTATTCTTTAAAAAAATAAAAAATAAAAATCATTAAGTTATATGTATAGTATTTGTTCATGTAGGTATACATATTATAATACCAGGGTTTCCATTTATTAATATTATTGTTATTGGCAATATTTTTGTGTTACTATTAGTATTATATCACAAGTATTGGTGTTGCTATTATTATTATCATTTATTATTATATTTTTGTTTTACTATTACTTATTTTTATTATCATTATTATTATTATTATTATTATTATTATTATTATTATTACTATTAGTATTTCACTAATAGTTATTGATAATTACTATTAGGACTATGGTATAAAATATATTTCTAAAATTTTGATACAAGATAGGGATTAAAAGCCCTAAAATATTATTAATATTTTATTATGGCAATTGCCTAAATGTTTGTATATATAAGCAAGTTGTGTTTTAGCCATAAAACTATTTCGTCGTATTTTCGTATCTAGCCTATATATATATATATATATATATAATAATAATAATAATAATAATAATAATAATAATAATAATAATAATAATAATAATAATAATAATAATAATAATAATAATAATAATTTGTTATGAGTTTCAAATTATTACAAACTAGTTTTCAAGTATTACAAATACCTTCCAAATTTTTATATATTACTCTTCCAAATTCCTTCGATATTCACCATGACCATGACTAATCCCATCATTCTCAATTTCTTGCCAATTCTGCACCTACCTTATGACTACCCTAACTAAATTGACCGTCCTGGACCTGATAGAACTGTCCGTACCACCATCTGAGGTCACCTTGCATAGTTGTTGTACCGAAGTCACAGTTCGTACTATCATGATCATTGCAGCACACCAGGCGTACCACCAGGCAAGATACCTTGCCATTTGCTGTTTAATTATTTTAGCTCATATTTCATGCATGTTCATTATTTTCTTTATGCAAAATAAACTGTGATACGTGGCATAACTGTTAGAACGTACTGTTCATTTATATTTCCTGCTGTGTATTATTTTTCTTACAAATTAAACCTAGATTTAAGGGACCACCTTATGTGTTGCATTCATTGGCCTTGACATATTGTAAACATGAAGTTGTGTGTCATATGTAGAACACAGAAGTGCGTGATTGGCTGGCTACCAGTACGTACAAGCCGTGCGATAGGAATAACCGCTAATAGAGGTTGCATGCTAGTTTGACTTAGCGGTTATAGAGGTTAATGTTGTGGATACAACATAATAGGCATTGGGCGGGGAGGACAATTCCTTATCGTAATGGCTTCGATGCACTTCTCTTGTGACCCGGACTCTCCGCTGGAGATACGGGATTGATGACCCATGATTACTGACGGCCACTGACGATTATGCGGAAAGTCATGCTCTTACTGATGGGGCCTCTAGTGCCCAAGGGGGACTACGCCGATCCTATTCAGCCAGGGCCCATGCGTAGGAAGGATTGTTCTTAAACTACATTTCACTTAGAACGGTAGGCTACCTTTATCCGTTAGGTACGAGTACTTTTGGTTTGGGTACTTGTATCTAACCGTGGCTTAGAACAATAACTTGTCGCATATTAGTTCATCACATCTTGTCCTTGTTTGGTTGTAGGTGTGACTTACTACTTCGATGAGAAGGTATTGAACCTTGTTGTGGTCCGGATACCATATTGGATTCTTAGCATGGAAAGGTATGTCACCGTGAATTAGTTTACCATCTCCTGTCCTTGTTTGGTTGGGGGGATGGTACGCTCGTACAGTAGGTGCGTATTGGACCATGTTATAATTTGATTTACTTATTTATTTGAGCAATATTTATTCAGTTTATATGGCATGATATTATGTGTCTTGTTATGTCCCTCTGAGGACCTGGTTGTCTTGCCAGGTGTGTGCTATTGTCTTTCCCAGGTGCTTTTAGCTCTAGCCGGGGTCTTTGCTACTTCTTCGAGGATGATTGCATTTGGATCTTCTTCGCTTCGCTCGTCAAATTCATATCTTTTCTTATGTATTTCTTTTCATAGTTGGTAGTGGATTTGTCTCCGCCCAACTACATGTACCAAATGACAATTTTATAGTTGATTATATGAGATTTTTTATTCTTTTATTTGTGTGGATGAGATTAGTTATGGTTCTACTGTATTTTACAGCTTATGTATCCATACGAAGCCTATGTACTTCGTATGAATACAGCTGGCATGTCTACGTTCTTAGTCCTACGTATTTTGGGACTGGGGCATTACACACGGGGTTCCGGTGAGTATCATGTCGGACCGTGACAGCAGGTTCACATCTCATGTTTTGAGGAGCCTACAAGCCAGTTTGGGCACAGCGCTCAAGTTCAGCACTGCTTATCATCCACAGACGGATGGACAGTCGGAGCGGACCATTCAGACGCTCGGGGACATGCTGTGGACATGCATGCTAGATTTTGACGGCTCATGGGAGGATCACCTTCATCTCGTAGAGTTCTCTTATAACAACAACTACCAAGCTAGTATCGAGATGTCCCCTTTTGAAGCGTTGTACGGACGGAGATGTCGTACCCCGTTATCTTGGGACGATGTGGGAGAGCGTGCACTGCTGGGACCAGAGATGGTAGTAGATGCTGCGGAGAAGGTCAAAATGATTAGAGAACGGCTTCGCGTGGCTCAGGACAGGCAGAAACACTGGGCCGACAGTCACCGTAGGCCGTTAGAGTTTGAGGTATAGAACTCACTTAAGATTATTTACGTGTATAGTTATGAGTTTCGTGTTGACATTTTGTGCATCTAGGTTGGTGACTTGGTGTTCTTAAAAATTTCTCCAACACGTGGCACTATCCGTTTTGGTAAAGGCGGTAAACTCAGCCCACGTTTTATTGGGCCGTTTGAGATCCTCGAGAAAGTCGGTGCAGTAGCATACCGATTAGACTTGCCGCCTGCACTGGAAGGTGTGTACAACGTGTTCCACGTGTCCCAGCTACGACGATACGTGGCGGACCCCAGCCATGTCTTGGACCATTCAGAGGTCGAGGTGGGACCGAGTCTCATTTATCAGAAGCAGCCCATGGAGATCTTGGACCGCAGAAAGAAGGTGCTGAGGAATCAAGTGATTCCCTTGGTTCGCGTTGCATGGAGACATTACTGCCCGGGTGAGTCCATGTGGGAGAGAGAAGATGAGATATGCGAGCGCTATCCGTACCACTTTGAGGACTGAGGTATTCTTTTCACATCGCATACAGTTGAATTTTGAGGACGAAATTAATTTAAGGGAAGTAGACTTGTAAGCCCCAAATTTAAATTTTATTTATTTACCTATATATTTTTTACTTTTATGTATTAAATAATAAAGGATAGATAAATGTTAACCTGCCTTTGTGTAAATGTATACATGTCACATCAAATAGTTTTACTCCTTGTAATAACCAAGGGTTGTGAGGGGCTGTGTGTAAGTTTTCTTTTTTATCAACAAGCTGTTGATTTCCCAAATCCAGGATCCTGAGCAAATCACGATTTTGAATGTCACAGTTGATAAACCCAAAATCCTATTTAAATCCTACTTAAACCTATAACCTTATTTGAATTCCATGATTTAAACAAACCTGCCAAGAGAATCTCTCCAGGCATGTTTGAATTCTCCTAGAATTCAACTTCGAACCTGACTCAACTCAGGATAAATTCAAAACTTATAAGATTAGCCAAATCTGAGTTTTAAGTCCAAACACCCTATCTTTTCCCTCCACCGCCATCCAAGATTATATAACCTAGCAGGGAAACCATCGAACCCCCTTAGTATCTCTAAGAACCCTAGGTGTTGGCTTCCCTCCCCTTGCATCAGCTAGACGTAGACGAAAACAGCAGAAGGAAGGAGCCAACAGAGGTAAGCTTCAGTTAGCATTGATATTTCTGGTTGGAATAGTAGGTAATTATTTAAATGTCAAAACAAGAAATCATAGGAAACTTAGTGTTAAGGTTCCTGATCTCAGAGAACCAAACCAGGGTTGCATTGCCCTGCGTAACGCTTATGAACAGAGTATCCTATCGATACCTGTTACAAGTGATGCTGAAAGGAGGTATCGGGTTTTGATTGAGATATTGGGTTGAGGGGAACAGAAGACTATGGGGAAATCACTTGAGAGCATGGTAGAGACCGTAATACAATTATAGGTATAATATTTAGAACAATCCTGAGAACACCAGTGTTATTTGGGTGACACAATTGTAATGACTTTCATATATCTACTGTTATGCACATACACTTCCTGAATCGAATGTTATAGGCATGGTAGATCCAATACTGAGAATTACTGCTGTAATATCAGACCAAATCGATCATATCATACCCCATTGTATTATACCAATACGTAAGGATACCCTTAGTGCCTAATTGAGACCAGAGCATAGTATTCAACACCTTAGAAGCACCTAGTATTAACTGATATCAGGAATCACAAGGATTAGTTGGTATCGAGCAACAAAGGACTGTGTTATAACCAGTAGCAGATGTTGTGCTCGAGTTTCAGAGCATAGAACAACCTAGATAGGAACTCCTAGGGTTTAACCCTCCCAGATCAGTCACTACGTGTTTATCTGAAATCAGAGATAGGTAAAAGTCTGGGGCTACAAATCAGAATTTCACAATCTTGATATTAGTTGTCTAACTTAAAACTATAGGCCCACCATACATATAACAAATAGGGACACAAGCAGTTGGTTCTAGTTAAGCCGGTGGGCCAAGTAATGTAGTTGAGAGACAGGTTCCAGTGGGAACTCTGGACAGATGGGGTCAAACCTGTATCTAAATAATAGGTAGAGATTTCAGACAAGCCCTGACATCCAAAGTCAGCCAACCTTGTACCCCTCATCTACATGTTAATGCCATGAGTAGTTAGCAGACCCAGGAAGGCCAGGTAATGCTGTACAACAGCCTCCTAAGAAACCCCTGTGCCACAGTTAAAAAGAGCCACCCACTGTTCTGAACAGTAGGCACCAACCCTTATACTCAAAATCAACTGCTACACATAGCTAGAATCAAGTATAACCAGGTTAGCCTTTACCATGATACCATGTAGTTGATTTATGCTCAAAGGGCTATACCAAGATGATGTCCTTACTGTTAAATCCTGCCAGGGTAAGGATTCACCCATGCCTAAGTTAACATGAATGGTACCAATGTACTAGCTCATGTTAACAGGGAGATGGTTAAGCCTGTGAATAACCTGATTGGGCATTCCTAATTAGGAGTAAGGACAAACCTATAGACTAATGACATAGGTTGGTAGGAGAGTACACCATGATCTAGGAGACCAACTCAAGTTTGGGGTAGAATACAAAACAAGACACTAGAACCCTAAGGGATAGTTAGATAGGAACACTTTTGATTTATTTCAATTATTGACATTGTGAATTTATAACATAGGTCACTTGGACCTCGTTTCGGAGTCTGACTCGTGCCATCAGCTCAGGACGCCAGGCGAGTACAGTTTGTTGTCTGTTTTCAATATTGAATTTCACTATATCTCATTGATTAGTCATCAATTATGTGGATTTTATTTTATTATAAAACATTGAGTCGGGAATATGGAATACCAAAGATATGTGATCCGACTGTAGATCTCGTTTACTTTCATGCAGTAGATCTCGTAGACATTGTTACTTTTATGCAGTAGATCTCGTAGACATTGTTACTTTTATGCAGTAGATCTCGTAGACATTGTTACTTTTATGCAGTAGATCTCGTAGACCTTGTTTACTTTATGCAGTAGATCTCGTAGACCTTGTTTAAATTCTGCAAGTAGATCTCGTAGACTGTGTGGTGTAGCGTCCTAGACCGATCAGATATCAAGGTATTTCTAACAGTCGGGAAGGTATTGTTCCTTATTTTTACTGTCGATTTACTGTCTTTACTTTCGTCTTTACTATTATTTTCAAAACTCATGATTGGTGTCTAACCTTTGTTTATAGTCACTTTCATATATTGGAACTGCATTCGATGAATTGTACTCGTTCCATCCTGACTGGGTAACCAAACAAATTTTAGGTGATTGCGAGGAGGTCGAGTGCCCTGACCAGTATGGCCCATACATGGGGGATTTAGTTGAGACAGATTTTGCTTATCAGGAGGAGTACGCAGCGTCTGATCCTGCTACGTTTGCTTAGTTTCATTATTAGTTATAGCTGAGACTTATATTGGATTTTGAGTTGACATTGAGACTTGTAGTAGAGATATTATTTCATTTATTTATCATACTTTCCCTTTGAGATGGATATTTATTCACTTTCTAGTTATTGAGCTGTGACTTTGAGTTGTGGTTGTCCTATGTGAGAAGTATATTATTGCGTGGTTGTTCATCATATTGTTACAGCGTTCTACCGTCGACTCTGCGGCGTAGGCTGGGCGTGCACACGGTTCATGCCCAAATATTGGGTGCGGGTCGTGACAAAACACGCACAGCTAACAATCCCCCCCCCCAAATGATCAATTTCCAAAATGATAGAAGGAAAGAAAATACAAAAAAATAAAAGAATTTTTGGGCAGTTGTATACTATGCATAAATGAGATTGACTACAGCCTTAAATCTCACGTAGTGACAATCATCTTTGTCTGAAGAAGAGCTTGATGGACTACGCCCTGAATCAGTCTTCTTGAACTAGATTCAGAAAATAGCACACATAGTACGTTAGAGGTACTTGGGTCTATCGGGTGACGCATTTGGTTGGCCATGCACACTTTTATATATATGAGAGTTGTCTAGGATCGCCCTGTCCTATTATTGCGGCCTTCACGACCTCTCATATAGGTAATTTCTTAAGGGTTGGTGATAGGAATCAACCTTACATATCATGCTTGGACTTAGAGTTTTAAACTCACCCTATCCATATCACACAAGGAACACTATCACCATAGGGATGGGGTATCAGTGTACACATGTACAGCCTCTTGGGCTTTTATTTTAAGAGAATTTAATCTCAAGGTCAGTGTTCCATAATAGTCACCTAGTCCAGCTTGTTTCTACCCATTGAATCGGCTTCTTGGGATCTCCAGTCAGACTCAATTGTGCCGGTGACTAAACTATGGGCTTAACCCCATCCCCTTCGATGAGTCTAGGAATAATTTTTTAGACAAACTCTTCGTCAAGAGTAAGCAGACTCTTCGTCAAGAGATCTGTAAAGTTCTTTTATAGTCAAGAACTACATTTTTGTCGTTTAGGCTCTTTAAATGTCTTGAAATGCAGCTGCAAGTACCTGTTCATCTTAAAATTCACAAGATCATGTTTTACCAATTCTTTAGCATAATTTATAAAAATGACAGGTACAAAAATATGTATATCAAGTATATGCATAATAAGATGCTTAATCTATTCAATACTTTATGAAGTCATGGCAAAAGTAAAATTTAGACCTGGATCCCTTTGATATATACATAGTAAGATATCTGATCCATTTAGCCTTAGTACAAGCTATGTTTAAATATACAAATTCAAATTCTTTGATACTCCTAGATATGATAGTGGTCACATGGACCTATCAACTTATGAGTATCTAAGTTGTTCCATAGGTAAAACCTTTAGTAATTTTGTATACGAAGAATATGTCATATAATGACTCAGAAAATAATTAAAAACCTTTGAAACTAGTAGAAGTTTATTTTATTTAGGAGTACTTCGTTTGACTAAGTCAAATGTTTGGGTTACTCCTAAATCATACTTTGTGTCCTCAAAACCATTTAACAAAATATATGATTCCACTAATTGTTAATATAAACCTTTGGATAGTAAGTCAAAATCATCTGACTCTGTCACCTGTTAAAGTATGGCACAATATCTTTCACCCATGGCTATAAAGGTTTCTCTTTACTAGCCATATTTGAAAAATGACAATCTAGAGTACTAGAATAATAGTTTAAGTGATTTTGCTAATAAACCTTAAAAATCTTTAGTCTATCAAGTGTTGATTAATTTGGATTAGCTGTAGGGGCCGGTCCCAGCTAGCGGAGGTCCACAGGGGGACGATTAAGTACCGTGTCGCTTAGGAATATTTACGTCCGATTGACAGAAGGACCCTTTCGACTTATACCCAAAATAATCTCAACTTTTAAAACTTTAGATTTAAAGGATTTACAATTTCACTAACTACTTTCTTGTGACTAAATTGTTTTAATGAGTCAAAACAATTATAGCATAACGAAATAAAGGCAAAGATAAAGTTTGTCTAAATATTATGATAGAACAATATAGATATTTCTTTCCGATTAGAAATTCTAATATTGTGATAATATATTCATTTAAGATTCAAATATGTAAAACATGTCAAGGAAAAAATATTATCCATTATCACCGTATTCTACACACAGAACCAAGAATGACGGCTCACAGACTTCATATACTTGTCCAACTAAACTTAGTAATTAAAATGAATATAATATGTCAATTGCAAATTTAAAAATTTACCTTTCCACGTGATCGTTGTAATTTTGTACTTCTTAATTTCGGCCTAGTAATAGCACTTCAGAAGAAATATCATTTGATACATAATTTTAAGTAGTTCTATTATTCTTACTAAACAACCATTAGTATCCAATAATTTGGAAAATCACATTCAGAAAGATAAAGCAAATAACTTTATTTTATGTACCTTCATCCTTAGCATGTTTGCTCCTTTTCTAGTCAAGTCAGAATCTCTAATGCTTCTGACTTAGAGAGAGAATATTACAAATATCATTTTAATAGTATGAGTACAAAATGTAAATATGTATTATTGTCATCCTTAACATATTGCTTCTTTCATTGACAGATAAAATATTTCTAATGATTTTGTCTTCAAGAAAATAGAGGTTAGTATACATATTAACAAAATGTAAGTAAAACGATGCATACCTTGTTAATTCATGCACAACAATACATTTTGCACAATAGTACATTTTTTCAATAAATTTTAACAATAAAAATAATTCAACAATATTTATAAAATAGTCAGATAAATAGTTTTTGTTAGATATTTCTTAATTACAAAAATATCCTTATTGATTATGTAGTGCAAAATCAATACATACAATCATAGATATTTATATCATCAATGTGATACTTTTCATTAAAATACCAACTAAGTAAATAATGCAGCAAGAACAAATACCAAACTATGGCCGATTAACCATGCATGATTTTTTAAAATCAAAAGTATCTATAGATCCAAGACCGAAAATGATTGTAGAACTTTAGTTACTATGGGATTTTCTTTGGATCCATCTACACCAATAGTAGGATCCTCATTATGAAAGAGTGAAGTACCTTAATATTTAATTGTGACTACTAAACAATCCCTTAAGCAAAAATGTTTCGGCAAGTGTGCTAGTCCAATATACACATACTTAGTAGGCAAAGAATAATTTAAGCTAAAGAAAAAAAATCAAATATAGTTAATGAGCGAAACTTTTCAATATCATCATGTTAAGAGATATTGACTTATAAAAAGTTTATGAGCAATTTTTTTTTAATAAGGTCGTCTCAATTCCAATAATAGTATACTGACTCATATCACAATCAACCAATTCTATGAAAATATACAATATATATTGTTATAACTTTATAGATCCACAAGCAAATACTTTGTAGAAAATAAGAGTGATGTGAGTATGAGATAGACTTTGTTTTCCACTATTTCGAGTTTGAAATTCAATTTCAATGCAAACAAATCTAAACACAAGATGCTGATTGAGACAATTGAGAAGCAAATCTAAACACAAGACGCTGATTGAGACAAATGAGAAACAAATCTAAACACAAGACGCTAATCAAAGCCAAATAATTTAAAACTAAATTTTGTGTTTCTCCATTCAAATAAGGATGAGAGGTAGAGTTTAGAAAGACAAATCTTTACAACTCATGGTTCATAAATCTTTTACATACATTGTTCAAAATAATTAAATAAATGAAAAATAAAACAAAGTTTGACAATGACAATAAAGCCATGTGCATTTCAAATTATTAAAAAATGGACATGAAAACAAAATGTAGACATAATGTGGATAAGTACTTTCAAAGGTCGTACAAGCCTAGAAATAAATTTTTTTAATGAAAAGGTGAAGCAAACTCTAATAATGCAACTAATAGTAAGTCCATTCTTGCTTTGGCAATATAGCATACTTGGTTACTAATTCCCATGTATGTATTATAAAAAATACAAGCAGTTGCAATGCCATGTAAGTTACTGCAGTAAATAGTTGTAGTATGATCAAATATGAACATGTTCCAGTTGAAAATTAACCACCTATCGTAGTTTGTGATGTCAAATCAAAATACTGTGAAAGATATAATAGGGGCCACCAGTGATATACAACTTTCAAGAAGAGGAGCTAGGCACGCTCTTGGCAGAATGATAATAACTGCAATACCTATTAATGCTATTGCTAATCAAGTGTAAACATTTTACTCAAGTATCAAATGAGTGCAAATAGTTTCAATCGTAGGAATATCTCTGTAACCAAAATTTGTTAGCACTCATTTAAACATATCAGTTACAATAACATTAAAATTATAATAACTGTAATAATGATAGAAATAAATGAATTTAATTGAAATTATAGATTTTGAGTAATTACAATTATGTAGACAACAGATGAAGTTGCAATTTTAGGATAACTATATAAAGAAAATTATTTCTCACAGAAATACCAGAAAATGTTTCTCAATAAGATAAATTCAATTTCCAGTAAATAATATACTCTATTTATAAAGATGCAAAAAATTTAAAATTGAAGAAAATTTACAATATTGAAACTAAATTTTCTGACAAAATTCTTGGTTCCAAGAGTTCAATGAGATAACCAACTTGGTTAAACCAAATAATTTAAAATAGGAAAGAGACTAATCCAATTAAGTAAATCTATTAAATGCATTAAAATTGTCCTAGACAACAAGGCACTGAAACATCATAAAATGCGTATATCTCAAATGGATCAAATGGAACAATAACATAAAGGAAAAAAACGTGAACTTTAGAATCATTAATATATTCAACATAAAGTAACATAAAAATATGTCATAGGAACTTATGACCGTGAACTTGTGCTCAACTTTTGAGAGATTTTAATGAAAAAATACTATCCCAACTCATCAAAGTTAGAAATATGGCTCTCTTGCATTGTAGATGAAAAAATAAAGTAAAACGGTAGTCAGAGTGCCTATTTAGTAGAGATGAACAAATGAGCTTCGTCAATCGTGTTGACAGTGTCACACTATGTCTTTCATTAACTTATATGATATTATACCATATGAATATATTTAAATTTTGCATAATAATGAATAAAAATATGATATTTCAATGATCGATTAACTCTTAGATTGTTGGAATTCTTCACTTTAGTATCTGCAACAAAAAATAAAATACTAAATTGTTACCGGCCTCCTGGGAAGTCATGCACGTAGCACTGTCCTAAAAGTTAAATCGGGTCTATGTGCAGACTTTGTCTGAATGCTCCTAGTGGTAAAATCCCCGCTCCACCGGAATCTTCTTGCCGCATACGACATAGAGAGAGTGACCCTCGACTTAGCACTGCCCAGAGCAACAAACCAAGAACAAAAGAGTTTCAAAGTGACAAGAATTCGAGAGAGAGAGAGAGAGAGAGAGAGAGAGACAGTATTTTGTAGTAATTTTCAGTAGGTCCAAAAATATTGAGATGTGCCTCAATATATAGGCTTTTTTCCAAGGTTAGGAAATAATGGAGAATGAAGGCAATTTAATCCAGCCAATAAATATTGAACGTTACAAATAAATTCAAATAAAAAACATGTGATACATTGTATCTGGACAAGAGTTAATATGTCAAATGCTACAAAATTAATAGGTTTATAACGGTCAAAATTAAATGAGGAGGAACAAAAGGATTTTTAGGGTTTCAGCCCGAACCCGAAGAGGAAATCAAATCGGCATTCGGCGTCCTCAGATGTGGGCACGTACCCTCACCCATTACGTGCGTCGAACCGAACCGATATGGGACTATTAGAGGGAATTGGGCTTTTGCTCTAGTGTGTAAACACACACAACTAACACTTCTAATCATGTATCATGTAATTAGAAGGTTATTAATGAAACATGTTTCCATTCAAAAAAATATGAATTGCATCTAAAAAAAACTAAATATATGAATCCTGTGGGACAAGTAACTATAACAATAAATACATAAGATATAAAGATGAGTACTGCTATGTTGTCCTCCTGTAGGCCAACCCATCTGCCACGTGTCGTCGCCCTATTGGCAGGTCAACAAACGTGGGACCCGTGAATACAGGAGGGACCAATGGGATGCGACAACACGGCGGACGGGCCACCCGCCTGCGGACAAATTAGCTTTTCCATATAAAGTTACCATATAATAGTCTAATAAGAAGGTATAGAATTTATAACCATAATCAATCCTATAAATCAGATGATAGCAAACCTATTATTATCGAAATCTTCCCATCTAAATACACACTCAACCATCTCTCTCTTCTTAACAATAAGGGTTAACTACACCGACCCCTCCTATATTTCATGAGTATTATAGGGACTAATTTTATTTCAAAAATAATTACACTGACCATCCCTCTCCTTTAAATTTTAGGGTTAATTACAATGACCCCCTAATGTTTTATAAGTATTATAGGAATTGTCTATATTCCAAAAATAATTACACTAACCACCCCTCTTTTATAAATTTTATTAACCATAGGGTGGTGGGATGGTCAATCTTATTAATTTCTATAGAAAATAGAAACTATAGGAGTAATTGCATTAACATAGGAATAGTTAATGCAATTAACCCTAAAAATAAAACAATATAAGAGTAGGAGAATCTTATCCCATCTCTCTCTGACTCTCTTTAATCCTTTATACATATGACCTTAAGTATCATCACATTCTCCATCTCTTCAAATCTCTTCAACTCCATAGACCACTCCATCTTTCCCGACCCATCAAATCTCTTCAAATCTCTCTCTGACGGTTGATGCCAATTCATGTTGAGAACCAACGACTCCCAACCGATCCCTACTACCCTGAAGAAGTCGATGGTCGATGCCAATTCATGTTGAGAATCGACGACTCCCAACCGAACGATTTTTTTTGACGCTGACGAAGACATTAGTCGATGCCTTCTGTTGTTATTATTGATGAAAAAACAAATTTACAAACCAATTTAATTCTTAACCGTTTTCAACATTGATAGCCTATTTATCATTCCCTAATGACTATATTATTAACCCTAAGTTTCTATTAATTATTAGCTACTTTAATGGCTATTTTAATCCTAATAAATTATATTAACTCTATGGGTGGAAGGTTGTCTATATAATTCATTCCTTTGTCTTATATAAGAGATACTTGCGAAAAGTGACCATATGATTCCTTCTTCTCTTTCACAACCAAATATTCTTTCTTTCTTTTCTATTCCAATTACTGCTTCAATTTTCTGGGCAAAGCTAAGTTCGGGTCAATCTCCCCTAGTTGCGTGCAACGACGGGATACAGGTGGAGCGGGAATTTTATCACTAGTGTCACTCTCGTTTCCCGTTATACATATTTCTGTACGCGTATACGAGATCTCTGACGTTTGTCAGGTGACCCGTAGTTGGACTTGACTTGCTAGCCTAGTCTTGGTTGGTCATGACTTGGCTTGGTTTATTTTGGTTTGGCTTGGTTTGATTGGGCTTGGTTCATTATGAAAAAATCCTCTCCCTTTAAAGCCCAACCACCCCTTATTTCTCTCTTTTTATTCATTACTTCTTCTTCTTCTTCATCCATTACTCTCCCACCAACCTAGAGAGCTTAGGCAAGTGCAACTTGCTTCATGATGTATCTTCCATTTTATTGCTCTATCTTCTTCTTTACATGATTCTAAGCATCTTTGGAACTTGGAGTTTTTGGTTTGGACGAATGAATATTTGTAGATCCAAGTTTGTAGCCATTTTGGTTTTCTTGGGTTTTAATCTACCAAACTTTATTATTTTCAAGTTTTGGTTGTTTTATGTTGTAGAGAATTCGATTACCCAAAATGGACCTTTGAAAAGTTAGATTTTGACTTGTTTTGAGAAAGTTATGGCCAAGTAAGATTTGGACATCTTCTATGTTCATCTGTCCTGGTTCTGGCAGGGACGAGAATAGTGCTGGCCGCATAGCTGCATAGTGCTAGCCATATAGTGCTGGCCGCATAGCTGCATAGTGCTGGCAGCATAGATCACTACCAAAATACAGGCAAATATAGCGACTAAAAATTAGCGACAGCGTAATCAGTCGCCAATTAGCGACCGACAAGCGACTTACGGGCGACGGATTTTTTCATTTAAATTTTTTATAAGTGTAGCGACGGATCAACGATAATTTAGCGACGGAATATGTTAACCGAATGATTAGCGACATATATATACGTCGCCAAGCTGCTGTAAATGTCGAAACGGAAGAATTAATTTTTATTCTAATTTTTTCCAGAAAGGTAGCCACTAACGAGCGACTAATTAGTGATATTTCAATGTAGCGACGGCGTAGCGACAAAATTTTTTTGTCGCTAATTTGCTGTAAAAATTTGAAAGTTACTTAAATTTTAAAAATTTCCCAATCTCTCTCTCACTCTCACAATCCTTCTCTCTTCTCCCCTCTCTCCTCCCCCGACCGACGATCACCCCTCCACTGCGGCCCCCTCCAGTGACCCCCTCAGGCGGCCCCCTCCGGCGGCCCCCTCCGGCAGCCCCCTCCGACGCCCTCCCCCACTCCGGCCCCCTTACTCTTCTCCTCTTCCGATCGAACCCCCTAACCACCCCCTCTTCTCCTCCTCCGTCGAGCCCCAACCTCCGGTGACCACCTCCCTCCGGCGTGATCCCCACTTCGTCCCCCCTCTTCTCTTCCTTCGAAACCCCGTACACCCTTCCTGTTCTCCTCCTCCGTCGTGCCCCCTCCGGTGACCCCCCTTCCGGAGACCACCCCCTCCGGCGTCCCCCCTCCGGCATCCCCCCTCCGGCGCCCTCCCCCTCCGACGTCTTCCCTTCTCCGAGATCCTCTCCGTGACCAATCTCTTCAAGGTCTGAAACCCTAAACCCTAATTTGCATTTATTTTTATTTATGCTTTGTTTGCATTTTCTCAACATGTTCTAGGGTTTCAATTTCAATTTCATGTATAAAATTTATCGGTATAGTAGTGGGTATACTAGATAAATAGAAATTTATTGGTATAATAGTTTTAAAAATTTAACGGGACTCGGACACAAAATAAATAGGTGTAGTAGTTTTAGATTACTAAGGTAATTGATTGATCAATACGATATATACTTGAGTATCAATTTGATACTTGAGTATCAACGTGGTACCTAATTATACTATATTTGTTTTATGAGTGAATATACGTGAGGGGTACGTCATACCAAGTTATACTAGGTTTGTTTTATGATACCAAGTGATATATAACATATTAATTCTTGGTGCAGAATCATTCACGTGGATTAGACCAATGAGTCGATACTTACTTGACCGTTCGTGGATGTACAATCGGCAACATGAGAGTATGATTGGCTTGACTGATGATTTCAAGGCGGGCATCGAGCAATTTCTCATATATGCAAGTAGCCATGCCGATTTCATGGACGGAAGGTGCATAAAGTTCCCTTGTGTCAAATGTAAGAATATACCATTTAGAGAGGTGTTACTCGTGAGAGAGCACCTTTACAAGAAGGGTTTCATGCCGAACTACAACGTGTGGACTAAAAGAAATCCAAAGAAATCCAAGAAATCCGTACATGTTCCTCACACTTATCCAAGTAATCCAAGAAGTTTCCGTGGTGGTTCCGAAATTATGTAAGGATTATAATCATTAGCCATTCTAAATTCGATATGTTACTACCCACAATTTGTCTAATGACTTTTTTGATACTACCCACACTAGGTCTTTCGTCCTGATACACAGTTGCAGAACAAAGGGTTAAGAGCAATTGCTATTGGACTGAGCAAGAAGGTGAAGTGTTGGAGCAGATATAAAATTAATGGCTTTAACTTTAGAACTACTGATAAGCCTATCAATCATTCATTTGTCGATGAGGAGGCTAATTATACCAAAAATTTGGGAGTTTGTGTGAGAGCCTCAGTCTACGGTGCCGATCCCGAATTCGACTACTATGGTGTTCTAAGAGATATCATAGAGATTGAATATTCTGTTGATACGAGATTATGCTTTTTAAATGTCGTTGGTTCGACACAACACCCAAGCAAGGATGGAAGATTGACAAACAATTTGGCTTTGTTGATATAAAACATATATAGAAAAAGATATGCAGGCTACCGATGGAATAGCGACTGTAGTTTCCGTCGCTAAGGTTCTGGAAAATATTATATTCCAGTATAGAGACTGAATAGCGACATAAATTTTACTTACTATTCTGTCACTATGTTCCTATCCGATACCAAAAGCGTATCAGAAACATCTGAGCAACATAATTTTCTGTCGCTAGCCCGTCGCTACTCTCATGCTGAATTACGCCGCTGCGATGTCGGTAGTTCGTCGGTAACTATAGCGACAGAGTTTCTGTCGCTATTACGTTACATTTTCCAATAAATAGCGTGTCGCTAAATACGTCACTAATTAGTCGCTATTTCTAACAAACTAGCGATTGATTTAAATTAGCGACACGTGATTTTTCGACAAACCATTTCCGTCGCTGATATATCGCTATTTGGCTTTAGCGACGAAACAATGACTTTTAGCGACGGATCCTGCCGTCGCTAAAAGCCTATTTTTTGTAGTGGATGCATAGTGCCTGGCCGTATAGTGCCAGTCCATATAGCTTCATAGTGTGTGGTTGCATAGTGCCAGTTCGCATAGCTGCATAGTATCTGGCCACATAGTGCCAGTCCGCATAGATGCATAGTGTCCAACCACATAGTGCCACACAGTGCCTATTTTGGTTATTTTTGACTGTTTTATACCCTATTTGACTGATTTGTGGCCATAGTTTCTTCCAACTCCCAACATGAAAGTTGTAAATCTTTTCCTTGGCTTCGAGAATATGTTACTATCTATTTTATGTAAGTTTCTCTCATTCATGAAAATGTAAGGATAGAATACGATAATGGCCTGTTAAGGCGCACTCTTAACAAGTAACATGACATGATAGTGGCTTGTCGTGGCGCACTTTTGACAAGCAACCTTGGCATGATAATAACATAATAGTGGCCTGTCGTGGCACACTCTTGACAAGCAATCTTGGCATGATAATAATATGATAGTGGCCCGTCGTGGTGCACTCTTGACAAGTAAACCTAACATGATAATCTTGATATGTTGTTGTGATGACTATCTTGACTTGCTAAGTAACTCTTGTCTTGACACTATGAGTTTTGTGCTTGTATCAGCTATATGTCTCATCTTGCATCATTTCTAGGACATGAATTCCTGGTTACCACAGTCAGGGATTCATACTGAATCCGACTAGGATAATGACTAGATTGATCAAGTAGTTTATGAAGAGATTTCCCAGCTACAGGCAGTCCCATTATCTGGGTGCTTTAATTGGACTTGTAGCCTGCCGTTGAATAAGGCACATTTCCAGCACACTGTCATGTGTTGCACCCCCAAGTCACCTAATCCAACTCTCTCAACTTACAACTGGATAACCTAGATTAAGTCTATAGGGCTTGTGGCTGTTGGAACATCTCATTGTATCTTGTTAGTAACTAGGCTTGTGATAACCCTAGTTAGTTAAAGTATCAAGCCGTACTCATTGCTTGGCTGTGATTGATGGATGGAATCTAGTCTAGTCTTGCCTAGATAAGGCTAATACATGGATTCAGCCCGTTACTGTTATGCTTTACTTTATCGATAATTGGTTAGACACCTAGTTCTGTTCCGGTGAAGGGTTACAACCCCGGTCCTTGTTTGGTTTACGGGTTGTAACTTGGTTACTGGAATAGTCCTTTAGTTATCTTATCGTTTATTACCCTATTTTCTCTAACTTATGTTTTTTTATCCTTTATGTATCATGTGCTAATACGCTGGTTTTAGTTCTTAAGTGAAGCCTCATTGTGGCACTTGCTCTTTCTGGGGTCTGACCCAACTGGTTTTGTATGGCCAGATTTCAGAGTAGCTCCCGAGGATCTTTTAGCTTTTCTGTAAGATGGTGAACACTAAAAGAAATCCTGACAACGAGTGGGTTTATTTTGCTCTCCCACTCTAATTGTAAAATTATACTTTTGAGGCGTTTAGCCGTCGAACAAGTGTTAGCTCGTGTTGCATACTTTACTTACTGTCTACCTACGGGCTATAATATGATTAACAAATCTTAGGATTGATCATGTATGAATGAAACTCTTGCTAGTCTTCGTATTTTGTATGACTAGCTTCATGATTATTCGAATATATAATATTTGGGATGCCTTACTTTATATGTCTGATGATTTACCATCTTGTATCATGTATTTACTTGCTTAAGATTAAGACACTAGGCCTGTTCATGACCTTAAGAGACTGATGGCCTGTAGATAAACCCTCATGCATCTAGACAGCCGTGACCATATTACGAGGTGGGTGCACTTCAATATACGTAGCTGACCGTGTCTGTCCCCCGCTCTCCAATATTTTAGTTCTGGAGCGTGACACGGTTTAAGTGGTATCCCATACAGGTATTGTAAATCAAGATGTGTGCGGGTTTTACCGAATAGATTTTGCAATCAACACTCGCCCTTGATCTCTACTCGTGTCTCTTAATCTTTCTGAAATCTTGACCTGATCACATGCTTATATCGTCGATCTATCTTGATCTTGCCTTATTATTTCTTATGTCATTTCCTTAGTGGCATTGTTCCTGGTCTTACCGATCAGCCCGACGGAGCACCTCCAGTGAACCAGCAACAACCTGGGGTCTATGCCCAGCACTCAGGGGTATCTTCCAGAGTCATGCCTTTCGGGGGTCAAGAGCTACCGGTCCAGCCAGTCCAGCCTGCAGAACCTAACAATAGAACCCTGGTGGGACTCATCCGAGAATTGCTTGCATCACATGATTGTCGGGGCGATGCCCTGCACCAGACAGTACAAGATGCTATGGGCACAGTTGGTTATCAAGGGAACAACGCGGCCAACAGCTTCAAGCATCTGAACCCTCCCTTCTTTGATGGTTGTGAAGATGCTATTACTGCTGATGCTTAGCTTCAGAACATAGAAGTTACCCTGGAGGCAGCCAGGATTCCCGAGGGAAAGAAGAGGCCATTGTACGCCTATATTATTGGACTTAGCCCGCACCTGGTGGGAGATATTAGCAGTTGGATTAGCGACGCCTATTTTGTGGGCAATATTCAGCAATAAGTTCTAGACAAAGTATTTTGACGCAGTAGCTCGGTATGACCTGCAGACAAGATTCACTAATCTTAAGCCGATGGGAAGGATGGTCGATAGATATGCGATCGAATTTTCTAGACTTAGTTTGTTTGCTCAAGCCTTGGTGGCAACCGAATTAGATCGAGCCTAGCGATTCCAGCAGGGGCTTCACTTAGAGATCATTATATCAGTGGAGTAGTTTGAGCACTAGACGTTTGATGTCGTCTTGCGAGTAGTAAAAAGGCATGAGTATACTTCTCAGAGGATAGTAGATCGAGCCGAAGGGAGGAAGAGATCTCATGGACATATATCCCAGTCATCAGCACCAGCTCCGGCAGCTAGGGCATTGAACATTGGAGTTCCTAGAAGGGCGACCCTAGTTTTGTGAGTCCAGTACTCGGTACCGACGTATCCTCAGCAGCAGAAGTAAAAGAAGTCTTCCGCAATGGGCTACACTCATTGTGGGAAGCCAGGGCATGTAGTATCAGAGTGTCGCAGAGCACAGGGATTGTGCTTGGCTTGTGGGGCACCGGATCACAATATAGGGTCCTGCCCATATAGAGCATGTTCATCGACATTATCCTTAACTATTCCACCGGTTAGGGGTCTAGCACCCGTACAGCAGCAGTACCGGCCTTCGAGGCCATTGCCGTCTCAGGCTCAACAGTATGCCCAAGCTTAGATTCAGAACCGGCAGAGAGGTTTCCAGCTGAGGGGACTAGCACCAAGAGGACAAGGTTAGGTTATGGCTCTGTCGGTAGTAGAAGAATTGGCATCAGGTGAGGTGGTGGCAGATACCATTCTCGTCAACTCTTTTCCAGTATTAGTATTATTTGATTCGGGTGCATCCCACTCATTTATGTCTGCACGATTCGTGACACGGTTAGGATTGGAGCCCGAGTCATTATCAGTAAGGCTTAATATACTTACTGGTAACGGTCTTGTGGGAGTAGATAGAGTGTTTTCCTCGTGTCGAATCATAGTTAGTGACAGAGAGTTTCCCGCTAGGTTGATAGAATTCCCGATGGTCAATTATGATGTGGTCCTAGGAATGGATTGGTTGAAGAATCAGTATGCTAGAATAGACTGCCATATTGGTAGGATTATTTTTTGGTATTCCAGGCGGACCGAAGTTTTTTTTCCAGAGGCGAAGTCAAACCTTCTCTACCAGTCTTACGGATGGCAGTAGCAGAGGTAGTTCAATTTCCCAGAGTAGTAGAAGAGTTTCCCGATGTATTTTTCGAAGAGCTTCCAGGCATGCCACTAGAGAGAGAGAGAGTTCATAATCGACTTGATTCCAGGGACGACACCAGTATCAGAAAGAGTCTATAGGATGACACCCTCAAAATTGGAGATTTTGTATAAGATGATTGAAGAACTCAGAACCAAGGTTTCATTCGTACTAGTAGATCACCTTAGGAACCCCCGATACTTTTTGTGAAAAAGAAGGATGGTACGTCAAGATTATATATTGATTATCGTACCTTGAACTCTGTAACGGTCAAGAACATATATCCTCTACCAAGGATAGATGATTTATTCGATCAACTCAATGGAGCGACAGTATTCTCGAAGATTGACTTACGGTTGGGGTACCATCAGATCAGAGTTAGAGAGCAAGACATCCTGAAGACAACGTTCAGATCAAGATATGGACATTGGAAGTTCCTTGTTATGCTATTTGGAGTGACTATTGCGCCAGCTGTATTTATGGACCTCATGAATCGTATCTTCATGCCCTACTTGAACTAGTTCGTGGTAGTGTTTATAGACAACATCTTGGTCTATAGCAAGAGTGAGGCAGAGCATGAGCAACATCTTCGTGTAGTTCTTCAGATTCTCAGGGAACACCAGTTGTATGCGAAGTTCAGTAAGTACAAATTTTGGCTTGATCGCATTTCATACATAGGTCATATCATCACTAGAGGTGGAGTAGAAGTTGACCCCCAAAAGATAGTAGTAATAGAGACATGGCCAGTTTCCAGCACCGTCGCAGAAGTTCGAAGTTTCCTATGATTGGCTGGCTATTACTGGCAGTTCGTATCAGATTTTGCTCGAATTTCAGCACCCATGACGCGGTTGACCTGTAAAGATGTATATTTTTCTTGGACAACAGAGTGTCAAAGTTTATTTGAGAAGTTGAAGCAAGGATTAATGACGGCCCCCATTCTCATGCTTCCAGATAGGACTGGAGGATTTTCAATTTATTGTGATGCTTCAGGCAGAGGATTAGGATGCGTATTGATACAACATGGTAAGGTAGTAGCTTATGCATCACGTCAGCTTTGTGATCATGAGAGGAATTACCCAACCCATGACTTGGAATTAGCAGCGGTGGTTTTTGTACTTAAGTTGTGGAGGCATTATTTGTATAGAGATCAGATAGAGATTTTCACCGACCACAAGAGACTTAAGTATTTATTTACTCAGAAGGATCTTAACATGCGTCAGAGGAGATGGCTAGAGCTACTTGTGGATTATGGCATCAACCTGCAGTATCATCTCGGGAAGGCAAACGTAGTAGCGGATGCATTGAACAGAAGAGGAGGAGTTTATTTCCTAATAGCGCAACCAGAGTTATTAGCATCCCTTTAGAAGATAGGGATAAATAGTTCTCCCTACCAATGTGGCATTGATGGCCAGCATGCAAGTTCAGTCCAGTATAGTTGAGAGGATCAAGATGGCGCAATCAGCGGATTCTAAGCTTCAGCGGCTTAGAGCAGAATGTATAGCAGGACAAAGAGCAAAGTTATGCATTTATGATTATGGTACACTCCGATATGGGAGGCATCTTTTTGTATCCAGTAATGATATCATACAAGAGATTATGGCAGAGGCTCACAGTTCACGGTATTCCATTCATCCCAGTGGCACAAAGATGTACCGAGACATCCATCAGTATTTCTGGTAGAATGGCATGAAGAGGGAGATAGCTCGATTTGTCTCTCAATGTTTAGCTTGCCAACAAGTTAAGGCTGAACATCACAGACCAGCCGAACTTCTTCAACCTTTATCGATTTTAGAGTGGAAGTGGGAGCATATCACCATAGATTTTATAACTGGGTTACCTAGATCTCCAGCTGGGAGAGATGTTATATAGGTTATCGTCGATCGTCTCACGAAGGTAGCACATTTTCTTCCTTCAGAATTAGTCAGTCGACTGATCAGCTAGCAGAGATGTACCTCAAGTAGATTGTCAGATTGCATGGAGTGCCAGTTAGTATCATATCAGACAAAGATTCAAGATTCATATCGCACTTTTGACGGAGTCTTCAAGAGAGTTTGGGGACTCGTCTCAAGTTCTGTTCAGCATATCATCTGCAGACAGATGGTCAGTCGGAACGCACGATTCAGACTCTTGAAGATATGTTGCAATCTTATACGTTAGACTTCGGTGGTTCGTGGAAAGAACACCTGCACCTAGTGGAGTTCTCCTATAACAACAGTTTCTAGGCTAGCATCTAGATGGCTCCTTTCGAGGCACTATATGGCAGGAAGTACAGATCCCCTTTAGCCTGGGATGATGAGAGCGAGAAGCAGATGCTTGGTCCAGAGATGGTTATGCAGACTATCAAGGTGGTAAGGCAAGTCAAAGATCACCTCTGAGTTGTACAAGATCGCCAGCACCATTGGGCCGATTCTCATCGATGTTCCCTTGAGTTTTCAGTCGATGACCACGTATTCCTTAGGATCTCGCCTACCCATGGCGTCATTCGATTGACATAGGATAAAAGCTTAATCCTAGGTATATAGGACCGTTTGACATTCTCGAAAGAGTAGGTGATGTGACCTATCGTCTCGCTCTTCCGCCATCGTTATGTGAGGTACATGACGTGTTCTATGTATCCTAATTGCGACGGTATATCCCAGATCTGAGCCACATCCTTGATCATTCGAAATTGGTTATTGGTACCAACCTTTCGTATGAGGAAAGGTCCGTATCCATATTGGACCGAAGAGAGAAGGTACTTAAGAACAAGACTATTAGTTTAGTCCATGTTGCTTGGGGTCACCACTCTTTAGGTGAGTCAACATAGGAGCGTGAGGATGATATCCGCTCACAATATCCACACATGTTTGACTCATAAGGTATAATGTCTTCCTTATGCCTTATGCTTTTAATTTTCTTGCTTGCATGAATATTGCTTGATTGACTGTTAGTAATAGCTTGCTTATGATTAATATAGCCTGTCCCGACATCTCTAGCCTCTTGATTAAATTCCAAGGACAGAATTCTTTTTAGGTGGGTAGAGTTGTCACTCCCGTTTTCCGTTATACGTATTTCCGTATGCATATACAAGATCTCTGACGTTTGTCAGGTGACCCATAGTTGGACTTGACTTGCTAGCCTAGTCTTGGTTGGTCATGACTTGGCTTGGTTTATTTTGTTTTGGCTTGGTTTGATTGGGCTTGGTTCATTATGAGAAAACCCTCCCCCTTTAAAGCCCAACCACCCCTTATTTCTCTCTCTTCATTCATTACTTATTCTTCTTCCTCCATTACTTTCCCACCAACCTAGAGAGCTTAGGCATGTGCAACTTGCTTCATGATGGATCTTCCATTTTATTATTCTATCTTCTTCTCTACATGATTCTAAGCATCTTTAGAACTTGGAATTTTCGGTTTGGACGGATGGATTTATGCAGATCTAAGTTTGTAGCATTTTTAGTTTTCTTGGGTTTTGATCTACCAAACTTCATTATTTTCAAGTTTTGACTGTTTTATGTTGTATAGAATTCGATTTTACCCAAAATAGACCTTTGAAAAGTTAGATTTTGACTTGTTTTGAGGAAGTTATGGCCAAGTAAGATTTGGACATCTTCTATGTTCATCTGTCCTGGTTCTGGCAGGGACGATGAATAGTACTGGCCATATAGTGCTGACCGTATAGCTACATAGTGTTGGCCGCATAGCTGTAAAGTTTTGGCCGTATAGCTGCATAGTGCTGGCCGCATAGCTGTATAGTGCTGGCCGCATAGCTGCATAGTGCTGGCTGTATAGTACTGGCCGTATAGATGCATAGTACCTGGCCACATAGTGCCAGTCCGCATATCTTTATAGTCCCTGGCCGCATAATACTAGTTCGCATAGATGCATAGTGCCTGATCGCATAGGGCCAGTCCATATAGCTACATAGTGCCTGGCCGTATAGTGTCAGTTCGCATAGCTGCATAGTGCCTGGCCGCATAGTGCCAGTCTGTATAGATGCATAGTGCCCGACTGCATAGTGCCGTATAGTGCCTATTTTGGCTGTTTTATACCCTATTCGACAGATTTGTGGCCAGAGTTTCTTCTAACTCCCAACATGAAAGTTGTAAATCTTTTTATTGGCTTCAAGAATATTACTAGCTATTTTATGCAAGTTTTTCTCATTCATGATAATGTAAGAATAGAACACGATAGTGGCTTGTTAAGGCGTACTCTTAACAAGTAACATGACATGATAGTGGTCAGTCGTTGCGCACACTTGACAAGCAACCTTAGCAAGATAATGACATGATAGTGGCCCGTCATGGCGCACTCTTGACAAACAATCATTGCATGATAATGAAATGATAGTGGCCCATTATGGCACTCTTGACAAGTAAACCTAACATGATAATCTTGATATGCTGTTGTGACGGCTATCGTGACTTGTTAAGTAACTCTTGTCTTGACATCATGGGTGTTTGTGCTTGTATAAGCTATATGTCTCGGCTTGCATCATGTCTAGGACATGAATTCCTGGTTACTATGATCAGAGATTCATACTGAATTCGACTACGATAATAACTAGATTGATCAAGTAGTTCATGAAAAGATTTTCCAACTACATGCAGTCCCGTTATCTGGGCGCTTTAATTGGACTTGTAGCCTGCCGTCGAGTAGGGCACATTTCTAGCATACTGTCATGTGTTGCAACCCCAAGTCACCTAATCCAACTCTCTCAACTTGCAATTGGATAACCTGGATTAAGTCTGTAGGACTTGTGGCTGTTGGAACATCTCAATGCATCTTGTTAGTAGCTAGGCTTATGATAACCCTAGTTAGTTAAAGTATCAAGCCATACTTATTGCTTGATCATGATTGATGGATGGAGTCTAGTCTAGTCTTGCCTAGACAAGGCCAGTACATGGTTTCTTCAGCCCGTTACTGTTATGCTTTACTTTATCGATAATTGGTTAGAGACTAAGTTCTTTTCTGGTGAAGGGTTACAATACCAGAAGGGTTACAACCCCGGTCCTTGTTTAGTTTACGGATTGTAACTTGGTTACTGTAATAGTCCATTAGTTATCTTATCGTTTATTATCCTATTTTCTCTAACTCATATTTTTTGTTATCCTTTATGTATCATGTGCTAATGTGCTGGTTTTAGTTCTTAAGTGAAGCCTCCTTGTGGCACTTGCCCTTTCTGGGTCTGACCCAGCTGGTTTTGTGGCCAGATTTCGGAGTAGCTTCTGAGGATCTTCCAGCCTTTCTGCCAGATGGTAAACACTAGAAGAAATTCTGGCAACGAGTGGGTTTATTTTGCTCTCCCACTCTAATTGTAAAATTATTCTTTCGAGGTGTTTAGCCATCGAGCAAGTGTTAGCTCGTGTTGCATACTTTACTTACTGTCTGCCTACGGGCTGTAACATGATTAAGAAATCCCAGGGTTGATCATGTATGACTGAAACTCTTGCTAGAGTTTGCATTTTGTATAACTAGCTTCATGATCATCTGAATATATAATATTTAGGATGCCTTATTTTGTGTGTCTGATGATCTACCATCTTATAACATGTATTTATTTGCTTGAGATTGAGACACTAGGCTTGTTCTTGACCTTAAGAGACTGATGGCCTATAGATAAATCCTCATGCATCTAGACAGCCGTGACCGTATTGCGAGGTGGGTTGCACTTCAATGTACATAGCTGGCTGTGTCTGTCCTCCGCTCTCCAATATTCTGGTTCTGGGGCGTGACAACTAGGAGCATTCATACAAAGTCTGCACATAAACCCGAATCAACTCTTAAGACAGTGCTTCGTGCGCAACTTTTTCGGAGGCCGGTAACTTTAATTTTGTTTATTTTTGTTGCAGAGAAAAGGAAAATAATTTCAACAATCTAAGGGTTGATACTTAAGATTTATTACATTCGTTTTGTAGTGCGTCGATTATTTTTACGAGTTACATTCTATTCTTACGAATTGTGCTTGATTTCTAATACTTGGAAATGTTTTTAAAATCTTTATCTACATTAGTAGTCCGAGTAGTAGTAGTAAAAGATAATATACCCTTAAAGAATCGGACACAAAATTTGTTGAAATTTTTAGAGTCTCTTTTGCATAATGTTGGAAAATCATGACAAACATTAAATTTGTTTGAGGATCTATTGTGGTTAATATTTTGTACTTTTATTTCATCATGCACATATTACGTGTGAATGGAGTTACATAGTTTTGTATGCCAGGAATCTTCAATATATATTGCATCTAAGTAAATTCTTAAAGACAAAGTAGGCATGTGACATTTTTATATTTATGCATTCGTTTGCCGTACTATAAGTTCTCGTCAAACCTTGCAAAATATACTTTGCTTTATTGTTTTTGGATTGTTAGCCTACAAGTATTTAGATAGTTTGCTTCACTAAAATGACTTCTAATAACGAAAGGACATCTACTAATGCAAATCTGTAGCTATGTTCCCTTGTTCTTTTGATTGCCCTCTAACTATTTTCTGGTGAAGGGAAAGTAGTAAGACTCTAAGAAAACTTGGTGTTTATCTATTTGTACCATTGACATTGGTTAGATAGTAGACTGAAACATTGTGCATTTATAAAAATTAGTAGCAACACTCATTTGTGGGTGTTCTTTCTTACTTTATTATATCCATTCTCTATACAAATAGGTAATGAGATAATTTTTTACCAAGATCTACGAAGGATTGGTTGATCTTATTTTTGTAAATGAACTTCGAAGTATTATTAAATGATACAATTATTTTTTAGGTAAACGAAAGGAGTATCATTTGACGAGAGCTCTAGCATGTTGAATATGGGTGGCATGGGCCTCGAGCCATATATGCTGTTGTTAAACTAAAATATGTGCAATGTTTATTTCTCTATTAAGTTTGGGTCTTTTATATCATGCTAAATATAATTGACATATATGAATGCAATATTTGTTACTTCAGGTAACAACAATTGCTAATTAGTCTTCGGTTTGTGTGGCTAAATGAAATCCAAGATGCATAAGTTATAAGTTTTCAGTGCATAATTAGTTAATTTGTATATATATCCTTATGATATGCAGAGAATTCTGTACACATTGGTCATCCATTGGATTACTAATTTGTAATATTCTATATAACATACAATCCCACATGCACATCCATAAATAATAATAATAATAATAATAATAATAATAATAATAATAATAATAATAATAATAATAATAATAATAATAATAATTCTAGGGATATGCCCAGCAAATCATATATCGGGAATTGTAATGAGTTCCAATATATATATATATATATATATATATATATATATATATATATATATTATATTGGAAAACTGTTATCTTGAAGTAATATGATCATCCATTACAGAGAAAGCTAGTGTAGAAGCATGTAATTTTCAGGCACATTAGAGGATCGAAGTTCCCAAGCGCCACAAACATCATGCGCCAAAAACACAAGACAAATGTTAGCACATCATTCAGAAGACAGCAAGGATAAAAAGCGTATGAAGTGTAGATTTTTATTCATATGAAAATATATTACATTGCTAACTTTTGTTACAATAGAAGTCTATTACAAAGAAGCCTACTCTAAAGCTCTGCAGTTAGGTGCATCAATCTGATGTCTCAACATAGGCACATCGATATGACATCTCAGCACGGTTGCATTATTTTCCTTCATCAGAGCGAATCACCTTCTCATCAGCTCCATGCGCTGTACATCTGATGCGCCCACCTAAGCTCGTCACCCGTCAAAGCATTTAAGGCTAAAGTGACAGAGTCACCAATACACACCTCGAAGTCTGAATCGTTGGCAGCTTTCAAAGAAATCGAAGTGCCGCCGACGTCAGTACTATCATTATTTATTTGTGTCGGTTACAGCTTTGCTCTACCATGTGGCTGACTAAATAATAGCTTCCGCCTCCACAACCATGCGTTCAAACTCTGCATGCGCCTCAAAGGCCATGCGCCCAAACTTGCTTCTGACCCCTAAAAGTCATATGCCAAGTCTTTTCGTGCGTCAGATCCTAGGCGCATCCAAATAGATCAACCTACAACAGATCTAAGATCTTTCGGCAATAAGCATGCACCATGTGTTATTGACTCAGTTCTGCCTACGAATGGGTACCAACCACCCAAGATCTCAGCAACAACCAAATCTCAACAATTGCCATGCATTAGCTCCTTCGCAGCCTAACTGTGCAGTTCAAACAGATTCAGTTCCAGCTCCCCAGCGCATCATCCATGCGTCCAACAAAGTCAGACACGTGGCATCCCGACATACAAAACCTCAATGTGCGCATCACATATGCGTGCATAAGCAGATCATTCTGCTGCCTATAAATAGAAGGATCATTCCTTCATTCAACATCTTTAACTCTTCAACCACTTCAACATTCATAATACTTGTAAGAGTTTCAATCCTCTTCGAGTCATCACCTGTTCCAGAGCAACTCAAACTTTCAGAGAGTTCGAGATCATCGTCGGATCGTCAACGGAGTAAAGAATCACCTATCTATTGCTACGGTTCCCAGATAAAAATAAAAGTGTACTTCAAGGATTCTTTCAAAATACTTCATTGTACTCTATTTAGTTTGATCATTTATGAAAGTTATTTCAGCACTTTTTAATGGCAAACATGTTGGCGACTCTACTCGGGACCACTTTCTCCTCCAATGAGAAGATTGTGTCACAATCTGATAACAACAAGCTCAGCTCCTCCCAAAAGACACTGGTGGCATACCTCAATCAACAGGTGTATGAGGAGTTCATCTCTGAAGGCAGAGCGAGTCCTTCGAAGTGGCAACCGAAGCTGAAAATGACTTATAATGTCGGGGTGCGTAAAGGCGATACGCCAAGCACCACAACTGAAGGAACTGCACCGGCACAGCCGATCCTTTTTGCTGACATTCTCAGCAAATACGATGTTGCAAGTTCTGTAGCACATCTGCCAGGGAAGTATAGTGTTGACTGCAGCTCCCAACCTTGTTCTTTTCGGTAGAAGAAGATGCGTCGACGGAATAAGGGCGCAAGCTCTCTCCTGTACATGAACTCTACTGTGCAGGAAAAATACTCTGTCTTTGACAGAATCACTTGCTATTATGGTGAGAAAAAGTTGGATTCTGAGTACTATGCACCTTCACGGGCTAGTACAAAGAAGTCCAATACAGCACGGGCCAAGTGTTAGTCCAATGATTATATCATTTTTTTGAATATGGCTAATCAATTAAGTTTAACCTAATGACATCACTAATATTAATGTAATCACTATCATGTTGCTACTTAAACTTCATATTGTCCTAATGTTCTATATCATATTTCTATGTTTGTATCATAATGCATCATACTGTTTTGTTCGTCTAACATGTACTTTCAGACAAGCAGTAAGCATGATAAAAAATGATTAAACCAGTACATATACAATAGAAAATTTTTGATGGGCCAAAGACGATGTTATACAAGAAGGTTTCTCTGAATCGCTCAACGACCTATCCGGGGCCTCGTATCGGGGGTTCTGCTGTCCGGTTAGTGGACAAGAGTCGAGGGAGCAGCGCCACCCGGGGGAGGTTCGGGGGCGAAGCCCCCGAAAGGTATTCAGATTTACAGATTTATTTATCTTTGGATGACTGTCGTCAACGAAAAATGCGTCTTCAGGTCTGCTCAAATATCAAAAGAATGGCGTCATCAAAGGGCTATTAGTTTTCCTATTTTATCAATATATTTTTTATATTTATTGAGTCTAGGAATACGATGTATACTGCGTCTTACTGACAAATAGGCTACCCAAGAAACGGTTGCAAAATACCCTTTCATTTTGAAAACAAGCCCACTTACAAGAGCCCAAACTACTTTCTAACTGCTTGATCTTTTCAAAAAGCCCAAAACCTGATTTGCAAAAATGCTGACAGAACTCCAACAGAATTTAGCCTGAGTTCGGCCCAAATTCGGCCAGAATTCGGTTAGTGGACGTTGGATTTTGAACTTGGTCATCTTGCAGTTACGGATGCAATAACTATCTGCCGAGATTTTCTCAAAGAGTTCTGTCCGAATTCTGCCCAAATTTTGTCAGAATTCTGCCTTTGGAAAAACTATAAATAAAGAAAGATTTCGATCATTTCAATATACCAATTCACTTTCATATCTTTTCGCTATAATCCTACTACTTCTTCTAAAGTGTTCTGAGATATTCATTTTCAAGTCCCAAGCCAGTAACAATCCTCTAGTCGATTTGCTAGTGCGGTATGGTCTAGAAATTTCAGAGTGATTATAATCAGAGGCTTGATTGAAGAAAGACACTTCACAATTGAAGTTGGTCGAGTACTTCGGATCAAAGCTTGCGTTGTAGAATTTACAAGAACTTCAGACGAAAACTTGTGGTATTTTATAATAGTGAATTCAACTGAAAGCTAGAGTTCTTCTGACTGGAATAGTCCTCACAAGAGGAAAACCAGTATACATCGTCGTGTTTGCGTTTGCTTTATGATATCTATTTTTTATTTACTTACTTGTGATATATTATCTATGATCCTGCTGCTAGCATTTTTAATTAGCTAATTTTTATTGCCTACTCTATTCATCCCCCTCTAGAGTATTGAGCTTTACAATTCGTTCCTACAATTGGTATCAGAGCTAGGACTCTATTATCTGGCTTAACATCCTTAGAGTAGATCCTTATTATCAATTGTTAACCTCTGATTACAATTGCCTACAATTGGTATCAGAGCGGGTTCTCTTTATAGGTCTTGCTTGATCATACCAATTGATCCTATAATTGGTATCAGGGCAGGTTCTCCTTATAGAGATATTATTGCATGTTATCCTTATAGAGATATTTTGGCTTAACATCCTTGGAGCAGATCCTCATTTCCAGAGTGGGTTATACAGGTAAAGCAAGGTAACACTGCTATTATATTTTGATTTATTATTGATGTTACATAGATCACAGTATAACATACGACAAGTATGTACTTCACAACTGAAGAGCAATCCAGAAATAGACTCCTACTATTTGATGGAACAAACTATAATTATTGGAATACATGAATGAGCTTCTACCTGAAGTCTCTAGATTTTGACATATGGTCAATTGTTGTCAATTGCTACAACAAGCCTATTATCACTTCTATTCTCACATACTCTATAATGAATAAGCCTTATTATAGTTACACGAAGGAAGAAAAGAAGTTAGCTAGCCTTGATGTAAAAGGTATGCATATATTTTATTGTGTTATAGACATAAATATATTTAATCTTATTAATACTCGCACAACATCTCATAAAATTTGGAAAGTTCTTGAAGCTACTTATGAGTGCAGGTATGAAAGAAAAGTTAGCAACTCCAGAAAGAAGGATAGTCGTCATAATGATGCAAATATGTGCATGACGGAATTGAGATTTAAGGTACAACACAATCCCTTATACGAAGAAGAACTTGTATGTGACAACTGCTAGAAGATAGGCCACATCCAAGAAGATTGTACTACTGCTAGAAAGGAGAGTCACTACGAAAGATCAATTCAAGGAACATCATCATCTCACAAGTACGCTACCACGAGCATATGGTGTGAAAGTGAAGCAAGAGATTCTGAAGAAGAAGAGAGACCTCATCAAGCTGCAAATTTATGCTTAATGGTATTATCTAACGAGGTACAAAATAATTCTTTTTATAAAGAGTGTGAATTTTCTCATAAAGAGTTATATGATGCTTTCAGTGATCTGTTAGAAGAATACAAGAAAGTATTAGATAAGTATAAGCAAGCTAGAAAGGATATTCTATCCTATAAGCGTAAGAACGAAAAGCTTACTTGCTTATTGAATGATGCTAGAAATACTTCTCCTTCTGATAATTCTACTGAAATTTCTACACTTGAGTTTAGATTGCATGAGACACTTGATTGCATTGAGAAAAGCACACAAGAAAATGCTAAACTTAAGGAGGAACTAGAATCTAAAAAGAAGAAGTATTATATTGCTTCATGTAGAATTGATGCTCATTCTGCTAAATATGATGAGATCTGTGCTAACTCTAAAAAGTTAGAGATTAGACTGAAAAAGCAGGTAGTACAACCTATGACTCAGTCTAACACAAGACACTTAGCACATCACAAAGTCACACATGTCAGATCTTTTACAAAAGAAGCAAGCAAAGCTAAAGCTTCACACAACCATGCTTTCTATTATAAGTATCCACACACATCATGTCACCCCACTGCACGTTCTCATACTGCTGCACATAGCACTATTAATACTTTCTGTTATTATTGTGGTTTGAATGGACATTTTTTAATCATTGTCAGATTAGAAACTAGTTAATATATACTTGTGCAAATGGGTTCCCAAAACTAACAAATGTGGATCCAAGTATTGGATACCAAAGTCTTTACCTAATATTGCAGGTAAAGCTTCTCATATCAAATAGAACCATGGAACGTGTTGGTGATTGCAAAGATACAAAGGCCATCTTCCAAGTAATTACACCAGCATAAGTGTGATCACTAGAACCACTTTGGTAACATACTTCCTAAATAGTTTTTAATATCTAGCATGTTCTTATTGACTTCTTACTATTAGCTCTCATTGATTTCTTTTAATTGTCTATTGCTTGAATCAATGTGAGATATAATCTTAGCATGACTATTGTCTAACTTAAATGTTTATTTCACACTAAATTGTCTTTCATTCACTTTCCATTAGTGTGACACATTTATCCATGTATGCTTAATCTTTATTCTTGAAGCATGCATAGGAGCTTATTTTTTGGTGAATATGTTTTTGACTCTTCATCTTTAATTTTTTTAATGGTCACTTCTTACCGATTTGTCTTTAACATGTCATATTTACTTTGATCGATATTTTGTAAGTATGTATGTTTAGCACAAGTCTTCTATTTACTTGTAAAGTATATACATATACTTTTATGTTAACCTTGTGCTTGCATAATATATTCACTATTGATTCTTATATTTTATTTTGATTAACTTCTTATGGATCATTTACATCTTTGTCTGATATATGAGTTACATTCAAGTTCTATATTATTTTAAACAGCAGTTTCAAACTTGTTCTTATCTCATACTTTAGTTATTGATTACTTTGAACAAATTTATGTTCTCTTTATTAGCTTCTTCCTCAAAGCCTCTTTTAATGATATTTTTCTTGGCTTTTTGGTTGACATTTTTGGATACATGACTCTTATTTAAATAATTTTTAATATCTTGATCTTGATAAAACCATTCTTTGGGTATTTACTTATTTTATATTTAGGGATTCTAGATATTAATGTTGTTCGATGCTGCTGCATATATTCCTTTGAATCTAAGTTATTAAGAGTAGAGATCATTTTGGGAACAAGCCGAAAGGGTCCTTCTGTCATACATGTGTAAATAGTCTGAAGCGACACGATATACTAGTCTTCGGACTACCGCTAGCTGGGAACCGGCCCCTACAGCTAACCCAAAACGATCAATACTTCATAGGCTTAAGATTTATTAAGGTCCACTTGCAACTATCATCTAGTTTTGGATCTAAGGTACTAAACCCAGTCCCCTAGGTTGCAGAATACATCAGCTTATTTAGTACTACATTTTGATTTACAAATATTTTATATTTTATTATTACCCAATAATTTTGTAGCACATGTGAATAAATGTAACTGATACATCTTATACCGTATGCTACATTATTGTAAGATTTTTTTATTAATTTCATATTCCATAAATTCTTATAAATCCTTGTTTATTAATAAAGAGATTTATTTTTGGTACAAGCCTATAAAGGGCCTGTCTGTCACCATAGCTACGACCAAAGAGAAGCGGTACTTGAAGTGTTCTCCGGTGAACCTCCGTTAGCTATGACAATACTCCTACAACTAACCCAAGATTGATCAATGCTTTATAAACTAAAGATTTATTGAGATCTAGTTGTAATTGTTATCTGATAGATTTTAGATTTGATGGATAATATTATTTAATTTTACAAAAGGTAACATACATTGATCCTCTATAGGTTAATGCCTGTCATCTTTTGATATATTCATTTTCTGTCACACTATTCGATATTCATACTTAATGATCTTATGACTACTCATTGAATATTATGGCCTTATGATTTCGTCTTTAGCTTGTGTAATATTCATGATTTTTAAGCTTTATTATTCTCTTCTTATTCAAGTTACTAACTGCCTATAGCAGTAATTCTTTGGGGAGAGAAATCAAGTATATTGAATTTGTCTTTCTCGAAGCCCAATAATTATATCATGTTATTGAATATGGCTAATCAATTAAGTTTAACATAATGACATCACTAATATTTATGTAATCAGTATCATGTTGCTACTTAAACTTAACATTGTCCTAATGTTCTATATCATATTTCTATGTTTGTATCATAATGTATTTTACTGCTTTGTTCGTCTAACATATACTTTCAGACATGCAGTAAGCATGATAAAAAATGATCAAACCAGTACATATGCAATAGAGAATTTTTGATAGGCTAAAGATGATGTTATACAAAAAGATTTCTCTGAATCGTCCAACGACCTATCCGGGGCCTCGTATCGGGGGTTCTGCTGCCCGGTCTGCGGACAGGGGTCGAGGGGGAAGCGCCACCCGTGGGGGTTCGGGGGCGAAGCCCCTAAAAGGTATTAAGATTTCTAGATCTTTTTATCTTTGGATGACTGCCATCAAGAAAAAAGGCGTCTTCAGGTCTGCTCAAATATTAGAAGAAAGGCGTCATCAAAGGGCTATCGGTTTTCCTATTTTATTAATATATTTATCATATTTATTGAGTCTAGGAATATGATGTACACTGCATCGTACTAACAAATAGGCTACCTAAAAAATATTTTCGAAATACCCTTTTATCTTGAAAACAAGCCCAGTTACAAAAGCCCAAACTACTTCCTAACTGCTTGATCTTTTCAAAAAGTCTAAAACTTGATCTGCAAAACCGTGACAGAACTCCAACAGAATTTGGCTTGAGTTTGGCCCGAATTTGGCTAGAGTTCGGTTAGTGGACGTTGGACTTTGAACTTGGTCATCCTGCAGTTACGGATGCAACGGTTATCTATCGAGATTTTCTTAAATAGTTCTGTTCGAATTCTGCCCGAATTCTGTCAAAATTCTATATTTAGAAAAACTATAAATAGAGAAGGATTTTGACCATTTCAACACACCAATTCACTTTCATATCTCTTCTATATAAGCCTACTAATTCTTCCAAAGTGTTTTGAGATAATCATTTTCAAATCCCAAGCCAGTTACAATCCTCTAGTCGATTTGTCAGTGAGGTACGGTCTAGAAGTTTTAGAGTGATTGTAATCAGAGGCTTGATTAAAGAAAGACACTTCACAATTAAAGTTAGTTGAGTACTTCGGATCAAAGCTCGCGTTGTAGAAGTTGTAAGAACTTCGAATGAAAACTTGTGGTATTTTTTAATAGCGAGTTCAACTGGAAGCCAGAGTTCTTCCGACTGGAATAGTCCTCACAAGAGAAAAACTAGTATATATTGCCATGTTTGCGTTTGCTTTCTGATCTCTACTTTTCATTTACTTGTGATATATTATCTGTGATCTTGCTGCTAACATTTTTAATTACCTAATTTCTACTGCCTACTCTATTCACCCCCTATCTAGAGTATTGTACTTTATAATTCATTCCTACACCAGGCGCCCTCAACGTGCTACGCCAACAACGAACCAGAAATACGTGCTCAAAGTCATGCGCACAGCTGATGGTAAATTGTATAGAGTTGACTCAGGTGCTTCGGCACCAGCAATGAGTCAACTCTTGAAGTCCCCTTCCCACTTGGGCACATCTCTTGTGCATGAAACCAAGTTGGGTGGGGAAAACCATGCAGCTCTGAAGCCATACGCCCATGTGGACTGTGCGCATAAAGTGGGTCCGGTTTGCAATACATGTTTCTCTTCCACCAACGATCTGGGCGCATTTCATGAGCTTAAACTGGATCAGGGGCGCAACATTCACATGACCATCCAGACGCTTGGCCCTGCCATGCGCCTAAGAGGGGTGCGAATGTGAAACTCTCTTCACAAAATTTGTGTAATGTGATCACTCACAAACGTAGATAAGAAGATCTGACCTCTATGCATAATACGGCTTTTACGGGGTACACTTATGCTATGGTCACCATCAACTGTTGTTGTTACAAGGCTATGGCTGTACCGTCTAGTCTGTATTCCAGTGACTGCAACCGGCTGCACCTGTCCGACATTGCCTCATAAAGATGGTGCCAATCAATGACGAGGAGGAACCCTTCGTCGCCTCGTGCCATGTCATCTCCAGTTCTCCTGTACCTGAGATAAAGGTAAACACCACTAACCTCCTGATCTCGGTTAGCTCATCCAAGAGCCGACTGAAAAAAAATAAGGCAACAATTTCGTCAATTGGGGTATTCCAGAGTACTCGATTAAGGATGAAGTTTGCATCGACGACACAAGCTGGGGGTGATCAGATCCCGACCGTCCACAACAACCCCTTATTCGAGGACGAAGGTATCTTAAGAAGCTGATACCAATGTGGCTGGGGGTAGCCAATTCGAGGGGTCAGAGGAAGAAACACATATGCCAACCTTTCTACAAGAAAGCGAGACTGAAAGTGAGGCATTGACCAATCCATCTACTTCAACCACGTCATGCCTGTTTACATGACGGGGGTGGCAAGGAAGAAGAGGGAGACGCTTCGGCACCTAATCTCGTGCACTGTATGGATACTTTGGAATAGGGCCTTAAAACCCTTTCTACCACCATGTAGTCCTTGAATCAGGTCATATTCGAGATCTGAAATACCCTGACAGCCCAGCCGTTGACATAGGCCCGTATATCCGCCATTCCCAATCTAGGGGGCTATTGGAGAATCAAACAAATCCCCTCAGCAGGTATCTTCAGGGACGGTTCATCACACTCTTCCCCAAACATCAGCTCCCTCAAGAGCAGAATATCGTACCTTGCCTCAATCACCTACTCCTAGCTCTACTGAAGAACTGTTCAAGATTGTGAGGGACTTACATGATCATTTGAGGCAAAAAACAAACAAGAGGAACGCTAGAAGCTCGAGATCCGGCAACTCTATCCTCCCGAGTAGAACAATGTGGTTTATCCTCCCAAGTACAAACCACAGTCACCGATACCATTTGATAGAAATGAGTCCCCCCGTCAATACCTGACCAACTTCCACTCCATGACGGGGAACCTACTAAAGGAGAATGCCCTACTCACAAGCATATTTACCGGGGCGCTGAAGAGGGTAGCCTATGACTGGTATTGTAGCCTTCCCGATAACTCCATCTCTTCCTTTGATGATCTAAAGTATCTCTTCCTTTCCTGATTCTATGGCGGTGGAAAGGACATGGCCATGTCTTCTTTTATGGAGATAACCCAAAAAGAGAAGGAGACAGTTCGAGCCTTCATTGAGCGCTTTCGGCAAGCATGTCTAAGGCTACCTTCTGGTATCCCTGAGTTCGTGCTAATGGACTCTTGCCGAAAAAATATGACGTTGACAATCAAACTCTAAGTCAACTCCATCCAATATGCAGACTGGACCGCGTTCATTATCGACGTCGAAGGTGCTCAAATAAAAGCTCATGATGCTCATCTTCTAGGTGTTATCTTCCCTTCATTTGAAGATAAGGGGAAGTGTGCCGCCGCCAATAACAATAATAGGCATAAGCCAAATAAAAAGCAGGCACTGATTATGACTACCTCCAAAGGTGTGTCGGCTCTTACCCAGAAGCCACCGACCGTGCCAAGGCAAAAGGAGGTCTACTCCTTCAACGATGACGACTCCGTGCAGCTCTTCGAGATACTGAAGCAAGGCGACAAGATCAAATTGCCTGATCTAAAGCGCCCTGACAAAGTGGACAGGGTAGGCGACCCGAGGTACTGTCACTACTATTGGTTCGTTGGACACCCGACTCGAGATTGCTATATCATGAAGAATTACATAAAATGCATGATCAATACGAACGTCCTTTCGCTTGACTATGAGGAAAAGATAGTCTCAGCGAACATGATCTCTCCAGTTCGGCACCTTGCCACTTACTAAAACTTAAGTTGGCGTCGTCCCCATGTCACTACCACATTTCTAGCTTGAGGGTATTTTGGTCATTTTTGAATTTTTGGGATTTATTTGGAATTATTGTAAATTATTTAGATTTATTGGAATTTATGTGATTTTAATATTAATTAATTAAATTGATAAGTGGTATGTTGATTGAGACTAGTTTGGACCTTGTAGACTAGCCTAGAACCTAAACCTAGTTTTAGTGACTTGGTTAGATTATGAAACCCTAGGTTAATTTAAGTTAATCATATCCTAGTCATTAGAATCAATTTGTAAATATGAATTAGAATGGAGATTTTGATTTAATGACTTATGACTTCACAAGTCATGATTAGTGACTTAACCCATAGAGGCCCAAAGCCCAATACCATGTGAACCTAACCTAACCCTAACCCTAGCTTGGTCGGCCAACATTGGGAACCCCCTATAAGTAGTCTCTTCCCTTAGGTTAAGCCTCTTTAGAAAATTTCACAAAGCTTGAGAAGAAATGTATTTTTCCAAATTCATTAATTCATAGAAAATCTAATTTAATTCCTTTTTAATCCAAACAAATTGCAATAGGTTCTAATTAGTGTGTTCTTACTGTTTGTGGAGGTTTTTCTCAGTTTGTGAACAATTTGGAGAAGTTAGCTAGCAAGGAGGAACCCCTCTATTGGAAGCTTTCCTTGGGTTTTGACACCACTAGGTAAATCACCGTAAACTCCATTAAATTCTAGATTTCTTTGCATGGAGACCTAGATCTAGGTGTCCCCTAACTAACCCTAGATTTTCGTGGCATTTTGTGCCCATTTCGTGTCCGTATCGGACACGTATCAGCCCTCTATAATAAGTGTTTGATGAAATGCCCCGATGGACATTTCGATCTATTTTTAGGAAAATAATTGAATAGGATTCTAGGTTTGAATGTTGCTTATGGATTTCTTTTGGTCTGAGGTTGTTTTTGTGTCATGTCGTATCAGAAATTGGATACGAACACGCGGTTGGGATACTACACACGTTGTCCTGCTACTCGGGTGCTGTTTCTCGTTGGACACGACGACTCAGGTCATGCCACTTGGCGTGGGCCATGGGAAAATGACTAACACGAGGTCCTCTAAGTTGGAGACGCTCTTGTGTCATGTCGAACACACACTTGACCCCGCAAGGGGATTCTACTGCACAGTGCACGTGTAAATTCGAGCTCTGATATGCTCTGTTTGACACGACACAGGGACACGTCGACCCAAATCAGGGTGTCACGTAGGTAGCCTGACACCTGGCAAATACGTGGGTGTGTGCACGAGACACGAAGTGTCCTGTGTCGGGTGCACGACATGCGTACACACACGCACGAGGCTGCACTGCTGTGCAGTGCCCAGTTTGTGTCGATTTGGGTTTTACTCGAATTGGACACGTTTGTGTCATTATAGTGGAAGTCATTATAGTGGACACGAGATTGACTCTGGGATACGAACAAATGTTGGGTATTCATTACCAACCATTTATAGTTCATTTTATTTTAGTTTTATTCATGTAATCCAATTACCCTATTTTCCTGAAAACAGTGTTCTTCACTGTATTTTCCAGTTTTTCAATTCGACTTTTAGCAGTCCTTTTAACCTAATTAAATACTGTTAATTGCATGTTTTATACCCTAATATTGTTCTCCTATATATGTTCTACGGGTATGTCAATTTTGGATGATTTTCATTGAGTATTGGATTCAAAATGGGATTGTTAATATGGGTGGACTGAAATGGAATTGGGTTTGAATATATATGGGACTAAAACTGTTAGCGTGAATAGATTTCCAGTCCACACTTCACTGTTTCTATCCCTCACTCACACATATTCACTTTCCATGTACACATTGACACTCTATACACTATGCCATGATTCACATTACTGTACACACACTTCACTGTTCAATATTCCAGTATTGGACTGTTAACCCACACTGTTTCACACACTTATTTACATACACACACACTCTTAACTGTAACACATATTCACACCTACACATTGCCTTTCCCTTTCTATTCCTCTCTCTATATATATGTATATGTCTATAGGTAATATTGAATGCCTATATGTATGTATCTAAATATGTATATAGGTAGCTATATAGATGTAATGTAATGTAGATAGTGTAATGGTATAACCTATATGTAATGTATATATATATGTATAGTGTACTACTCTCTCTCTATATATATATATATATATATATATATATATATATATATATATATATATATATATATATATATATATGTATATGTATATATATATATTTATATATATATATATATATATATATATATATATATTTATATATATATGTGGTATACATATAGGTAGCCTATATACATATAGGTAGCCTATATGTATATACGTATATATATGTGTTATGTGATTTCCATGTGTAGGCCTAGATGCAATATAGGTTGTGTGATGTTAGTATAGTCTAGTATAGTAGTGTATTGACCAATATAGACTTGTTAGGACTTAGAATGATTGTTAAACCTAGTTAACATAACCTAGACTTGTTTAGACCTAATATAGACTTGTTGACCTAATTTAGACTTGTTAGACCTAATTTGACCATAGTTGACCTAGGTTTGACTTCTTGGTTGACCAGGGTTGACCAAGAGTTGACTTTAGCCTAGTTTGACCTAGACTTATGTAGAGTGCATAGTAGAACTTCATTTTATTATTTTAGACTAGTTGTGACTTGTACTATTCTGATTATGAGCCAGACACCTCTCATCGGACAGTACATTTCAGTTGGACACTCAGATAGCAGGCGAGTAGGATTATATTCTTCCTTTAGAGTATCTTACTTGATGCTGACACGTTGGTATCACGGATTAGTACTATATGGATCCCTTCATGAGATGTTATCCCCCTCGGGAGCATCAGATACTCATGTCTCGTGTGTTTCACTTACATCATGTATCTCATGCTTCTATTATCATGAATCTTCTTGTATCAGTTTGTGATTCCTGTACCCTCATGAATCACAGAGCCTTCACGAATCTTCATGAATCACCCTATACGGGTCAAGTAGTATAATCATGAATCTTAACGTAACTTGACTGGATCCTTGTGTATTGATTGAGGATGGGGGAGTATAAATGAACATGTGGATAATTCCAAGTAGTGTAATCATGAATCAATTTTATAGGGTAATCATGAATCAGTCCCTAGCCATTCACATGTTTATCCTGTACTCTGAATCACTAGCACTGTCTCTCTCTATATATCATAGATATTTACTTACAGTCTCTCTCTTTTACATTATGCTATTCTTCAGTTTCCTATATTTTATTCTCTAGCATGATTATATTTTCTTTCCTGCTATGATCTGTTGAGATGTATTGTGCTCGCTCCTGTCATGACTGGACCTGTTGAAAATATTATAGAGGACGAGGAGGAGGCCTGTGTGGATACCATCTACGGGGCAGCTCTAGATGACACCAGTGATCCGGATTTCCAGCCGGATCCATTAGCTATAGAGACTGAGGCTCCCTAGTCTAGGTTTTACTATTTCTGTCATTTGGGATCTGGATTGTATATATTCTTTCATACTCTATAGTTGAGACTTGTATTTCTGGATGTTTGCTGAGTTGTGATCTTAGACACTTAGACTTTCTGATCATTTGTATTTCATTTTGAGTTCTATATCATATCGTGCTTTTTCTTCCTTAGTTGTGATTGAGTTTACATTCTGCTATGTCGGTGAGTATAAACTGCTTAGTATTATATTATTAGATGTTGTGACCTAGGACAGCGTTCTACCGCCGATACTACGACGTAGGCTGGATGTACCCACGTCTCGTGCCCTTACTCTAGGGTGCGGGTCGTGACACGTTTTTAGTGGTGGCCCATGCAGGTCTAGACTAGTAGTGTAGTGGTATTCGAACCAGAATATCACTACAGCCTGCAGTAGGATATCGGACATTAGTTTTCAAGGTACTCAATCACATAAGGAAAAACTCTATTCTTGCCATCTAAATTCTTACTGTCAATTGATTTCTTTTGAATTTTAACTGTCCACCTTTGTTATATCGCTTCTTTCTTAGCAATTGATACTCTTGTTTGATCTGTCTTCAGGATGGTGGAGACGCGGTTACAGCGTACCATTCATGGGGATACTGTAAAGGGGACTGCTACCTCTCAGCCAGTTCAGTAGGGTCAAGAGACTGCAGCTCCTGCTACCTCTGCTCGTATTGGGACTTCAGCAGTAGCAGCAGGGGGTATTCCTCCACCAGCTCAGAGGCAGGACCTAGTCATCCCAGAGATGCCTTTCCAGCAGCCACCGCCTACAGGATACGTGGATGCGGCACAGATATTTGCCTACTTCCAGCAGTTTATGGAGGTGCAGCAGACTCGTCAGGCCAGAAGCATGGAGTTAGCCCTTACGACAGTCACAGCTCGACCAGCAGTCCAGCAGCCGAGGATACCTGGGATAGAGCAGTTCCAGAAGATGAGCCCCTGAGACTTCCTGGGGACAGAGGGGATTCTATATGGTGACGAGTGGATCGAGCATATAGAGGAGATCTTTCGCCTGGCCCGGATATCGGCAGATCTCCAGATAGAGGCAGCAGCTAGCCGGATACGAGATCTTGCTCACATCTGGTATCAGTCAGTCCCCAGGGTGGAGGTAGCTGGACAGACCTGGAAGGAGTTCAAAGGCTTATTCTAAAAGAAGTTCTTTCCAGATTCAGTGCTCAGAGCCTTGGAGTTACAGTTTGAGAGCTTGGTCCAGGGGAGCCTGTCAGTATAGGAGTACGGTGGGGAGTTCGACCGCCTTGGAAGATTCGTAGAGGGCTTGAGCGAGATGGTGAAGGCCCAGAGTTTTTGAAAGGGTCTAGTCAAGGAAGTCAAGTCCTTGACCAAGGGCAACAGGGATGCCACCTTCGAGAAGATTTTGACGGGAGCTCTTTTGGCTGAGGACGATCTTGAGCTGAGGCTCAAGAGGGGGCGAGACCCGGTTGGGGGCAGCAGCAGCGGAGGCCAGGCTAAGAGGCCTCACTTTCAACACTAGTAGTCGAGGCAGTTCTAGCCACAGCCGTTCTAGCAGAGGCACCAGCAGGTGCAGTTTCAGCAGCAGAGGTTGCAGTAGCAGGCACCGAGGCAGCAGGCCACCAGCTGTACTTATTGCAAGATGCCAGGGCATGGGTAGAACGAGTGTAGAAAGAGACTGGACAAGTGCCTGGTATGTGGTTCAGCAGACCACCAGATGAAGGAGTGCCCTATGATCTTGGCACATTCAGCACAGGGAGCATGAGCAGGAGCCAGGGCTCCAGCGGGACAGCAGCAGAGGGGACCAACCCTGCCGACACAGCAGCAGATATTTGTTCAGCATCAGCAGCAGGCCAGGGAAGGCCAGCAGGGGCGAGCTTTTTCCATGGCGGCTGAGGATGCAGAGGTGATAGGAGAGCTGATTGTAGGTTCGATTCTTCTCGACTCCAGTCCAACTTTTGTATTATTCGATTTCGGTGCTTCGCATAGTTTCGTATCAGTATCTTTTGCGATTAGACACGGTATCATAACTGAATCATTGCCTAGGACTTACAAGATCACGACCGGGGGCGGCATATCCTTGTGAGTGATATTTGTAAGGGTCGGAGTGTTGTTTTGTGAGGCCGTGAGTTGGAGGTAAGCCTGCTCGTAATGCCATTGCCGAACTATGATATATTATTCGGTATGGATTGGTTGAGCAGGCACCATGCCAGCATTGATTGCAGAGGGGGTAGAGTTCTCTTCAGAGTGTCGGGGGAGCCAGAGTTTGAGTACTCCAGACGTCAGACGGAGCAGAGCAGCAGAGTTTTCTTCAGAGTCTCGGTTGAGGAGCAGACGATCCCACACCCCTTGATAGCAGAGTATATGGATGTTTTTCCAGAAGAGTTGCCTGGATTGCCACCAGACAGAGACAATGAGTTCTCGATAGACTTGGTTCCAGGAGCGGAGCCCATCTCTCAGCATTTCTATCGGGTGAACAACAGTGAGTTGGTGGAGCTGAAGAAGCAAGTGGATGGGATGCAGGACAAAGGCTTCATCCGTTCGAGTTTATCGCCATGGGGTGCACTAGTATTGTTTGTGTCGAAGAAGGATGGGTCAGTACGGATGTGTATTGACTATAGGATACTCAACAATCTCACGATCAAGAACTGATACCCACTGCCGCGGATCGATGATCTTTTTGACCAGTTGAGTGGAGATCGGGTATTTTCTAAGATTTATCTGAGGTCAGGATATCACCAGGTGAAGATAAAGGGGGAGGATATTGCCAAGACTGCTTTTAGGACACGGTACGAGAAGTTTAAGTTCTTGGTTATGTCGTTTGGGCTGACTAATGCACCATCAGTGTTTATGAACCTAATGAACAAGGTGTTCCACCAGTACCTGGATCAGTTTGTGGTGGTGTTCATTGATGACATCTTGGTGTATTCCAAGACTGAAGAGGAGCACGAGGAGCATCTGAGGATAGTGCTGGAGACTCTCAGGAAGGAGCAGCTTTATGGGAAGCTTTCCAAGTGTGAGTTCTTCTTGGACCGGGTTGACTTTTTCGGGCATGTGGTGACTGGAGATGGGATCTCAGTTAACCCCAAGAAGATCGTAGCAGTTGAGGCATGGGTAGCGTCGACTTCAATGGCAGAGATCAGGAGCTTCTTGGGGCTGGCAGGATATTATAGGAGATTTATGCAGGATTTTTCCCGGGTTGCAGAGCCGTTGACTCGGTTGACCCAAAAGGATGCTGAGTATATTTGGTCAAAGGAGTGTCAGGCAGCTTTTGATGAGTTGAAGAAGCGGCTTACGACAGCTTCGATTATAACATTGCCTTCAGGATCAGGGGGATTCACTATCTATAGTGATGCTTCAGGGAAGGGGCTGGGTTGTGTATTACAGCAGCACGAGAAGATGATTGCCTATGCTTCCAGGCAGTTACGTTTCCATGAGAAGAACTACCCTACCCACGACCTGGAGCTGGCAGCAGTAATTTTTGCTCTAAAGTTATGGAAGCACTATCTGTATGAAGAGCGGGTAGAGATTTTTACAGATCACAAGATCTTAAAGTATGTGTTCACTCAGAAGGAGCTGAACATGAGGCAGCGCAGATGGCTAGAGTTGATGAAGGACTTTGACATCCTACTTCAGTATCACCCAGGAAAGACCAATATGGTTGCCGATGCCTTAAGTAGGTATCCGACAGCCATGTGTTTGACCATGGATCGGCACTTGCTTGCTGACTTGGAGAGCCTGGGGATTGAGGTGATCGTGCCCAGAGTTCAGATGCAGTTATGGGGCCCGCAGATTCAGTCAGACTTGGTGGAGAGGATCAAGTCGGCACAGTTTAAGGATGTTGCTCTGCGGTATCTTCGAGAGCAGGATTGCTGGATGGCGATTTTTCTCTTGCAGAGGATGGTGCCTTACGACAAGATACCAGGTTATGTGTGCACAGCGGAGATCTCACGGAGCAGGTTTTGTAGGAGGCCCACAGATCTCAGTACTCTGTATACCCTGGTGCCAACAAGATGTACCGAGATCTGAGGGAGCATGTTTGGTGGTCTGGGATAAAGCGGGAGGTAGCTCGCTTCGTAGATAGGTGCTTGGTCTGTCAGCAGGTCAAGGAAGAGAGGCAGAGGCCCGGTAGATTGTTGCAGTCGCTGCCCATTCTAGAGTGGAACTGGGAGTATATCACCATGGATTTCGTATCTGGATTGCCGTATACACCAGGAGGGAAAGACGCGATTTGGGTCATCATTGACAGGTTGACCAAATCGGTCCACTTTTTGTCATTCAAGGTGGGTACGTCTACAGAAAGGCTTGCGGAGATGTACATACGACAGATAGTCAGGATTCATGGGATTTCGGTCAGCATCATCTCGGATCAGGATAGTCACTTTACTTTCTATTTCTGGAGGAGTCTGCAGACTAGCTTGGGCACCCAGCTCAAGTTTAGTACCGTATACCACCCCCAGACGGACAGACAGTCAGAGAGGACTATTCAGACGCTTGAGAATATGCTGCGGACGTGCGTCCTGGACATTGGAGTTTCCTGGGAGGATCATCTACATTTAGTGGAGTTTGCTTACAATAACAGTTTTTAGGCCAGCATTGAAATGTCACCTTTCGAGGCTCTGTACGGGCGTTGGTGTCATACACCCTTATCCTGGGATGACGTTGGTGAGCGAGCTTTACTGGGACCAGAGATGGTTGTTGATACAGCCGTGAAGGTGAAGCTCATCAGGGACAGACTTCGCATGGTGCAGGACATACATCGACACTGGGCCGATAGCCACCGGAGGCCATTGGAGTTTGAGGTACAATTTAGAGTAGGATTAGATTTAGGGTTTGTGTTTGTGATTTTGATAATGTTTGATTATTTAATAATTGAGACCTTGCTTGTGATTCGGTTGGAGACCAGGTTTTCTTGAGGATATCTCCGACTCGTGGTACGATACGTTTTGGTGGAGGTAGGAAGCTTAGCCCGTGCTTCATCGGCCCTTTCGTTATCAGCGGAAGAGTCGGCGACGTGGCTTACAGGCTAGACTTGCCACCTGCACTAGTGGGGGTCCACAACGTATTCTATGTATCACAGTTGAGATGGTACATGGCTGACCCTAGCCATGTGCTCGATCATTCGGAGATTGAGGTTGGGCCTTCTCTCAGCTATCCAGAGCAGCCAGTGGAGATTCTGGATCGACGGGAGAAGATTCTAAGGAACCAGGTGATACCTTTGGTTCACGTCGCATGGAGGCATCATTCTCCAGGAGAGTCTATCTGGGAGCGGGAGGATGAGATGCGCGAGCGATACCCATATCTTTTTGGACCGTGAGGTATACTTTCTGTTATTCTCATCAGTTGCATTTCGCCTTTAAATTTCGAGGACGAAATTCTTTTAAGGAGGGTAGATTTGTCATTACCATATTTCTAGCTTGAGGGTATTTTGATCACTTTTTAATTTTTGGGATTTATTTAGAATTATTGTGAATTATTTAGTTTTATTGGAATTTATGTGATTTTAATATTAATTAATTAAATTGATAAGTGGTATATTGATTGAGACTAGTTTGGATCTTGTAGACTAGCCTAGAACCTAAACCTAGTTTTAGTGACTTGGTTAGATTATGAAACCCTAGGTTAATTTAAGTTAACCATATCCTAGTCATTAGAATCAATTTGAAAATAGGAATTAGAATGGATATTTTGATTTAATGACTTACGACTTCACAAGTCATGATTAGTGACTTAGCCCATAGAGGCCCAAAGCCCAATACCATGTGAACCTAACCTAACCCTAACCCTAGCTTGGTCGGCCAATATTGGGAAACCCCTATAAGTAGTCTCTTCCCTTAGGTTAAGCCTCTTTAGAAAACTTCACAAAGCTTGAGAAGAAATGTATTTTTCCAACTTCATTAATTTATAGAAAATCCAATTTAATTCCTTTTTAATCCAAACAAATTGCAATAGGTTCTAATTAGTGTGTTTGTCACCCCCAGTTTTCAGAAACACGAGTATTTTTGTTATTTTACATTTTTGAATATTTTTGAAATTTATTTTATTATTTATGATATTATTTTGGGGTTGAAATTTATTTTATTATTTATGTTATTGTTTTGGGGTTATTTGAGTCGGGTTCGAATTTCAACTCAATCCGACTCGAAACGGGGACCCGGGGGGTAGTTTGACTCTAGTGGGACCCATACACTAGTTAGGCATGGCCCACATGATATTAATTTTAGTCCACATGATATTAATTTTAGTTCGTAGTTAGACTAATTATTTGTGGATAGGTTTAGTTTAATTAGAGACTTAAAACTAGACTAAATTGACCTCAACCTTTAACCCATTCTTAATTTAAATCAAATAGATTAGTGGAGGGCATTTTGGACATTCAAATAGGGGACACCTCACCCTTTTTGGGCAGCAACCTATGGGGGGATAAGGAGTGAGTCACTCCTTCATTCATTTGTTTTCATCCACTTTCTCTCTCTTGTTCTTCCCCAGATTAATTTAGAGATGAACCTCCATTGATTTTATCTCCAAATCAACCCCTTCTTCCACCAAATCTTCTTCATTCTCCTCTACTCTATGGTTAGAGGGTGCTAGACAAGTTTGGGAGGATTCGGAGCTCGTTCGTGTCCTTTTAGAATCTCTATGTGTCGGTGTCGTGTCGGAAGAATTTTTTTTTGAATCTCTCTCCCGGAAGTTATAATCTCTCCTCTAATCCATCTCTACATGCATATAGGAATATTTTGAATCCATAGGAATGACCCCCATGGTTATGTAAAGCCCCTTATAATTTAAAGGAATATTTAAATTATTTTTGGATTTTATTTAATTCTAATTTATTTTTATCTTATTTATATTATATAAAAGGAGTATAGCCATAGTTGAGTTTGAATATGCAAGACAACTAGAAAGTATGGCATGTCTAGCATAGTCGGATGCTTTAACTAGTATGCTAGCCATGTTAGGAATGCCATCGTCATATTGTAATCTCTTGCATGTTAACCATTCAAATTATGGCACAAGTTATATTTTTATTTAATTAATTAGTTAAGAAAGCCTTTATGACTTTTTAGGAGACCTGGTTGCACAAAACCTTCCCAAACATCTTCCAAGCCAAACCCAACCCTATGTAGGCATGTTGGGCATTAATAAATATTAATAATTACATTTATTTGTATTTAATTCAGATTTTGTAGTGTAATTACATAGATAGAATTAAATAGTTCTATATTAGGAAACCCCTTTTTAAATCCTCAATCCAATCAACTTGCCAACTCACCAAACAACCAAATCATACCAAGTGGACCCCCACCATGATAATTTCGGCCAAGCAACCCCCCATGGCCGAATGCATCAAATTAAATAGAATTTAAATCCTAGATTGCTTAAAATATATTTAAGGATACGTTTAAATATACTAACTTATCCCAAATCTTAACCAAATCCAAATCTGTCTCTCCCTCACCTTTGGCCGACCAAAACCCCTCTCTCTCCATAATTTTGGCAGCAACAAACTCCCCATAGCCTCCATACATCATCTCCTCCATTGCACACCTCTCCATCCTTCACAAAAACTCATCTCATCCACCATACATCCCCGAAACCCCTCAAAACAAACCCTAAAAACTCCATCTCCCCCATCCAATCCTTTATAGCCATTATCAACTTTCCCATACTCACCAAGAGAGAATTAGCAAGCAAGGATAGCGGAAAAGATTGGAGCTTTGGTGAAGAGAAGTCATCATCACCCTTTCTAGCAAGGATCTTTGGTAAGAACCCTAATCTTTTCTTCTAAAACCTTTAATAAAATTCTGTAAAAAATATGTTATTAATTCTGTATAAATCATATTTTAATGGCTTTTGTTAGGTATAATCATCCATAAAGATTTCATAAAATATAGGCATAATATTCATGTGTCGGTAGGATCAAAATTAACCCCATTGTAAAGAAACTATGAGTTATTGGTGGATATTTTCGAAACTGAATTTTTTGTATGTTTATATAGATAAATTAGGATTTTTTTAAGTATTTTTCCATAATTTTAGCAACTCAAATCTGGTCGAAATAATTATAGGTCAAAACTAGCTAATTTTGGGTAACCGGCTGACCTAGAATGTCCCAAACTTGTAGTATAACTCAATCTTTGTACCTATGATACTATTCTATGAAATAAATTATTTTATTTCTGTTTAAAATATATTTTTGGTTATTTTAGCTATTTTGAGTCATTAACTTTGTTCCGGGCGAGTTCCGGGCGAGTTCCGGGCGAGTTTTTAGTCATTAACTTTGAAATAAATTATTTTATTTCTGTTTAAAATTATTTTATTTCTATAGAAAATTAGTTAAAATATTATTTTTATGATTTTTATATGATTTTTAAGTATGTTATTGAAGTAGGGGCATAACCGACTAATTAAAAGTTAGAAACCCTAAAATTGTGTTTCGATGTCTCGTGGAACCTATGTGTGATTGTGTGGATCTAAATGGTTCCACGAGAGATTGAATATAATTTTAACACATTAATTTGACTAATTAAGTCATATCGTAAGTTTTATAAGTAGTGACTTAATTTAGTTAATTAATTATCTAGGAGCGTCGAGTTCCAGAGGCGTGGACGCGAGAGCGGCGTTTCATATTTACACCACGGAATCAGGAAAGATACCTTGCCACCTTACTCTATGATTAATATATTCTTATTTTTAGTTGTTATTTTTAGCACTTCTTATTTTTTGATATTATAAAACTGTGCGTCCAAGTCACACTTGGGTGCAAGCAACTCTATCGGTCGTTTTTCTCGTTTTATTTATTTCTCTTGCATTGACTTAGTCTAGTGACCATCCATTGATGTTGAGGTATTGGTATATCTCTTACGGCCTTGACACTTGCTTGCCACGTAATGTGAGTCACATGTAGGACACGTATCCGCGTAGTCGGCTGGTCACCGATACGTATGGAGCGTGCGACGGATAGGAGTAACTGCCAATAGAATTACATGCTAGAAGACTTGGCGGTTACTAGAGGTTCATGAGTCATGGATGTGACCCTACTAGGCATTGGGTGGAGAGAATAGTTTTCTTAACGTATGGGTCCTTTATGCACTTTCATATTACTGATACTGCTGGCCTTTGACATTCGAGGAATGTTATGCTTTGGGGTCCCTGGTATCCTGATGGGGCCATACCTGAGTTACTACTACTGAGCCAGATACCCATGCGTTGAAGGTCTATTCTTAACTGCATTTTCACTTTAGAATTGGTAGGCACCCTATTGCATGCATCCCCTTTTACTCTCTATTATATATCATAGATTATATGGCATGTTCTTTATGTATCTTGTTACGTCCCTCTGAGGACCTGGTTATCTCTCCAGGTGTGTGCTTTGTGACTTTTCGCAGGTGTTCTAGCCAAGGCCGTGATCTTCTCTATTTCTTCGAGGATGATTGCTCTTAGTTCGTCTTGCCATTTTATCGACCATTTTCCTGTATATCTTCTTTCATTTAAATTGCTTGGTAGTGGATTTGTCTCCTCCCAACTACCTGTATAAATAAAAAATTTCTTGAGTTGATTATAATATTATTCTTTATTATTGTGGATGAGATTTAGTTATCATGGTTTTACTGTATTTTACAGCTTATGTATCCATACGAGTTTCCATATATTGGAGTAGACTTCGTATGTATACAGCTGGCATGGATACGTACCTAGTCCTAAGTATTTTGGGACTGTGGCGTTACATGTTTTTGTGGTAGCCCATGCAGGTTGAGTTTGTCACATCGGTTATGTTACTGTACTGATGTGAGCTTGCATATAGGATTAGGATATAGGAATCTCATCCACAAGCTTGACTTCCTCCTTCAATTCCAAATCTCGAACTCTCGTCCGATTATCTTGATTCCTTTCACTGCAAATCTTATCTTTTTCGTGTTGAATAGGGAGGTTAGGAGATAACTCATACGAGTATACGTGTTATATTCCTCGATTACTCTATTAGTTGACTTCATAAGTTGAGTAGTATGACTACAACCTACCACCCGTATCCTTTTAACCTAGTATTAAAGTGTAACATAGTGATAATGATTATATGCTAGTGTAGGAGAGATGTTTACCTAGAATATAGAGATTTCGTAGCCCATACACATTGGTCAACTAAGGCCTGATACAAGAACCAGTAGGACGACTGTATACGCAAGCACACAGAATAAGACTTAGATCCCTGTGAAACTCGAACTATTTATTACTGCTTTCAACGTATTCTTCCATACTTATACTTTAAACTACCATGAATGACGACGCTATTTATAGCCTATTTTGTAAGCTTATTCTTTGTCGAGCTTGTTCAGGACATATGTATACTGGGGACGCCCATAAGCATATTGTCTAATTAGAATCAATGTATTATGGTCTGATCAACCATAGTGCACTTGGTTCGCTCTTCATATGATTATCCTACGTGGATTGAGATATAGAGGTATCTAGGATCTCATCTGTGACTGCATTGACAATTCCTCTTGAATTACAAATTTGCCTTTGAATTACGTAATTGTATTCAATGCCATCTTTCTTGAACTCTTTATTGCTTTTGTCTTTCACTGATTGGAAAGATGAACACATGTAATTGATAGATAAATACAGAGTATCCCCATAACCATGGTAGTTATATGCACAAGTATAGCAACCATCGGCCAAGCCATATAACTACAACCTTGCCTAAAGTTGCTCGTCCTTCCCTCGACCCTAATAGTAATATCGTGACCTTTTAGTCATTTGAGCTTGAAAGTGAGTAAGATCTTACCCTTGGGTAAACCACAAACCTATGAGCCCATCTAATCTCTAGGAATCATTTATTATGAGTCTCCAAATATTCATCTTGATTCTTGGCTTAACTAGCAACCCATATGCCTTAACTCAAACCTTACTTGACTAGGCCCCCACAGTTTAGACAGAGAAGAATAGACCAAAACAAGGACAAGCATTGCAAGGAACATGGTAGACACCCATTCCAAGATTATAGATTCAGCAAATGTTACTCTAGGTACAAAAATTCTATTATCAAAGAAGTGACATAATATTAGAACAACACATTCACCAGCTTAGCCAAAATCCGTAGCATGACGTCCCATCATTATGTTTTATTAGTAAATCAACAAGTGATGCATGAGCACTACATTTATTACCTCTAGAACGCTTGTGACTATAGTCTGGCAGGTTTGACACAAATAGAAATTCATGACTTTGTAGTTAAGGATCTTTCCCATGACGTGCTTTAGGGTTTGTTATTCTACCGATAGACTCTCGTATACCATGGACAAGCGGGTCATTCCATCTTATCGACTCAGGTACCACTGTACGCGATCATTTCTATTTATTAGGACTCGGGTTACAATCCTCGAAACCAATTTACAACTACCTTATCATGTTATCGATCATATCGTGACTTATTATTACCAAAGGTCAAGGTACGATATCACAACTTAAATATTCCTAACTTCATTATCCTTGAAACCTTGTCCTAGTCTCTAGAGTGAATAGATTGTAAGCCATTCTTACTTTTAGGAATTTGGGGATCACCGATTGATTGTTGCAAATTGGTTCTCACTAGGATGGTAAATTAGTGACTCATGAACTCCCACTTTCTTTTTAGATCTTTTGGTGTCCCTTACCGCGACTTTGATATTTGAAGTGTAATATTAGATGTTACCTTCCAACAAAATTTATATGCAAAACTTAAACGACTCCACCTTCAAGTAGACATATCATGTCCCACACAAACACATCTCCTTGGACTCTATTATTATGATACGACTTTCAGGTCAAAAGAGACTAGCGATAACCCTTACCATAACACCGATGTACTTTCAGACTGCAGTTAGAGATCCAACCTTGACTCAAATCTTTTGGCCCAATATATTGTTGTGATCTACTCGAAGCCCTCTACGCACATGCCACGTGTGTGCCAATCAATATAGGCCTTGTGTGCTACTTAAACACAAAAGCCATGGAAGGCACATCTCACGACTTACAAAACCTATTCTACCAACCCGACGGGAAATTTGCCCAACCACTTGAATTTGAACCTATTCTACATTACCCTAACCTAATAGGGATGGTTTAAAATTCCACAAAATTTTGTCCAGCTACTATAGATTAAGATCTAATGTTCATGCAATCAAAGATTGAAGTCCAATTAGGGAACCTATTGAGACTCAGTTAAACCCATCATAGCCTATCGCCATATTGGGACTATAAAGCCAAACTTCATGAATAGGCCCTCACTCCGATTATGTAGGCCCCACGTCTCGGCTCACTAATTCTCTTTCCATAGATTTCGTAACTGCATCTCTTCGTAGCCTATGTTATGCATCTCTTGGTACCAACTTGCTTACGGATGTACTTGACCAAGACCTCTCATACGGTCTTGACCAAACATAGTTAATATATGGGCCATATTAAATAGATAATACCTAGACTTCCTATAGAGCCTGTGACTATCATTGGAAACACCTCATACTTTCTATACCTCCTTGAAATTTGACCTTCTTGGAAGCCCTATTACTGTGCTTTTTCCGATTAACTAACTTCTATAAGTTGGGAAGAACATTGAACTTATTATACTCTAATCTCAGAATGGGATTGGAATCGTGACTGTTCTTCCGTCTGTATAGAATTTATGAAACGATCTTTTATTTTGCATTTTATAACCCTTTGCTCATGCGTTTAGATAACTACGGTAATAGATTGCAACCTAAATACTTCAAGTCAATCATAGAATCATTTTTGTTTAAATCAATAGTAATTTTTTTTTGAGGCAAATAGATCGCAAGCCTCTTTAAGGAACATAAGATTTTGGAATTAGTAAGTGGTTGGAAATGATTGGTTCCAATTAGACTAATAATTCAATGGTTTATAACGTCGACCCATATTCGTATCATGTGATACCCTCGACCGTGATTTTGATAATTGAAGCACAACGCTAGTCTTTTCCTTTCGAAAAAGTTCACACTCACGAACTAGACTAGTCATGCTACTCACATGACATCATGTCCCACGCAAACAAACTTTCCAGTGCTCTACTTAAATTACACCACGTATGACACATTGTTTCCTCAAAACAAACCATAGAGACCCAAATTCGATCTATCGATTTTATCCATGCAAATATCGACCAATTTCCTTAACTAAATAGAATACTCAAGATCTATGCAAGACGTAGCACACCTATGACGTATGCCATCCAACAAGCAAGCGCATGCCTCCTACCCAATGCCAAACATCAGCCCACATATATTAGTCGTTATGACTTAGAGTTTTCAAAATACTTGCCTAATCATATTCTATAGCCTGGGTTCTTTAATTATCATCGTTTCTCATCACTTGGCCATAAATTCTTCTCCTCTAAGTTTTTAAGCTCACTTCTTAGTTTCCCATGTTAGACGTAGAACGAATCCTTCTGAACCGACACACCTTACTATATTCAAACAAGAGGTCACTACCAGATTGTCAGAAGCATGACCCTTAGAGTGATAATGTTTGATTGTAGTAACTTTCTTATAGTTGTTATTGACCAAGAACGTCATGGTGTTATCGAGGCCCACTTAGAATCCAAGACTACGGTTAGAAGTATCCATTATTCTCGTGCCCCTTCCTAGAAATTGTCCTCCTTAAAGTCTTGTAATGACGACGATCTTTACGGGTGGCCAACTCCTATAAGTTGGATAGAGTCTGGAAGGAAGTATACCCCATCTTGTAGAATATAAGGTCAATTGGGATTCCTATGACAACCACCCCTCCATCCTTTCAAAAATTGAGCTAAGATTTGACGTACCTACTCTCCCTCCGTACAAAATCTCGTAATTCTTGATATTATGATTATTTTTAATTTCGAGGACGAAATTGTCATAAGTTGGGTAGAATGTAAAATCTCTTATAATTTAAAGGAATATTTAAATTATTTTTGGATTTTATTTAATTCTAATTTATTTTTATCTTATTTATATTATATAAAAGGAGCATAGCCATAGTTGAGTTTGAATATGCAAGACGACTAGAAAGTATGGCATGCCTAGCATAGTCGGATGCTTTAACTAGTATGCTAGCCATGTTAGGAATGCCACCGTCATATTGTAATCTTTTGCATGTTAACCATTCAAATTATGGCACAAGTTATATTTTTATTTAATTAATTAGTTAAGAAAGCCTTTATGACTTTTTAGGAGACCTGGTTTCACAAAACCTTCCAAACCTCTTCCAAGCCAAACCCAACCCTATGTAGGCATATTGGGAATTAATAAATATTAATAATTACATTTATTTGTATTTAATTCAGATTTTGTAGTGTAATTACATAGATAGAATTAAATAGTTCTATATTAGGAAACCCCTTTTTAAATCCTCAATCCAATCAACTTGCCAACTCACCAAACAACCAAATCATGCCAAGTGGACCCCCACCATGATAATTTCGGCCAAGCAACCCTCCCATGGCCGAATGCATCAAATTAAATATGATTTAAATCCTAGATTGCTTAAAATTTATTTAAGGATACGTTTAAATATACTAACTTATCCCAAATCTTAACCAAATCCAAATCTGTCTCTCCCTCACCTTTGGCCGACCAAAATCTCTCTCTCTCCATAATTTTGGCAGCAACAAACTCCTCATAGCCTCCATATATCATCTCCTCCATTGCACACCTCTCTATCCTTCACAAAAACTCATCTCCTCCACCATACATCCCCGAAACCCCTTAAAACAAATCCTAAAAACTCTATTCCCCCATCCAATCCTCTATAGCCATTATCAACTCTCCCATACTCACCAAGAGAGGATTATCAAGTGAGGATAGCGGAAAATATTGGAGCTTTGGTGAAGAGAAGTCATCATCACCCTTTCTAGCAAGGATCTTTGGTAAGAACCCTAATCTTTTCTTCTAAAATCTTAACTAAAATTCTGTAGAAAATATGTTATTAATTCTATAGAAATCATATTTTAATGGCTTTTTTAAGGTATAATCATCCATAAAGATTTCATAAAATATAGGCATAATATTTATGTGTCGGTAGGATCTAAATTAACCCTATTGTAAAAGAACTGTGAGTTATTGGTGAATATTTTCGAAACTGAATTTTTTATGTTCATATACATAAATTAGGATTTTTAAGTATTTTTCCACAATTTTAGCAACTCAAATCTGGTCGAAAAAATTATAGGTCAAAGCTAGCTAATTTCGGGTAACCGACTGACCTAGAATGTCCCAAACTTGTAGTTTAATTCAATCCTTGTACCTATGATATTATTCTTTGAAATAAATTATTTTTTTGCCATTTAAAATATATTTTTGGTTATTTTAGCAATTTTGAGTCATTAACTATGTTCCGGGCGAGTTTGGGGTAGACTAGCTGACTTATTAATCAACTAATCATAAATGTCTTTAGAAATATTAATTCTGGAATTTCAGAGATAAATCTATAGAAAATTAGTTAAAATATTATTTTTATGATTTTTATATGATTTTAAGTATGTTATTGAAGTAGGGGCATAACCGACTAATTAAAAGTTAGAAACCCTAAAGTTGTGTTTCGATGTCTCGTGGAACCTGTGTGTGATTGTATGGATCTAAATGGTTCCACGAGAGATTGAATATAATTTTAACACATTAATTTGACTAATTAAGTCATATCGTAAGTTTCATAAGTAGTGACTTAATTTAGTTAATTAATTATCTAGGAGCATCGAGTTCCAGAGGCGTGGACGCGAGAGCGGCGTTTCACATTTACAGCATGGAATCAGGCAAGATACATTGCCACCTTACTTTATGATTAATATATTCTTATTTTTAGTTGTTATTTTTAGCACTTCTTATTTTTTGATATTATAAAACTCTGCGTCCAAGTCACACTTGGGTGCAAGCAACTCTATCGATCGTTTTTCTTGCTTTATTTATTTCTCTTGCATTGACTTAGTCTAGTGACCATCCATTGATGTTGAGGTATTGGTATATCTCTTACGACCTTGACACTTGCTTGCCACGTGATGTGAGTCACATGTAGGACATGTATCCGCGTAGTCGACTGGCCACCGATACGTATGGAGCGTGCGACGGATAGGAGTAACTGCCAATAGAATTGCATGCTGGAAGACTTGGCGGTTACAAGAGGTTCATGAGTCATGGATGTGACCCTACTGAGCATTGGGTGGAGAGAATAGTTTTCTTAACGTATGGGTCCTTTATGCACTTTCCTATTACTAATACTGCTGGCCTCTGACATTCGAGAAATGTTATGCTTTGGGGTCCCTGGTATCCTGATGGGGCCATACCTGAGTTACTACTACTGAGCCAGATACCCATGTGTTGAAGGTCTGTTCTTAACTGCGTTTTTACTGTAGAATTGGTAGGCACCCTATTGCATGCATCCCCTTTTACTCTCTATTATATATCATAGATTATATGGCATGTTCTTTATGTATCTTGTTACGTCCCTCTGAGGACCTGGTTATCTCTCCTGGTGTGTGCTTTGTGACTTTTCGCAGGTGTTCTAGCCAAGGCCGTGATCTTCTCTATTTCTTCGAGGATGATTGCTCTTGGTTCGTCTTGCCATTTTATCGATCATTTTCCTGTATATCTTCTTTCATTTAAATTGGTTGGTAGTGGATTTGTCTCCTCCCAACTACCTGTATAAATAAATAAAAATTTCTTAAGTTGATTATAATATTATTCTTTATTGTTGTGAATGAGATTTAGTTATCATAGTTTTACTGTATTTTACAGCTTATGTATACATACGAGTTTCCATATATTGGAGTAGACTTCGTATTTATACAGCTGGCATGGATACATACCTAGTCCTAAGTATTTTGGGACTGGGGCGTTACAGGTTGTATCTCCATTTGTGTCCATTTCGTGTCCATTTGGAGGTCATGGGAGTGTCCTTTGTGTTGTGGTTGTGTCCTAGTGGAAAAAACCCATATTTTGGACACTTGTATGCATATATATATATATATATATATATATATATATATATATATATATATATATATATATATATATATATATATATTGTAGGAATGATTAATTAGTATTTTAATCTTAGATTTATATTTTTAGAGAGTTGTTCCTAATGTGTTCTTTATAGTATCATATTGTATCATATTCATTTTATATTTAGATTGGTGTGTCTCTTTATATATATATGTTGGTGTGTGTGGTTTGTGCATATATATATTTATTTGTGTGTGTAGTTAGATGGTTAGAGAGTGGATTGATCTTAGTTAGGATGGTTAGAATAAGTTTTATTGGGATAGCTATGTTGGTATCCAAGTATCTTGGCCTACATGTGTTTCTTTTGTTCAAAATAACCCAAATTCGTCATAATTTTTTATCCACGTTTTTAGTAGCCAGTGCAACTTAGAAATGTCATAACTTTTAGCTTAGAACTTCGAATTATCTTCCATTTTTTTATAAAGAACCGTATCGAATTTAGATTTCCAAATATATATTTTAAGAAGGCAAATTCATTCTAAAATATTCTGTAAAATTATTTGAGTGTCAGCTGTACGAAAGGCGAACGCGTTTCGGTGTTTTTGCGATTCCAGGAGCTTCGGGATACAAAAATATGATCCGTTTAAAGTTTTGGAAAGCTAACATAAAGGACTACGACATAATTTAATCCTAGAGTTTAGTGAATGCCAATTGGTACAGTATTGGTTTTAAGTAGAAGAGTGACTATACGATATATGTATTTTGTGTAACCTATGAGCCAATGTAGTTTGGATATTAAATGAATATAGAGTATGTAATGTATGATATGTTAGATGAATGAAATGATATATATATATGATATATATTCTCTTTACGTTAATGCATATATATGGTTGAATGCAAGCATGTAGGAATGCAATTAAGATAATGCATATAGGCAATACATAAATGCATGAATGAAAGAATGATATACAATGTATGCATGAAAGTATATAATGAATGCTAGATATGAATGCAAGATATATATGTAATGATAGATATGAATGCATCATGTATAAATATTGTAATGCAATATATAATGATAACATGTATGGTAATGTAGAGTATATGATGCAAGCATGAATGAATGGAAGAAATATATGCATATAGTAACATAGAATGTAATATATGAATGCAAGCATGCAAGATAATGTATTGTATCCATATATAATGTATTCAACTTAAAGATAATGTAATATATGAAAGGAATGAATGATAATATATAACTTGATATGTAAGGTAATACAAGATATGAAATATATGATGTGTGCATGTTTGTATGTCTCTATGTTAATGTATGAAATGATAAGAATATACAATATATGCATATGTATAAAACATATAGGTAATGCATAGATGCATGAATGAAATGAATGTTTACAATATGTTAATATAAATAGAAAGTATCTAATATGCATGAATGTAAGTATAATATAATACAAGTATACATATATGTATCATGTAACGTAATATACATGGTAAGTATGCATTTATATAAACTGAGTTAACCTATAATATTTTACACATATGCATTCATACATCCTTTGACATCATGTATCCCATGTCACATACACCTACCTATCACTAAATTTTAGAACATTAACACATATCCTTTCATACATGCCAAACACACACATACTCACTTACTCTTTTACCTCTCTTTCTCTCTCTCTCTCTCTCTATATATATATATATGTATGTGCCTATATATATAGCTTTCCTATATGTATCTATGTATATGAATATGTGAATGTGAATAATATATATACATTATATGACTAAGTTTGTGTGCCTTGTTAGCTTATGGTTTAGTTTTGTGTTTGGTTTAGCAAGTGACTTAGGCTATGAGTTAGTAGCTATCTTAGATACTTGATTTGCATATACTTAGTTTGTTTAGACCTAGAATTGACTAACCTAGACTAGTTGACCATTGTTGACCCAACCCTAGCTAGTTTGACCACAGTTGACTAGAGTTGACCTAGTTTGACTTTATAGTTGACCAAAGTTGACTTTGACCTAGATTGACTTAGAATCATGTAGATTGTATTATAATTTCAATTACCATATAAATTAAACTTTTTATAACCTGTGTTGCTATAACTAGGACTCTGTGACTCCAGTTGGCCATCTTTTCATATCAGCTGTTCAGGGTATCAGGCGAGTGCATTCTCTGACCGTTTCATACTTGATAGGATTTACATTTACACTCTAGATTACTTTACTTGATGCTGTCACGATGTTAACACGGATTGGTACTATATGGATCCCTTCATGAGATGTTATCCTCCTCGGGAGCATCGGATTACAGTATGTCATGTGCGTTTCACTTTCATCATGTACTCCGATGCTTTTATCATTCATGTGCACTCTCGTGATTTATGTACTCTCATGTTCACGGAGCCTCCATATTTATATTTATGTACACCCATTTATGGGCCCCTATGTGATATCATGTGCAATAACATAACCTGTCTGGATTCTTGTGTATTGATTAGGGCACGGGGGAGTATAAATAGTCATGTGGACAATTTCCAAAGTAGTGTAGATCATGTGAAACTCCTTAGTGTCGATCATGTACTAATCTGTGCTGTTCACATGTGCTATCTTGTACTCTAAATCACTAGTTCACTGTAGCTCTTTACTTATAGTAGATATTTTATTACAGTCTTCTCTTTTACTCATGTATATTTTCAGCGTTTCATGTATCTTACTCTATTGCATATTTATATATCCTGTCACATTATGAACTGCGTGAGATGTACTGTGCTCGCTCCTGTCCTGACTGGACCTGTTGATAAATTTTACAGATAGCTTGGAGGTTGCCTGCTATCTTAGAGGAGACATAGTAGAGGTTGTATAGATTGCTAGGTTTTTTTTATAGCTTATTTTTAGTTGTCTTGAGCTGTATTTATTCCATGGATTACTATATTTGAGATTTGAGATATTTTCTGAGTTTTTGTATCTTAGACACTTAGACTTCTATCTGCTGTATCTCTTTGTGGATTTCATGTTTTATCTATCTTTTATCATGCTCTACCTTAAATGTGATTGAGACTATATTTGCTATATTACCTCCATTTAGAGTGTATATACTGTACAGGTACCTTTATATTGTTAGATGTTTGACCTAGGACAGCGTTCTACCGCCGACACTACGGCGTAGGCTGGACGTACCCACGTTTTGTGTCCTTATTCTAGGGTGCGGGTCGTGACAGTGTTCTTACTGTTTGTGGAGGTTTTTTTCAGTTTGTGAACAATTTGGAGAAGTTAGCTAGTAAGGAGGAACCCTCCCTATTGGAAGCTTTCCTTGGGTTTTGACACCACTAGGTAAATCACCCTAAACTCTATTAAATTCTAGATTTCTTTGCATGGAGACCTAGATTTAGGTGTCCCCTAACTAACCCTAGATTTTTGTGGCATTTCGTGCCTATTTCGTGTCCGTATCGGACACGTATCAACCCTCTATAATAAGTGTTTGATGAAATGCCTTAATGGGCATTTCGATCTGTTTTTAGGAAAATAATTAAATAGGATTTTAGGTTTGATTGTTGTTTATGGATTTCTTTTGGTCTGAGGTTGATTTCGTATCATGTCATGTCAGAAATTGGACACGAATATGCGGTTGGGATAATGCACACGTTGCCCTGCTATTCAGGTGCTGTTTCTCGTTGGACACGGCGACTCAGGTAGTGCCACTTGGCGTGGGCCAAGGGGCAATGACTGACACAAGGTCCTCCAAGTTGGAGACGCTCTCGTGTCGTATCGGACACACACTTGACCATGGTTGACCAAGAGTTGACTTTGGCCTAGTTTGACCTAGACTCATGTAGAGTGCATAGTAGAACTTTATTTTATTATATTAGACTGGTTGTGACTTGTGCTGTTCTGATTACGAGCCAGACACCTCTCCTCGGACAGTACATTTCAGTTGGACACTCAGATAGCAGGCGAGTACATTCTATGATCATTTCATATCTTGTTTAGGATTATATTCCTGCTTTAGATTATCTTACTTGATGCTGACACATTGGTATCACGGATTAGTACTATATGGATCCCTTCATGAGATATTATCCCCCTCGGGAGCATCAGATACTTATGTCTCATGTGTTTCACTTACATCATGTATCTCATGCTTCTATTATCATGAATCTTCATGTATCAGCTTGTGATTCCTGTACCCTCATGAATCACAGAGCCTTCACGAATCTTCATGAATCACCCTATACGGGTCAAGTAGTATAATCATGAATCTTAACGTAACTTGACTGGATCCTTGTGTATTGATTGGAGATGGGAGAGTATAAATGAATATGTGGATAATTCTAAGTAGTGTAATCATGAATCAATTTCGTAGTGTAATCATGAATCAGTCCCTAGCCATTCATATGTTTATCCTGTACTCTGAATCACTAGCATTGTCTCTCTCTATATATCATAGATATTTACTTACAGTCTCTCTCTTTTACATTATGCTATTCTTCAGTTTCCTGTATTTTATTCTCTAGCATGATTATATTTCCTTTCCTGCTATGATCTGTTGAGATGTATTGTGCTCGCTCCTGTCCTGACTGGACCTGTTGAAAATATTACAGAGGACGAGGAGGAGGACTGTGTGGATACCTTCTACGGGACAGCTCTGGATGACACCATTGATCCGAATTTCCAGCCAGATCCATTAGCTATAGAGACTGAGGCTTCCTAATCTATGTTTTACTATTTCTGTTATTTGGGATCTGGATTGTATATATTCTTTTATACTCTGTAGTTGAGACTTGTATTTCTGGATTTTTACTGAGTTGTGATCTTAGACACTTAGACTTTCTGATCATCTGTATTTTATTTTGAGTTATATATCATATCGTGCTTTTTCTTCCTTAGTTGTGATTGAGTTTACATTCTGCTATGTCACCCCCATTTGGGGAGTATAAACTGCTTAGTATTATATTGTTAGATGTTGTGACCTAGGATAGCGTTCTACCGTCGACACTGCGGCGTAGGCTGGCCGTACCCACGTCTCGTGCCCTTACTCTAGGGTGCGGGTCGTGACACCCCATCACTAATGAGATAATGGAAGTAATCAACCTTCCACCAACTCATGACAATGTGAGTGGTCTGGTACCACTCACGACATCCGAGGGAGAGATAATGTGGGTTCACCCAGATCTAGCTTCAAAATTGACTCAACCAGGGGTACGCCTTACCTCCAAAACCAAAGGCAAGAAGACCAAAACTTGTCGAATAGTCACTTCCTCTCTGGAGGAAGCCTTTCCAGTACAAAAGCGTTCCCAGCAGAACGCTCAGCAAGAGGAGTCTCCAGCCGACGAGATGCCTCCCGCTCCGAAGGAAAGTCCATCTCAACCTTTGGCAGTAGACAAACAGAAGCATATGGAGGCTCATTTGATAAACCTCTAGGAAAAGAAGCTGCTTCGGGGTTGGTTAAACCCAACAACTTTGACATATTGGTGCTACTCGCTAGTACTCCGATTCGGCTATCACTATTTGAGTTCCTCTAACTATCCAAAGATACCCGGGAAGCTCTATGTAAAGTACTGAAGGATGCTGAGTCTTCCATTAGTCAGGTTAAGCAGCTTGAAGAAGATCCAATGGCATATCTGCACTGCCATAGTGTGGGGGAAATCATCCACAATATTATGTTTACTTAATAAGACATGCTACTCAAGAACAACCGACATAACAGACCAGTGTATTACACAGGGTATATTGGTGCCATCAAGGTAGATCGGATCCAGATCGACCCTGGGTCTTCCTTTAGCATTATCCTTCGGACTATGCTGCAAACATTGGGGTTCCTGATGCATCGCCTGACTGCATCCAATACTATAATCAACGGCTTCAACCCTGGTAAGAACGAGCCTCTAGGTAAGATCCGGCTGAAATGCCATATCGGCGATCTCCAGATGGAGGAAAGTTGCTACGTCATCGACACGGACATCAATTACAACATCCTGTTGGGGCGACCATAGATATATGAGTACATGGTGGTGCTGCCTACTCTCTACCAATGTATGAAATACGTGTCCACCAATGGCATAGTCTGGACAGAGTTTGCTGATGTCGATCCCTTCAGAGGGATTAAGGCCTTTTTCACCGACTCTGACCTTTGCAAATCAATCTATTTGGACAATGAAGCCAACGACGTCGATGATGAAGCAGAAGCCGAAACAAAGGTCGAAGTTGAAGCTAAAATAGCGACTGAAGCCCCTTTGAATGTACGACTCAAGGGGAAACCTCTCCATGTGTCGGTTCCTCTTGTAGCCAAGTTGCGCGAAAAGGAACTAGCCTCCCCGGCTGAGACGGCAACTGAAGCTCCTCTGAAGGGGCGACTCAAGGGAAAACCTCCCAGTTGTTGGCTTTACTCTTGGACAATCTGCATAAAAAAGTGCTAGCCACCCTAGTGGTCAAGCTCCCAAATAGGACTCAAGGGTCCTATAGAACCGAGGATGAAGCTGAGACACCTCTGAAGGTACGACTCAAGGGAAAACCTCCCTAATTGTTGGCTTCCTTCATGGCCAAGCTGCAGGGGAAGGCCCCGACATAGGTTTATGAGCCAATTCGGGTCAGAATCCTGAGGAATTCTCCAAAAAGACCGCCTGCCAAGATGTCAACCCCTCTAGTGGCGAAGGTACGGCCTAAAGTCCCTGAACCTCCGAAGGATACTATGGTTCTCACTGATGAAGAGTTGGAAGATTATATATATGCTAATATCAATGCTCCCTCTCTTGATGTTGTAATCCCTCGGGACAAAATCCTGTATTTTATCAATAAAATGTTGTCTTTGAATTGCTCTAGTTTTCTACATTGGAATGACATATATACTTTAGATAATGCCTTACAGTTGTTGCAAACACAAATAACGACAGTTAATCATGTAAATTAGGTGGTCCCCCTTTTGAGGGGTCTGTTAAATAGTCTCACCGTGAAACAAGGACAAAATGCTTATCATCTTCGGCAAGGTTGAACGTCACCAAGAGCTCTCTCTAGCTAAACCAGAACCAGATATCGGTAGACTTCAAGCATATCGATACACCAATCAAGCAAAGTATCTCATCCAAAATATGGGTTACGACTTGAAAAGCGGCAAGGGCTTAAACTATAGAAAACACCAACATCTTCCCTTACGACTTCCAGTTCCAAAATATAAGCCACAAGACTACTACCATTACAATCGACAAGGGTAGGCTACGTCACTTCTCCGACAAAATTGAAGCAGTTGAGCACTCTTATTCATTTGATGCATCAACTTGGGACTCCGACGCCAGCATCGGCCCAATCTTCAGAAAAGTATTGTCAATCAATATGACATCCATGTATCCTTTAAAAGAAGAAAATGATGACCAAACGGTAGAGTTCTTCGAAGAGGAACCCTTGGCTCAATGCTTAGCTGTACAGTAGGAATCTCGTTTTGAACAGTGGGAACCTCCTACCGAAGACAAAGTTGTGCAAGTCGATTTAGGGGATGAATCTTCGCCCAAACCCATCTTCATCAACAAAATCTTGGTAGGGGAAGATCGTGAATCCTTGATTTAACTTACTAAGGAATATATCGACATCTTTGCCTGGAGCTACGAAGACATGCTGGGTCTACATCCGCAAATCGTAATGCACAAGCTTAACGTCTTACCTAATGTTAAGCCTGTTAAGCAGCAACAATGACGCTTTTGTCTTAATATTATGGACACCATCAAGAAAGAAGTGGACGAACTCATTGATAGTAGGTTTATTCATGAGGAGCAACATCCAGACTGGTTGGCAATATCGTTTTCGTTACTAAAAAATAGGAAGGTCCAAGTATGCATCGACTTCAGGAACCTCAACTTCATTTGCCCAATAGATGAGTTTCCCCTTTTGATCACTGATATGATGATAGATAACACCTGTAGCTTTGAACGCATATCCTTCATGGATGGATATTCGGGCTACAACTAAATTAAGATGTTCCCGAATGATGAAAAGCACATGTCTTTTAGGACTCCGAAGGAACGTTACTGCTACACAGTGATGCCCTTCGGTTTAAAGTATGCAGGTGCCACATACTAACGAGCTATGAGCACCATCTTTCGCAAGCATCTTCGCAAGACGGTCAAATATTATATTGATAACATTGTTGTTAAAAGCTGCCTGCGAGGTGATCACCTACAAGATCTGAGGACATTATTTGAACTTATGCGGGCACACCAGCTCAAGATGAACGCAGATAAATCCTTCCTAGGTGTTTCTAGCAACAAATTCTTGGGTTTCATCATCACTCCGAAGGGTATCCACGTTGACCGTGAGAAGACTAAGGCCATCCTTGACGTGAGCCCTCCGAAGAACTTGAGAGAACTTTGAGGCTTGCAAGGACGTCTCACATACATTCAAAGGTTTATAGGAAATCTTTTTGGATGATGCCAACCCTTCACCAAGCTTATGAAGAAGGGAGTTTCTTACGTTTGAACGGAGGAATGTCAGAAGACGTTTGACGATATCAAGGTCTATCTCACAAATCTCCCGGTTCTAGTAGCACTGGTTGTAGGTAAACCCTACCTGCTTTACGTCCGTGTAATGGATCATTCCCTCAGTACTTTTCTGGCTCAGAACAATGATGCAGTCTATGAGCAAGCTGTCAACTACTTAAGCAGGACAATGATCGGGGCCTAACATTGGTAAAACCCTGTCAAGAAAGATTACCTAGCTTTGGTATTTGCGATACAGAAGACTCTCGAGTCAATCCACTACCAAAATCCAGCACATTAGCGACGGACAATTAGCGACAGAATTATTCCATCGGCATTAGCGACGACGTAGTGACCGCTCTCCGACGGAGTACCGACTACATGCTATTGCATTTTTTATTTTAATTTAAGGGGACAGAATGGTCGCATTTCCGTCGCTAGGTTGTCGGAATAATAGCGACGGATATATATTCGTCGCTACGCAGTCAATTATTTGGCGGGAATTGTGTAGAGAATTGGCGGGTCATTTCTGTGACTACTTAGCGACGAATATTCAGTCGACAAGTGTCAACAGTAGTGACCATTGGGCGACGGATATAATGTCGTCGCTAGTTCGTCGCTAAATATACGACCCTGAATTAAAATGAAACGGCGGGGGAAACTTTTTGCATTCCCCCCAAATTCACTCTCTCTCCTCTCTTTCTCTCTCTCTCCGGTGATCGGCGTCGGCGTCGGTGATCGAAGTCCTCTCCTCTCTCTCTTCCGAAGGTAATCCCCTCTCTCTCTCTCTCGCGGTATCGTATAGGGGCAACGGGGGCGGCGGGCTTGGCACGGGGGCGTCGGAGGATGGACGGCGGGCTTGGGGCTGGGGCGTCGGGAGCTAGGCGGCTGGCTTGGGTCGGGGGCTGGGCGGTGGGCTTGGAGCGGGGGCGTCGACGGGCTTGGGGCGGGGGCGTCGGGGGCTGGGCGACGGGATTGGGGTGGGGGCGTCGGGGGCTGGGAGGCGGACTTGGGTCGGGGGCTGGGCGGTGGGCTTTGGGGGGGGCGTCGGGGGCTGGGCGGCGGACTTGGGGCGGGGGCGTCGGGGGATGGGCGGTGGGCTTGGGGTGGGGGCGTCGGGGGCTGGGCGGCGGACTTGGGGCGGCGGGCTTTGGTCGGGGGCGGCGGGGGTTGGGCGGCGGACTTGGGGCGGCGGGCTTTGGTCGGGGGCGGCGGACTTTGGTCGGGGTACTTTGTTATGTTCTCATCATACCTTGGACCATTACCATTTTTCAGTAGTCCTTTGCTCTATTGGATCTGGAAAAACTGGTAGAATGTTGTCGAAGCTGACTACAAATCTCTTCTTCTTGATGGTATGCATGCATAAGATTGGTTAATGTAATAATTTATCTTCTTCAGAGTTTTCTCAATTAAGGTGTAACCGTTTCTCAAAGTTGTTAGCTGAAAGTAAATTATTTTTTATGTGAGAGAGATGCTGCAATCTGCATGCATACTTGAGGGGCTTACCTCTCTCTCTCTCATGATGATGATATTACCTGAAGACTTTTCATCTGAGAAGGGGGTTTCCAGAACTAAATATTGGCTAAATACGACGGGGGGCTTTCCAAAAGGGGGTTTGTTATGTTCCAAAGTTTGCTTTGAACTTTTTGCTGGCTGGGAAGTTGGATGAACATTTCTGTAGCAATATGTTTTAGGATCAAAACTGGATACATACGATTAATGGTTTGGGTCGGGGGTTTTTGACAAGGTATCCTTGACAAGGTATCAAGTCGAATGGCTGGGCGGCTGACTTGGGGCGGGGGCGTCGGCGTCGGAGGTATATGCAACCGACGTACAGCCATAAGCACTCTTTATATATTATTGCAATCGAATTCATCTGAGTTTATATATTGGCTTGGGTCGGGGGCGGCGGGGGGCTTTGCTTCTCAAATTCATCTGAGTTTATATATGTGCTCCTATATAGATGTATATATCTATACATCTAGCTGTGATATAAATATGTGTATGTGACAATCTCAGTTAGCGACGGACTAGTGACCGGTTAGCGACGGATATTTCTAGCTTCCTTTGTATTAATCTACGGTACGACATACTGATCAGGACATATATAGTTTCTGCAGCCATTCGACTAGCGAGGCAGAAACTATGTAGCCGTAGATAAAGTTGACTGTCCTCCAACTCTCATCCCTCGGCAATGATGATACAACCTATCACTATATCTTATATAGTAGTAGATGATGTCTTAGTATTACATTATGTGAGTTCATCTTAATTCTGTTACGTTCTTCAGATGCTAGATACGATAAGAACATATACTACACCATTTGTACAGAACATAGATGATTCACACTAATGTATGCTAGAATGAATTTTGGGTTGTATTCTGAGCCATCCGCTCTCACACTTGGCAAAAAATCAAATTTTTTATACTTTATCGGCTTTCAAAAATGTACTCAAATTACATGATGGTTCCTTTGGTTAGCTTGCTTATGTTACAATTATATTATTTGTGACTATCGATCTTACCAGATGCCACCCATGACCCAAGGAGCGGCACGTCGTTTGAGGAAAACAGTGAATGATGAGGTGGCTCCTCCTAAAGTTAAGGAGGAAGTGGCACCGGTTGCTAGTGAGACCGGGAGTTCTATTCATCCAGCACCGGTAGCTAGTGAGACCGGGAGTTCTATTCATGCAATACTTGAAGGGGACGGCATCTCTCCTCACGCCAAAGATCCAGCTTTTTCGAGGTGGTTGCGTGATCGTATCACCGAGCGTTTGCGTGAGCTGCGTGGTTCTCATTAGCTATTAGTACTTATTTGTATTGGAGTATTTATATTGGGTTTTTTTGTATTAGACTATTTGTATTGGACTACATATATGAATTAGTATTGTGTCAATCTCTGGATTGTATTGGACTACGACATGGTCATCAGGACATAGTCCCTGTAGCCATTCGACTGGCGAGGCAGAAACTATGTATCTGTAGATAAAGTTGACTGTCCTCCAACCCTCATCCCTCGGCAATGATGATACGATAACCAACAAGAGGATATTATGAGAGATCTATCTGAGTACGACGTATAATCTGAGAGATCACCCTTACAGAAATGACATCAGTAGTGGGATTGAGTGTTGGAGGAGATATTATCAGAGTATACGTCCTACTCAGATGGGTCTCTCACCATTAAAGATTTTTTTCTGACGGCATGATGGATGTGCTCCTTCAACAGATTCTTGCTCCGAGCCAAAACTTTGCCCCGGAGCTCAAGTGGACATCCTTCGTGTAGAGCTCGAGTGAGAGGTTCCTGACTTCATGGTGGTCTCCTTTGTCAAAGTATCCGTGCTCATCCCACATGGGACGAGCACAGATACTTTGACAAAGGAAACCACCATGCTGTCAGGAACATTTCACTCGAGCTCTACACGAAGGATGCCCACTTGAGCTCCTGGACAAAGTTTTGGCTCGGAGCAAGAATCTGTTGAAGGAGCACATCCACCATGCCGTCAGAAAAAAATCTTAACGGTGAGAGACCCATCTAAGTAGGACGTATACTCTGATAATATCTTCTCCAACACTCAATCCAACTACTGATATCATTTCTGTAATGGTGATCTCTCAGAGTATACGTCCTGCTCAGATGTATCTCTTGGAGTATCCTCTCCGGTTTGCTTGTGTTCTGAGCCATCCGTTCTCACACTTAAAATACATATAAATTAGAACTGTGTTTTGTATTTTCGGCGAACATAGGGATTGGATTCTGTATTTTGTATTTTGGTTTCTGTATTTTATTTCCAGCTCCATTTTCATTAATCTATGGTACGACATGGTGATCAGGACATATAGTCCCTGCAGCCATTCGACTGGCGAGGCAGAAACTATGTAGCCGTAGATAAGTTGACTGTCCTTCGACCATCATCCCTCGGCAATGATGATACGACAACCTATCACTATATCTTATATAGTAGTAGATGATGTCTTAGTATTACATTATGTGAGTTCATCTTGATTCTGTTACGTTCTTCAGATACTAGATACGATAAGAACATATATTACACCATATGTACAGAACATAGATGATTCACACTAATGTATGCTAGAATGAATTTTGGGTTGTGTATTCTGAGCCATCCGTTCTCACACTTGAAGATAAATTCTCAGTATAACGACGGATATTAGGTTACTCTTCAGTATAATTGATGTCTATTTTATATTAATTCGGTTTGGTCTATATGATTCTTGGATAATTGGTGTGCATTAAATTCGTATGTGCATATTTGGTCTATGTGATTCTTGGATAATTGGTGTGCATTATATATTTGGTCCATGCGATTCTTGGATAATTGGTGTGCATTATATATTGGTTTAGTTTATGCATATTTTTGCGAACAGCATACCATCGCCATGGTGCTGGAAATGTCAAGCATTTCCAGAACCTAATCGACGGATATTCCGTCAGCATACCGTCGCTAATTCGTCGTCTGTTATCGACGGCGATCGACGGACTAGTGACCGGTTAACGACGGATATTTCCAGCTCCATTTGCATTAATCTACGGTACGACATGGTGATCAGGACATAGTCCCTGCAGCTATTCGACTGGCGAGACAGAAACTATGTAGCCGTAGATAAAGTTGACTGTCCTCCAACCCTCATCCCTCGGCAATGATGATACGACAACCTATCACTATATCTTATATAGTAGTAGATGATGTCTTAGTATTACATTATGTGAGTTCATCTTGATTCTGTTACATTCTTCAGATACTAGATACGATAAGAACATATACTACACCATATGTACAGAACATAGATGATTCACACTAATGTATGCTAGAATGAATTTTGAGTTGTGTTCTGAGCCATCCGTTTCCATACTTGGCAATTAAGCATGTGAAATAGAACTGATTATGTTTAGTTTGTCTTACGATACAGATTTTCACATCCAAAATGAAATGGATCGTTACTTCGTTGAGCGTACATGGATGTACTAGCGGATCAACCTCCTGGACCGTAGGTACTTATAAGTATTGACCGTATCGGATTAGTATCGATCTATCATTTTGGTATGGGCCGTATCGGTAATTGGTATCGTCCTATCCGATATGTATCGGTCGTATAGCTAGGATTCATATTGGCCTTATCGATTTGGTATCGGTCATATCCGATAGGTATCGGCCGTGTTGGATTAGTATAGACCATTTCGGATTAGTATCGTGGAAGGTTTAGTAACAACTGTACTTGGATTTCTCTCTTTTTGAGATAGAATACCATTGCAAAAGAGTCATCAAATCGTGATTGGCCAATTACAGTAACATATATGCTTCCTTTTCAATCTCGCTTTTCATGTTTGAAAAGGAAGCATGTGTGTTACTGTAACTGGCCAATCATGATCTGGTGACTCTCTTGTAATGGTATTCTAGCTCGAGAAGAGAGAAATCCAAGTACAGTTGTTACTAAACCTTTCACGATACTAATCCGAAATTGTCTATACTAATCCAACACGGCCGATACCTATCGGATATAACCGATACCAAATCGATAAGGCCAATATGAATCCTAGCTATACGACCGATACATATCGGATAGGACCATACCAATTTGTTAAGGCCAATACCAATCTGATTCGTCCTATACCAAACCGATACTAATCTGATATAGTAGATACTAAGTACATTCGGCCTATACCAGCGGACCCATCTGCTCCTTCCTATTTCCCTTCTTCTTATTTGACTCTCTCAACCACATATGATATCCAGCTCAAGTGTAGAGAAGAACTGGGCAAGAAGAGAAGGGGGAAGCAGCACAGCCGGCGGCATGACCTGGAGGAAGTACATAGGTTTTGCTGGAGGTGCTGGCAATTTTTCGAGGATGGTGTTGAGGAGCAAGTGTAGAGTCACTTGCTCCTCAACACCATCCTGGAAAAATTACCAGCACCTCCAGCAAAACCTCTGTACTTCCTCCAGGTCATGCCGCCGGCTGTACTGCTTCCCCCTCCTCTTCTTGCCCAGTTCTTCTCCCCCGACTCTACACTTGAGCTGGATATCATATGTGGCTGAGAGAGTCAAATAAGAAGAAGGGAAGTATGGAGGAGCAGATGGGTCCAGATCCATGGTGGAGGAGAGGACAAGGCTCTCAAGACTCTCCGAGGTAGATATCATATGTGGCTAAAAATTTCGATAAACTTCTTTTTTATAATTTGGGTAAATTTCTTTATCCTATATGTAAATTTCTGTTGTTAGAGATGGCTCCCAAGACTCCCCGAGGTGGTGCTGCTAGTAGAGGAAGGGGCCGAGGTAAGAAACCCTTGGAGGTCGATACGGCAGAAGTCCCCGTCATTAAATAAGAGCCGGTGACTGTTAAGGAGGAGGTGTTACCGAAGGTCGAGGTCAAGGAAGAACCGATGACCAAGCTTGAAGTTAAGGAGGAGCCACCGTCAGAGAGTAGTAGCATCGAGACCGACCCTCCTGTCCCTACAGAAGATCTCAACCAGATTGAGCCTTCGTATACAAAGTGGCTTATAGAATACTACATGCCTCAACGCAACTATGATCTTTGGCTGTGAGGATTCATCGTCTGACTTGCGGTCTTTGCTGAGGCCAAAGTCGATTTTCCTATGTGTTTTAGAATATTTGTGGGAATTTTAGAATATTTGTCGGAATTTTGGAATATTTGTGCTATGATCGGATTATAACGACGGATATTAGGTTACTCTTCAGTATAATTGATGTCTATTTTATATTAATTTGGTTTGGCTTATATGATTCTTGGATAATTGGTGTGCATTAAATTCGTATGTGCATATTTCGTCTATGTGATTCTTGAATAATTGGTGTGCATTATATATTGGTTTGGTTTATGCATATTTTTGCGAACAGGGAAAAAGCTGTAATTTTTTTCCAAAAATTCTCAGTTAGCGACGGACTAGTGACCGGTTATCGACGAACTTTTCCAGTTCTCGACTGCATTTTGATGGCATATCCGTCGCTAACTGGAGATTTGAAAATGTTTTCAGTTGGCGATGGGTGGTCGACGGAATATCCATCGGTAAGTATCTGGTGGAATGTAGTTCGACGGACTGTCCGTCGATCAGGTTCTGGAAATGATTGGCATTTCCAGTACCATGGCGACGGATAATCAGTCACTAATCAATCGTCCTTTCGACGGTTTTGCTACGGTTTAGCGACTAATTTTCTGTCGCCATTGTGCTGGAAATGTCAATCATTTCCAGAACATGATCGACGGATTGTCCGTCAACATACCGTCGCTAATCCGTCGTCTGTTATCGACGGAGGTCGACGACATACCGACGGATTGATACACTCTGATACTCTATTATGACGGTTTACCGACAGACTTTTACGATGCTATGGTCTACACAGTTCAGTATTTACTACTTAAAATGGACGAGAGTCCGTCGGCAAGTCGTCGCTAATGCTTCATTTTTGAAGTCGACATTCCGTCGCTACTCCGTCGCTTGACGACTACGTAGCAACGGACAGTTATTAGCGATGAGCTGATTGCCGACAGATTTTCTTGGCCAATATCCGTCAGTGATCGGTCGCTAATAGGATTTCCCGTCGGACTGGCGACGGATCGGGGCGTCGCTAAATCGACAAATTTTGGTAGTGATCCTAAAGCTCATAATCAACCAGGTCCGAGGACAATATGAGGTCCACCATGAGGACCTAATTCCTTATCATAAAATCATCTTTGGATATCGTTTCAACCATCACATAGTTCTTCATAAAATATGTACCTTAGTTACAAAATCTATAGGCGGATGCTCTGGCTAGCCTTGCTGCCTCATTAGCGGTACCTTTCGGGACTCGACACTTTGTTACGGTGATTGGCCGGATTTGGTGTGTCCCAAAAATAATCTGTGCATGTGTCTTAACCATGCCAAGCTAATGGACACTGGCATTAACGTCAGAAACTTGCGATTTTTGTTCATAGACTTTGCAGCCTAAGGAATCCTACCAGATGACCCAAAGGATTCTGTATCTGTCGAAAGGCATTTTCTCTGATTCTACTACGATACAGCTACTAAAATATTGTATCATCGTTCTTACGATGGGCTTCTCCTCCGATGTCTATCAAATGAAAAGGCAGCCGAGGCTCTTCGGAAGGCTCATAATTGTACCTGCAGAGCTCATCAACCCGGTTCTAAGCTACAGGACCGACTCCAATATATGGTCTATTACTGGCCTACTATGATGGTAGATTTTATTGAGTATGCTAAAAAGTATCGTGTCTGCCAGTTGCACGCTAACTTCACGCTAACTTCATCCATTGACCCTAGAAGTTTTTATATCTTATGGTCACTTCCCGGCTATTTGAAGCCTGGGGTATGGATATCGTTAGACCTATTACCTCTCCGTCATCCTGAGAACATCGCTTCATTTTAGCAATCACCGACTACTTCTCTTAGTGGGTAGAACCTATACCTCTGTCAGAGGTGAATAGCTCGAAGGTGATCATCTTTATCAAACCTTACACCATCTACCATTTTGGGGTACCCCGGAGGATCATTTACGAAAATGGTCCACAATTCATAAGTCATGCGCTTAACAGGTTCTGTGATAAGAATAGCTTCCAAAATGTGGTGTCCACTGCTTACAATCCCACGACAAACGGATTGGCTGAAGCTTTTAACAAAATAATTGTCAAACTCAAGAAAGTCATGTCATCTAATAAATGCGACTGGGATAAGAAGCTAGGCGAATGTCTTTGGGCCTACCGCACAACAGTACAGACTCCAACAGAAAACACACCATTCTCGCTGGTCTACGGGAGCGAAGCCATGCTTCCTCTCAAAATCCAGCTTCCCTTGCTACGAGTGGTCGTCGCAAACCAGTTGATGGAGGAAGAAAATCAACGTCGTCGGCTGCAAGAGTTGGAGGCGCTGGACAAAAAATGCCTCTTGGCTCAACAGCGTCTCAAGCTCTACCAGTCTCGCATTTTACAGGCTTTCAACAAAAAGGTCAAACAAAGGAATTTCTAAGTGGGTGATCTCGTTCTATCAGTCAGAAGACCAATGGTGATAACTCACAAAATATTAGGGAAATTTGAACCCAAATGAGAAGATCCCTTTATCATTGAGATGTTGTACTTTAACGGGGCCTACCGACTCGTAAAATCTAACGGGGACTTGTTCATGATGCCAATCACTGACAAGTTCCTAAAGATATACTATTCTTGAAATCCCTCAACATGTACTTTCATCTCCCTAAAAAAAGAACTTATGAACTCGGCAACCAAGTTCATCCCCCTTGATAACGATATGTCTGTGGAGCCCAGCCGTTCTAGTGCATCCCCTCATCATTTCCCCACTAGAAAGCATCCAAGTCCACATCACCTCTGAGTTGTTTTTCTACATCCCCACAAAACTAAATCTTACATTCTATAAGATGATGCCAAATCTATGTTTACCATGTCCATAATACCTCTGAGTAAACATCCCATTCAATAACACCTACGTTGTTACATCTTAATCATAGAATATCCATGTCCATATCACCTCTGAGTTGTTCTTTGTATCCCCACAGAGTTCGTTCTTACCACGTCTATATCACCTATAAGTAAGAAAACTCTACTACTAACCCCATGTTTACCATGTCCACATTACCTCTGAGTAAGTATGTTGGTTCCCTCTCTCAACTTATTATCTGGACCTAAAAACCAAGGAGTACCAAAGATGATAAGTCCACAAAATCATAAGTTCATGACAATTGAACAAGCAAAAGTTCTTTATTTCTTCATCAATAAGAGGAAACAGACTAAATTATGAAAAAAAACTACATCTCAGAACGAAAAAAAATCAAAGCAAAAGCACAAAAAGAGAACAAAAATTAAGGATCAACGGACAGCTCGTCGACACGACACTTCAAAGCCTCGACCCTGGTCCCCACAGTCGCTAAAACACGACGCTCATCCTCACGATGTCTCGCTTCCTTGCTTTTGGGGGCGGTATCAGCGACATACTTATCATTCGGCTCCTTCTTCTGATGGAGCAAGCCATCCAAATGGTGATCAAACTTCGCCACCTCTTCCTTAAGCGCGATATGGGCAGCTAGCACTCATTTAGAATCTAACAGGAGTTGGGCTCGCTGCTCCTGGAGCATACAGATCTTGGCATCAACCTCCGTCAGGTAAACCTCCAGAGATTTTTGTAGATCAACCTTCTCCTCCATAGCTGAAGTGAACTCTGACCCTTCGGTCTCAGCAATGGTCAACTCTTGTTCCCAGACAGCCATAGTGGCTAAATATGTTGACTCAACCTCGGCTGGTAACTTGTCTTGCTCTTTTTTCTATCAAAGCAGAAAGATTATTCGGCCAAATATTCTGAAGCTCAGTGAGATGATGATCGAGCTCAGTGGATGATGATCGAGCTCAGCAACAGAAGCCTCCAAGATCTCAGCCATATGGTCATGGCCTTGGTGAGATCGAATCAACCCGATGTGCAGAATCGCCATTGCCTTTGTAGTTGTGAAGCTCCCGCCTTCCACCAGCACAACAGACACTTTCCTCCTTAACATCTTGTACACTGTCTCAACGATATACTTTACATACTCGTTTGCGTCGGCTAACACTTGAGGCGTCATGGGAGGAGCCGTCATAATTCTCATATAAGCAGGAGGATAGCCAAACTCGTCGATGGCACAACATCTTCGCCCAGTGGAGCGGCCGTCGCCCTGATCATCGAACCTCCGACCACCGATGCTACGGGGTTCGGGTCACCTTGAGGAGACTTTGACCCGGGTACCTCTAGAATCTCTATTTTTGTGGCCTCCGGTTGACCGGCAACATTGTCAATCATAGTAACCAAGCTAATTGAATATTTTGAAGGACCCATCACAGTCCCCCAAGTGGTTTGGATAGAAGGAGATTCTTCCATCTTAGGGCCCTTGTCAAGTTTCGGGGTCTACCAACATCAAGGCCAGCCGTAACAGACTCAGAAATAGCACCTGCTACCAGGACTGGTTCCCCTACCCAGTCTCCTGACAAAGGAGCAAGTGTAGAACTGGATGGCAAAGTAGCTATCTCTATCTCACTATCCATTGGGATAGGAGTAGGACTCGACAACGGAGCCAGTTCTTCCGTCTCGACCACCGTCACCGAGACAGGAGTAGGACTTGGCAACGAAGTTTGTTCTTCCATCTCAGCTTCCGTCGTTGGGGCGGGGGTAGGACTCGGTGTAAACCCCCTAAAATTCACTATAATTTTTTTAGTTTATTTTGATAATTATTTTATGTTGTTATTCGTACGTCTAGAGCGAATCCGTATATACAAAGTATGTAAAATTCTTTTTACAAAATTTTTACTACAAATATTTTGATAGGAAATAACTATTGTGGATTAATATAGTAGCAGCTAAATAATTTTATATGCCATACAAACTTGATTTTATTTTTCTACTACGTAAAAACTATTTTTACCCACTATACAAATATTTATGATAAGTTAGAAAATAATATTTTTGTAAATAATATGTTCTATTCATATGAGAGGTACATTAAATTAAATTCATGTATATTTTGATTTTTAAAAACTAATTATAATTTATTTTATTTGTTTGCAAAGAGATCTTTCAACTATTTAAGTATTTATTATCATGAATTTTGAAATTAATTATTATTGTATTTTTACTATTTATAAAAAAAAGTTAATTGAATTTTTTTATATTTAATATTTATTTATCATCATAATTTTAAATTAGAAAATTAATTTTTATAATTTTGATTTAAATAGTTTAAAATAAAGATAAAGAATATATAGTTTTTTTATGGCTTGGTTGAATTGGTTTGTGTATGTGTATCGTGTCCGTGCACACCAAGTCATATCCATTCACTTTTTTCTATTTTTACCCAAATTGATTAATGTTCTCATTAAAGAAATTCTCTTTTTTCTTCCATCTATTTTCTCTTATCACAAATTCTTACTATCTTTTGACCGATCAACCAAGTCCGTCTATCCTAGTAGTCCTTAAATTTCGAGGACAATATTTTTCTAAGGTGGGTAGATTTGTAACTCCTCTTCCCGAATTTTTTTAAAATTATTTCTATATATTTTAATTATTGTGTTTAAAATTAATTTTCGTCGAAATTTTGTAAAATATATTTTGTGATTACTTTTGTTATAAAAACTAGCTTTAAATTAATGGTTTGAAATATTGTTTCTAAAAAAATATTCTCGAATTTTGTTATTTGAAATATAAAATATGTTGTTATTATTTTATGTCTTCTAAAAATTGGTTTAAAAAATAAATTTAGTGATAAAAGATTTTTGTCCATTTATTTTTAAATAAAAATTTGGATTTATAAAAGTAAGTTTTATAATATTTGATGACATCGAGTATTATTTTGATATGATAATCAGTTATTTGATTATACTTTAAATTATGTTGATAATTTAAATTTTGTTTAAAATACTTACGATGACTAATTGTGGCATTACGATTTGTCTAATCTAGATTTGAAATGTTATTTGATTTAAATATTTATCTTTTATATAATTTAAATTATTTGGATAAATATTAAATGTTATTTTAAAGTTAAGTTAAGTTTGATTTGGATTTGGATTCATATGATTTGAATTATTTGATAACATAGAATAATACTTCAAATTATTATGGCAATCATTTAAAGGATTGCAATCAAATTAATTTATTTTTAATAATTTATTTGATTTAAATTTTTGGAAAGATTTATCTATTAGAAATTCTTATCATATTGGAATCATATCTAGCATTAATTAGATCATTTTTTATTTAAACCAATCATCCACATTATTTGGTAATCCTAATAATCCTTATTGATTTAATTCTAATCCTATCATAATTAGCTAATTGCTAGCCATTATATATATCTATCGTATCTATGAATAAAATTATCTTTCAAACCATCCTTGTCAAAATTTCTCTCATTTTTTGTCATAACTAAGTATTAACTTAGAATGACCATAACTCCCAACTCCGGACTCCGTTTGACCCCCAGTTTTTTTGTTGGAGTCATATTGAGGTATATTTTCTGAATATAAATTTTACTTTCATAAATTCTGAACTTAATTTTCTGGGAAATTTGTGGAGTGCCAGTTGTCCGAAATCTGACACGTTTTAGTGTTTTCGATACTCTGGGAGAACCAAGAATCAGAATCACGAACCGTTTAAAGTTTTGGAATGCTGACGAAAAAATACACATCATATATTTTGCCCAAAATTTTTCAGTATATTTTATATTTGGTTTTTTTTTAGAATTTTGTCACATCGTCTGAGTTTATCTTGTGTAGCCCTGTGACTATTCTGTACCCAACGGGATTATCAGTTTCACCAGCAAGGACCTTAGTCAAGATAACTTGTCATTTTCTGTTTATTTATTGTAGCTCATATTTTATGAATTTACTTATTATTTACTTTCTGCAAAATAAACTGTGGTACGTGACATAATTTGATAGAATCTTACTGTTCAGTTCTATTTCCTGCTATGTACTATTTTCTTTCACATTAAGCTTAGATTTAAGAGACCACCCTTTGTGTGTTGCATTCATAGGCCTTGACACATTTGTACCACGTTGTTGCGAGTCGCATATAGAACTTAGACATGCGTGACTGGCTGGCCACCAGTATGTATAAGCCGTGCGATATGATTAACCGCTAATAGTGCTTGCATAATTAGTTTGACTTTAGAGTTAATAGAGGATCTGTGTTGTGGATACAACATAGTAGGCATTGGGCGGAGAGGACAAAGGTCTACTATACACTTTACTTTTTAAAACCCGTGAGCTCCGTTAGAGACGCGGGTGAGATTACCCATAGATACTGACGGCCATTGACGTTCTGCAAAACGTTATGCTCTCTTGGGCCTCTGGTGCCCTAAGGGGGTACCATGTCGATCCCATTTTAGCCAGGGCCCATGCGTTGGAGGATGTTCTTAAAATTGTATACACTTAGACTGGTTAGGCTACTTTATCCGTTAGATACGAGTACTCTTGGTTTGGGTACTTGTATCTGACCGTGGCTTAGAGCAGTAATTTGTTGCCGACTAGTTTGCCACTCCTTGTTTGGCTGTATGTGTGGCACACTACTCCGATGAGAAGGTAATGAATCCTTTTGTGCTCCGGATACCATATTGGATTCGTGACTTGGAAAGATACTTCATCGTGGGTTAGTGTGCCATCTTTTGTCCTTGTTTAGTTGGGGGGATGGTGCGCTAAATTAAGGGTAGAGTGTTGGGCCATGTTATGATCTGATTGACTTATTATTGAGCAGTATTTATACAGTTTATATGGCATGATATTATGTATCTTTATACGACCCTCTGAGGACCTGGTGATCTATCCAGGTGTGTGTTCTTGTCTTTCGCAGGTATTCTAGCCGAGGTCGTAATCTTCTCAATTTCTTCGAAGATGATGTGTCTTGGACCTTTCTTGCTACTTTTGCCAAATTATTTCATATGTCCTATACTTTCTTTCTTTAAATTGGTTGGTAGTGGATGTGTCTTTGCCCAACATATTGTACAAAGACGATTAATGATTATTATATGAAATCTTTTATTCTTTCATTTTTTTGATGAGATTAGTTAGCAGTAGTTTTACTGTATTTACAGTTTACGTATATTTATTATACGAATGGCATGTCTACATCCCTAGTCCTACTTATTTTAGGACTGGGCATTACACTCGGTGGCAAAATCGGTTCCTTCCTATCAGGAGTAGGGAAAAGTCCGGCCATGATCATCCCAGGCTGATTCCCTCCGCTTATTGTAGAGTCCCCCTCTACATCCCCAGGGTCGTCATCTGGGACACCTTACGAAGAAGATGAGTCCTAATCAACCTCTTCCTCCAGAGGATCTTGCGTCACTGTCTTCTCTAGGGTCTCAACATCAATCATCTCATTTGTACCTGCGGCCGGTTGCTCTACTGCCCGTGAAAGCCCTGCCTGATCTCCCCAAATGGTCAATCGGGGTTGTTCGATGTTTTTGGATACCACCAAATCAACTGTATCATCGCCAATATAGTCAAAAGCGGTTGGAACATCCACTTGAATGATGTCATCTCGGTCTTCCTCCATCGGAGACTTCAAAATAGGAGGAACACGCTCTTCGAAAGAGCTGGCGACTTCCTTCTCAAAAGGCTCGTCCGGACCTCGCTTTGAAGTCTGAGATTTCTTCTTCGTCACTTCCTGCAAACAAAAAGTAAATATACATTAGAAGAAAGATCATGTTGACTTCTTAAAAAGCTGACATTGATCTACTTACCGTCGCGAGGGTAGGCTCTATTGGTCCCCCTGTGGGTAAAACCATGGTGGCCCCTGACTTGGCCGCCAACATTTTCTTAGCATCTTGGGCGCAGAAGGACCCGCATCTGTCGAAGTGCTCCTCTTTAATTGAGTATCCACGGATTCCTCCAGCGAGCCTTCGCTCATGCTACCAGGGCTACAGCCGGAACCGCAACTTTTAGCGGGCGATATCGTATTCATCAAATAATAGAGTTTGACGACATAAAACAAAATGTGCTGTCGATGATTCTGAAGGGGCACGGTGAACCGTACTCCCGTACACCCAGCATTATAGTACTGCTAACTGCGGGCTCCATCCAACAAGCTTCCAAAAAATCCTAAGCAAGTATTTTGGTTCCTCAACATCAGCTGAGTATAGCAAAATTGGCGGGCAAAACGGCTTGGTAGATATGACTCCATGAAGCAATAATTCTTGTTCTGATAATAGCGGTGTATAAAAGCGTCACCAGCAACACACCATTCCTTCGTGCAAGGGCTCATTATATTGGGATGATGTAATATTAACCATCCCATCAGATAGTGATAAGGCAGCTCCACTCGAGAAAAGTTCATACTCCTTTCCTTCGAGGCTATGACATTCATTGCAAACTCTTTTAGACCCAGTATCAGGTTGTACACCATCGTGGGATGCAAAGCTAAAGGACGGCAAAAAACTAGCTTCATGGTAGGCATGGTAACATTTCTGGTCACCCTCTCAATAAAATTGGATCCACCAGGAAACATGTTATCTCGGAACCATATCATCAGATAGGCAACTAGCATCGCTTTTGGCGATATTTTGTGCGTACAGAGCTAGAAGCAGTTATAGATATTGTCGGTCGCCTCCCAGTTCTCATTTTCATACGAATTGCATTCACCAAGCTTCTTCATCTCGACGATCACCTCCACATGTGTGAGACCCTAGGGAGTAGTGAAGTGAACTTTCAGTGGATCGCTCTCATCTTGAGTGAAGACGTAATCTCTCAAAGCAGTCACGTGAGGTTGTGCCTTAGTCTTATCCTTTTGCTGATTCAGATAATGGTGGCTCACTTCTTCTTTAAAAATTGCTATCATTTTTGGGTCCTTCTCTTCCAAAGAAGAGAGCTCCTCATTCGTCAGAAAGTACTCTTCGTACGGCTCAGTCCCCTATGGGAGCTTTGAGACCTCAAAACATCTCATGAAGTGCCAATCTTAATTCCCATACGGGCGTACAGAAATCCCAGTATAGGAATTGTACAACTCCATGAGGGCCAAAAACATGGGCCAGTTTATCTCTAAGCCGGCCTGGGTAGCTCAAATAGTAGAAGTCAAGCCAATCTTCCTGAGTTCGTTCTTGTACTTCGCTAAGATCCAAAGTGATAAGTCATCCCACTTTGGCACATAGTGACACCAACCTTCGACCTGAAACTCCCCTTTTGGATACAAAATCTAAGCCGCCAACATACGGATGACGAAGGTTGAGTCATTGAAAGCAAAATTTTGGGAGAGCATCGCTGTATATGCTCCCAGGACGCAAAGCTCGTAAGGAGTAAAAGGTCCCACCTCACGCAATAGTAAAAGATACTTCTGATTAGACGCAAAGTCAATCCGAATGGATCCTGCCATTGCTTCTCCCTGAGTCGGGGTAAGTTCCCATTGCATCCTCCTTTTCGAAGCAAGACTAATGAAGGCGGTTAGTGGCAACTGACGCTCTATCTTCGGCGCATATATGTTGAGGTCCTTCGCCTTGAAAAACTAATCCTCTTTGATCTTCAACACCTTTTCTTCATCGGAAGCCAGGCGATCCCCAAACAAAAATTAGGCCTTCAAGTAGACCTCTTTGGCAGCTTCAGTAGCAATGATACTACCGGTCTCTATTATGTCTTGGAGAAAAGAAAATGGATTATCCTGAATCAGTGTCATTCTCTCTAGCGGCTGATCTAACATGATCGCAGCCCTATGAGGGTTAAGTATCTCTTCATTGAATTTTAGACCCATCTGGCAATGGCAGTTGTCAAAAAGGATGTCATTCAAAAAGGGCAACGTCATAGACACTGCAACAAAGCAAAAGGGAAAGAAGAGTTAGCAAAAAAACTCAGCACCTTTTTATAAAGAGTCGAAAGAGATGTGTAGTTTAGCATTGGCACATGTAAACTATCGCGCATCAAAGTCTTGGTACATCATCAGGACAAGAAGTCTATGCGTATTGACTGAGTTCTACCATAGCGCATCACCAGGACTAATATCCATTCACGATTGGTAGGAAAGCTTTAGTGCATCAACAAGTCCGAAGTCCATACGTATCAGCATAGTTATGTGCTTCAGAAGAGTGGTTTAGAACATGTTCCGAAGTCCACCCACCGATAACTTCTGGTTGCATGTCAGTGTATGTCGTGGCGACGAATTAGGGCTCTTTGGCGTCGGCATCAATGGGCTTCTTGCCTTTGCCTTTGCCTCGGCTAGTAGCACTACGAGGAGTTTTAGGGGCCATCTCATAAAGCTAGGGTGTGAGACTCGTCTCACAGTATCGGTATTTATATACGGATATATATTTTATAGTGTATTTTGTATTTTTTGGTTTTTGGAACACTTTAAAATTTTTCTAGAACTTTAGGTTTTCTCCATGATTGGCATACCGCCAGTATATCGTTGTATACCGACGACATACTGCCCGAACAGATTTTTTTCACATTTTAGATATTTTTGATTTCAGATATTTTTGTGAATAATGTTTCGAATATTTTCGTGAATAGTGTCTAGATATTTTCGTAAATAGTGTAGATGCACCCTATTAACCAATAGATATTTGGTTTTGTTTGAATGTCCATGATTGACCTAGATCTTGACATGGATCACCATCCGATGGTCAAGATTAATTCCTCATTCTATATATACACTTTTACTTTCTCCTTCCATTCTCTTTTCACTTTCCTTCCCTCTTCACTTTTATTTCTCTTCCTTAAGTGCTTAGAAAAGCTTGGCCTTGAGGCCTCGAGGGTGGTTTTGTACCCCTCTTGGTGGTGGAGTAGAAGATTAGGCTTGGAGCTTAACCTAGGCAAGTACATCTTGCCAAATTCTTGAACAATATTAGTTTGTTGTCATTTTTGATTTCCTTGGTATTAATTGCTTAGAATTGTCCTAAACTCATTTTGTTAAAAATACTTTCCTTGTGATTCTCGTCTATATGCATGTTTCTAAATTTGGTTAGAACTAGGTCTTGATTTTCTGTTAAAATCCAACATCGACTTAGTAGAAAACTCGGTATCGAGAGTGATACTGGGATTAGCATCATGGATCTTGGTCACATATGCATATATGAGGCCCTTACCTAGCTTGTATACAAAGATTTTGAGTTTGGTGGGAATCAGAACCCGTTTTAGTATTCCGAGAACCTATTTTTGGGAGTATTTTGAGGTATTGACTATTAAATGTTTTAGTTTATGAAAACTAATACTTCCATGTTGAAGAGAATTCAATTCTATGCGATTTTGACTTTTGAAAATTTGAATTTTGATTTTAGATAAAGTTTTTTATGGCTGAAACAAGTTTTAGCAAATTCTGGGATTTTATTGCTGCCTAGATAATCAGAATTCCTACAAAATTTCAAAATATACCGACGGTATACTAATTTTTTGTCCAGAAACTTTTTGTCTTTGGTCGAAATACTGCCGATATACCGCCGGTATACCGAATTTGGCTGTTTTGGGTTGTTTTTACAATTTTTTCCTGTTCTGCCCGTTTTTGAGATTTTCTTCGAGTGTAATGAATTTTAACATGATTAGATGACCTTGTATACTTAGAGAATGATTGTACACCCTATATACCCGTGGCACTAGCTTATGTTAATATGTTCTTCTATATTCACTATGTATTGCTTTGCCCTCCCAGGTTTATTATACTTTACAGTCTATGCCATGTTTAGTACTTACTTGATAGTGACCCGTTGTGGTGCACTCTTGTGCATGTCCTTTCTAGCTCACTAGATAGTGGTCTGTCATGGTGCACTCTTGATTCCAGTACATGTCCTTTCCTAGCTCACTAGATGTTGTCTTATCATGGTGCACTCTTGATTCCAATACATGTCTAGCTCCTTGATAGTGGCTCGTCGTAGCATACTCTTGCCTTGATATTGTCACATCTTGTTGTGCTTGTTGTAGTATACAATCTTGTTTGTCTTGTCTAGTCTTGCATGTCTAGGATAGATTCTGCAAAATGCCACACCCGGAATACCAAATGAAAATGTTAGGAACTCAAAAACTAGCTTGATTATCTAGATCATTGGGAGGTGAGGAATTCCCAGTTACCTATTGCCCCTTTGGTCTTGGTCTTATATATATATACTGTAGGACTGTTGAGCACCTCTAGAGGGGGGTGAATAGAGTGTGTGCGTGTGCAGCAAAAAATAATCACCAATTAAAAAATAAAGCAGTTATATATTATGGCAGATAAAATACGGTAAATAAAATCTGGTAAAGTAAGAGTCAAGAATTCAAACTCAGTGAACACCACGATGTATACTGGTTTTCCTCTGAGAGGACTAGTCCAATCGTGAGTACTCTTGCTCGTTGTTAATCCACTATGGCACAAGCATTAACTGAGCACTTGCAACTCTCACAACACCGTGCTTGACGACAAGTGCACGACCGACTTCACAATACCGTGCTTGGTGAAGAGCGCACGACCGACTCCAGAAGGCAATTAGAAAATTAGAACATTTTTCGAATACAGCCTCCGATACAACTCTTCAATACCAAACTCTAGATTAAATAGAACCTGTACTGGCCTGGCTAAGAGTGTAAATGCTTACATATGAAAGTAAAAAGCTCAGAACACTTTAGATAGAGAAGATAAGAGATGAGATAAAAATGGGATGATTGAAATAAATGGTGATCTCAACTCTATTTATAGTGTTTTTGGGGGACAAAACTCGGACAGAGTTTGGGCAGAGTTCGTATACTAGAATTTCATATACGAACGTTGTAGGCATATTTTGTGGGAACTGTATCTCGATTTACCTCGGCCGAACTCGGACCGAACTCGGGTCGAGTTCTGACCAAGTTCGGGCAGAGTTCTGCCAGAACTGTTTTGGCCAGTTTGATGATTTTTTGGCTATTTTGGTATGTGGACTTTTGGATAGATATTTGTGGATAGGTAGGCTATATTTTATGGACTGAGAATAGCTAAGCCAGTATCGATCCGATCAATCTCATATTTTTTCTAGATTCAATAAAAGGAAAAATATAGAATAAATATGAAAACCAATAGCCCTTTGATGACGCCTTTCTCTAGACAATTGAGCAGACTTGAAGACGCCTTTTTTCCTTGACAACAGTCGTCCAAAGATAAACAGATCTAGAAAGGTCGTTGGACGGCTCAGAGAAATCTTCTTGTATAATGTCGCCTTTGGCCCATCAATATATATATATATATATATATATTTGAGAAACGAAAACTTTATTGAAGTAATAGGCACAAAATGCCGAAGCCTATACAAGTAAGCGCACTCAACGCGACAAAAGGGAAGGAAAAAAGCAGCGGAAGACACGCACAAAATGAACCAGATCTCTATGACGGCCAACATAGGTGCGAGAGACCCGGCGGAAGACCTAAAAAAGGGCCTCCAAAAAAGTGTTAGGGGGTTGAGAGCAGCACCGTCTAGCTTTAAAAATTTGTCTGATAACCTCTTTGAATAATTGTGTAGGTAGGAGTTGGCGATCTTCATATCTGAATTTGTTCATGTTCTTCCATAAGACCCATATTCTAGCGGCTACTACGATCTGATGCCCGTGGGAGCGGCTCTAACTGGCCAGGAGATCGTGGAAGCCGCCAGTCGAAAGGACAAGGCTAAGTCTATTGTGAAGATTGAGCCAAATATGATTCGCCAACTCACCAGAAAGAAGGATGTGCTCTACTGATTTCGATTGTTGCTCTACACAGCAATGGCATCTGGATGCTAGGTTGAATCCGTTAGATTTGATAGAGTCATCCGTCGGAAGCTTTTATCAAAATACGTGCCAGATAAGGATAGACCATTTGGTGGGTATGCAAGGCTGCCAAAACTTAGCAGAAATGGTATCTGGCACACCACTGCCTTTCGCCACTAATCTGGCAGTAGCCAGCGTGAAAGTCCCGTTCAGGTTAGGTGACCATCTCCACATGTTAGATATGTCAGTGATCCTCAAGTTGGCAGTACGCAGACCGTCGACTGTCGGCTGACCAAACCAATCTCTAACCCTCCCCCAATTCTATCCGGAGCCGTCTACCCATAGATCCCTAATTTCGCATCCCGGTAGAGTACAGACGTTGGGCTGGATGGTGTCTACCCAAAACCACTGTTCCAGATGTGCCGATGAACGGCCGTCGCCCAACTGCAGACGGATAAAAGGTTCTGTGAGGTTGCATCCACGAATTATGCGATGCCAAGACGCCCAAGATCTGTTGTTAGTGAGAGCCTCCGACAGATGAGAAAATCTAGAGTATCTAGCTCTCATGAACCTCGTCCATAGAGAGCTCTCCGTGCATAATTTCTACCATAACTTTATGGAGCAGGCATCCATGATGTAGACAAGTCTGCTGAATCGCATACCTCCTTCTTCGATTGGTTTGGCCATGGTATCCCAACTGGCCCATGGTGTTTGTCCTTACCGTTGCGTTGACCCCAGAAGAACTTGGTGAAGAGGGATTCAAGATAGTGGAGGACCTTCTTGGTGGGGGAGCAGACGGCAAGGGTGTACAATAGGATGGAGAAAAGGTTGTTTTTGATAAGGATCAATTTTCTCCACGAAGATAATGTTGCGTTGTGCCATCCCGTGATCAGTTTACGGATCCTGTCTACGAGGTTGTCGTATATACCTGAGTTCGACCTTCTGTACACCAGCGGGCAGCCCATGTAGATGAAAGGCGGGTAGGCCGTGGCGAACGAGGTCATGTCGGAGAGAACAGCCAAACAAGATCTGTCGGCTTTGTGATGGGTATAAATGACACTCTTGTTGTTATTGATGCGCTGTCTAGAGCAGCTTATGTATCTTACGAGGGTGCTTAACACTACCTCGATCGATCCGAAGTCTCCAGAGGAGAAAATAAGGATATCATCAGCATACGCCAGGTGAGTGACAAGTGGACAGCCAGTGGTGGTATAAAAGTGATGGAAACCGGGAATTCTGGGCATGCTATTGAGGCTTCTACTGAGCGCTTCTGCCACAATGATGAAAATGGTGGAAGAGAGGGGATCCCCTTATCTAACCCCTCCGATGGATCGAAAGAACCCTGCCGCCTGACCATTGATAACGGTGGAAAACCATGTATTGTTGATAGATCAAAAGATAATGTCAATCCAAGATTTGGAGAAGTCGAACGCCCTAAAGATCCATATTATGAATTGTCAGTCCAGGTGATCGTATGCCTTCTCCATGTCCAATTCGATGGCAACGTTTCCTCCTCTAAATGGGAACTTCATACATATGATCATCTCTTGAGCTAGAAGAATGTTGTCAGTGATGTTACGACCTTGAACAAACCCGTTTTGCTCTTCGGAGATGATTTTGCGAAGGAGATTGGACATCCGATTGGCAATGATCTTCGATATGATCTTGTTGGTGAAGGTGCATAAGCTGATAGGGCAAAAGTCTTTGAAGGTTTCCAATTTGTCTTTCTTGGGGATCAGGATGATTTTTGTGTAAGAAATGGATTTGGGATATCTCGCCCCTGGAAAAAGGCAATAGTAGCCTCCAGTAAGTCATATTTTAAGGTGTGCCATAGGCTCTAAAGAAAATGCCATTGAATCCATCAGGCCCTGGAGCACTGTATTCTTTTACAGACCAGATAGCCTCCTCCACCTCTTCCAACGAAGGGGTAACCAACATGGTCTCGTTCTCGTTGTTGCTGATGAGGGATGGGATTTCGGACATAAGCGCGACGCCTTTAACGACCTGCTCTTTAGTGAAAAATTTAGAGTAGAATTTCTCTGCCGCAGCCTGAATGCCTTCCCGATCCACCACCAGGGTGCCATTATCGTCGGAAATTCGGTGAAGTTGTAATTGGTTTCTGCGACCTTTGACACAGGCATGAAAGAAATTGGAATTCCGATCACCTTCGATGTCCCAGGTCAATCTGGCTTTTTGTCTCCAGAAATCCGTTTCCACCTTGAGCCTGGATTTCAGAATAGTTCTGGCAAGGTTGAGCGAGGCGCGGGCAGTCAGAGTTTTGTCGGCGGTAAACGAGATTTCGGCGCGAGTGACATCGTCTTCCGCCACCTTAATGGCCTGGAAGATGTCTCCAAATGCCGTCTTTCTCCAGGATGATAATGCTTTACGAGTGACTTTAAGTTTAGCCGCTACATGTAACAGTGGGTCAAGTTCTAAAATGAAGTTCCAAGCGGATGCTACGACGTTCTGGAATTGGGGATGATGCCTCCAGAAGTTAAGGAAACAAAATGGTGTTTTGGTGTCGGTGTGGTTGTTGTTGATCTTGATAAGGAGAGGGGAGTGTTCTGATTTGGTGGAGTTCAGATGAGAGAGGTTTGTGATCAGGCCCATGTCAGACCAATGGTCGTTGACCATCGCCCGATCTAAGCGAGAGTACTGGCACCTTTGGCCCTCTTACATATTGTACCAGGTGAATGTACTGCCGTGGAAGGGGATGGAGTTTAGGTTTCCATGGAAAATGAAGTTATTGAAATCGTCCATCGCAGGCGGGGGAGGCGAGCGACCACCCAGTTTCTTTTCTCTGCTGGACACCGTGTTAAAATCTTCGATGCACAGCCATAGGAGACCATGGTAGGGAAAGGTGGCTTCCAGCAGGTCTTCCCAAAGCAATCTTCGCTCAGAGTAGTCACAGCTGCCATGGATGGCGGAATGGATGGAGCTGGACTTGAGGGTCGGATGTTCGATTAAACAAGAGAGAGCCTGAGGCGAGTCTTTTATGATGGCCAATTTGAATTTAGGCCCAAAAAAGATCTAATTGTCATTACAACCGGTGATGGCATGAAGGAATCCGAGCTTGAGCTGAGTGGCTTTGATTTTTTTGGGGGATTTTAGGTTCAATAACGATAAGGAGATCTATACGATTAGTTTTCTTGAGGCTGAGGATTCTGTTCAGCGTCAATTTATTTTCTAGCCCTCTCACGTTCCAGGATATGATGTTAAGCATTTGATAGGATAGTGGGAGGGGGGTGCTTAAGCTTCATGGTAGACCTCGTAGTCCTTGCCATCTGCTGCTTTTTTTTGTTTTTGTTCTTTTTAGAGGCGATTTTTTGTGGGGGTGAGGTGGTGGCCCTGTTGACTTTGGTGCTAGGCCCGCCGGGATCCCTGCTACCATTGTCATCTGACAAGGATATAGCGGAGTCTTTTTTGCCGTCTTCTAGGGCGCTTAGGGGTTTGCCGCGATCCAAGAAACTCGCTTCCTTGGCTTGCCAGAATTTGTCAGTTAAAGTGAGGTCGAAGCTGGGTTAGAAGTCTCCAATAAGAGAGAAAGGGTGCCAGGGGGACCCAGCCACAGACGAAGGGGTAGCCATTTTGGATGTGGGACAAGTTTGGTGAGTCTCGAGAGGCTTGGGTGCAGAATACTGCTCTGGTCGGCTCTCCGTCTGAGCCTCTACAGGCTGTTGAGGTCGGGTGGGACTATGGGGATAGTGTGCATCCTCAGAAGGGGGATATTATGGATTCTAATGAGTTAAGGAATGAGATGTGGGGTGGCATGCTGGGAGTGATGACGACTTCTGTCAAATATAGCTGAGGCAGGATGTGTCGCTCTTCCCCTGCTATTGGGCTAAGGGGGATCTGGCTGAATGTCTCCGTTGCCGATGGCATACATGGAGGGCTCTCTGGAGTTATCGTGCGCTCTGTCAGGCGTGATGTAAGTGAGGAGTTCAAAGGAGTTGTTGATTGAGATAGCTGGGGGATTGAACGGGACGATAGTGGATGAAGTCGTGTTATTCGGACGGGAGCTGGTCATTAGAGCAGTGCCTTCAATCAGAAGGGGAGGATTAGGGGCATAGTTGTATCCCTAGTGACAGGTTTACTTGATCAGCCGGAGCATACGGGTTATGCAGGCTAGGCTTCTTTAGCTCATGGTGGGCACGGTAGAAGTTCTGCGTAGAGTGGCCGCTCATCTGGCAGTGTTTACAAAAGATGATATTGTTGTCATAAACTAGCAGTTGTCAGTGTGTTTGATCTCCGAGCTCAATTTCTATGAGTTTGGGAGGGTCATATGTGAGGTCCAGTTCCACACATATCTTCGCGTAGTTGCATTTGGCGATGTTGCGAGTTTCTGCCGCGATAGCTGCCAGGGTCTCGAAGGAGCTGGCTATCCGTTTGAGGGCGACTGCGGGGAAGCAAACCAGGGGCAGGTTGGGAAGGGTGATCCATGTTGATATGATTGTCGAGTCAACTTTGGGGTTGAATTTGGGAGACCATTTGGCAATTTTAATGGTCTGTGTGCCGATTCTGGAAGTCCCCTTGGTCCAAACTAACGAGTAGTCTATTTCAGATGAAAGGTGTAGGAACATGTGCTTGGGGTCAAGCGGTGCGACCGGTAGGCGGCAGGGAGGCTCCACCTGGCGATAACTTCCGTGACAATGGGGATTTTCGGGCATCCAGATCCAAATTTACGGACAAATATCTTATTGAAGGAGGAGAATAGGGAGGGAATTTCTACCGCGATGAAGGAGACACGGATGGGGCAGCCGGAGGTAGGAGGCAAAAATATAACGTCCAGCAACTGAATCTCTGCCACAGGTGGTGGTAAGTGCTTCCCTCGATCAGGTCGGAGAACCTCGGCGTAAGGGAAAGTACGAGGGGGGTCCACCGTGCTAGGGATGGGCGAGGTGGGTGGCTCCGGGTGGGGTCATAGCTCGGGGAATGTTTGAAGAGGAGGAGTTCCTGGGAGCGGCAGAGGAGGATAGTCCCGCGGGGATCACAGGGGTAAGGAAGGTCGGGCCACCGACGAGTGCGCTGGTAACAGGAGGAATGGCCCTCGTCGGCTGAGCGGGGGATTTGGGAAGATCATGGGCATGCTGTCCAGGATACATCGTGGCGGGATCATCGGAGGACGGGGATATAGCCGAAGAAGCTGACGCGAGCGGTAGGCCCAGGGGAGCCGCCGGATCAAGGCCAGCACCAAAAGGCGCATGGCTGGAGGAAGGAAGCGAGAGAGCATGAGAGATGCCAAGCGCCAGAGTGGCGTTGGGGGGTGCACAACTAACAAGGTTGGAGAGAGGATCAGAAATCACCCTGGAAAGGATAGGGGACGCTTTGCTTGAAAGGCGGGAGCAAAGAGATGCGGTCGACGAGGGAGGAGGGTGTCCAGCACCCGTCGTAGATAATGCCATAGGAAGACATATGAGTCCAGCGGGCAGCAATGTGGTACAAGTCGTGTGCACCGATAGACGAATAAAACCAGCACCAGATGTGGGGTACGTCGAAGGCTAACATTAAAAAGGGGGCACATGTCATCCCGTACACAGAAGGGTTGGGGAGGCATCGCCCATGGCTGGTTGCGCCATCGTTGGACGCAAGGGGGTTGGCCCACCACGTGGGTGATGCTGACAACGGGTTATGCCCCGGGCGCAGTAGGGTGAGTGGAGCCCGCTCTTTACTGCACGCCTCCCAAGTAGATGGACAGGGAACCAGACGGGGGGTACGCGTAATAGGGTCAGAAGCGCCATCGTGGCTCGAGATATTAGCTTGTGCCCTGCTAGAGGGCCCACAATAGTCGGGCGCAGGTGAATGAGATGCGCCCAAACTTATCAACGCACGTCCCGATGGAGGGAAAAGGGGACAGAGGGGTGGGTGGGTTGTGCGCAAGTTGGTAGTGTGCCATCCCTGCTCGGCACAACTCCCAATGGAGGAAGGGGGACAGGTGCCTCGGGGGCAGAAGAGCGTAGCCTCTGGCCCCGTGCCAGTCTTTTGGCTCGCTACTCCTTCCGAGGAAGGAGGGCCATCCGCCGCTAGCGCTATAATCCGTACGCAGTTAGCAACTTGTGCCAAGAGGGGATGTGACATGGCCGTGGCCACGTGGGCGATGAACTAACTGGGGACAGTTGAAGGGACAATCCCTCGAAGGCTACGCCATGGCGGTAGGTCAGCTGTGCCAGCTATAGGAAGGGCAGAAGACTGGGGAGCCTCGAGCCCAACGCCTGGCTCATGACCTGTCCCTCCTTCTGACGGGAGTGGGTCAGCGGCTGGGTTAGGCGCGACTAAAGGGCCAACAACGTCGGCCGCGGCAACGGAGAAGGTTGCTAACTCGTATTAGACAGACGGTGGTTGGGGGGGTACCCGACCCGCGAAGGCAGGACTGGGGAGGCCAGTCTTTGGGCGAGGGGGCCGCCAATCCTCCCGAGGAAGGAGGGCTACCCTCCGTTTGCGCCAAAAATTGGTCGCAGTAAGCAACTTGCGCCAAGGGGTGATGTGACGAGGCCGTGCCTACGTGGGTGACGAACTGACTAGGGACAGACGAAGGGACAGGCCCTCAAAGGCCACGCCATGGCGGTAGGTCAGCTGTGACAGCTGTAGGGAGGGCTGAAGATTGGGGAGCCTGGTGCCCAGCGCCCGACTCAAGAACTGTTCCTCCTCCCGAAGGGGGGTAGCGGCTGGGGAAGGTGCGTCTGGTAGGGGTGTAAAATGGACAAAGTAGTCCGTTGTCCGTACGTGTCCGGCTCGATAAATGGTTCGACCGCGGAACGTCCGATTCATTAACGAACAAAACTTGGACATTTTTTTGGTTCGATTAAAAATCGGATCCGGACAACGTCATATCCATGTCCGGTCCGAATTCATCCGCGAACAGTCCGATAGTGGAGACTCCTTTTGATTTTGTATCAATTATGTCATAATATTTTGGTTTTGCATCAAATTTTTGTTGTCCCATTTCGATTTTTGTTATCCTTTTACTATTGTTTGTTGTATTCTATAACCTTCAATTGTATTTTCTTTCAACTAGATTTTTTGAACCAACTATTAAGGTATCTTGATAAAATAATAACTTTTGATAATATATTTAATTTGTTCGCGGACCGTCCGATTGAATTAACAAACAGTGGTTGTTCGTGTTCGTCCGGCCCGAACTTGAACAATGAACTGTCCGTGTCCGTCCGTCCGAACTCATTTTCATTAACGGACCGAACACGGACAGTGGACTGTCCGTGTCCGTCTGGTCCATTCACACCCCTAGCGTCTGGAGGGCCAACTACGCCGGCTGCGGCGATGGAGAAGGAACCCGACCTGCGGAGACTGGACTGGGAAGGCCGATCTTCGGGCGAGGGAGCCACAGCCTGAGGTGGTGATGGACGAGCCGAGTTCGGGTGAGAGTGGACCCACCAACACCCGATAAGAGAAAGTTGCTCTTCCGTCCACTCGAGAGAGGGGGCGCATAGGATTGAAGGGGAGAGCACGAGGGGGGGCTGCCGTAGGGGCCTCGGCCTGGGTAGATAGGGGTGGCGGCGACGCTTTCTCCGCCAGCAGATTGGGGACGGAGAAGAGACCACAACGGGCATGGGAGTAGAAAGCAGGGAATCCGGCAACCGCCAGCCGACGATGAGACGTCGACGAGGGAGGAAGGGGGCATGCAGGCGTTGGGGGGAGGGGGTCCGAGAGAAGAAGGGGGTATGGTGATGGAAACATTATATATATATATATATATATATATATATATATATATATATATATATACATATATATATATATATATATACTCTCAACTCTACATATAACTGATAATATAACATACCCACTCACTCATACCTTCTCCCAAGCCCCAGTTCAGTCTAAACTGAACCAATATAGTCTATTACTGATATCGTATCAATTTGAAATCAATGACCCATCAATTGAAAACTGATACACTATCAGTTTATAACCGATACAAAATCAGTTTATAACTTATCATTCAAATCAATTTGAGATTGACACACCAGTCGACTGATCAAACTCAACAGTCCATGAAAACTGATATACATATTGAAAGAAAGGAAATTTTATTCGAATAAGAAAGATTCGGAGATACATCAGATGATGTCAGTTAAGACATCCCAAAAGGCACCTATGACAGACACATTACCGAAAGAAAAAAAACCTAAAATAAAGCCATACAATCTTCTATCCCCCAATTCGTGACCTTCGTCTTAGTGTCAGATCGAATGATCATAGTCCTGTGAGAAATGTGTTTACTAGGGCTTTTTCCTTTCCTGTCGCTCTCCCAGCTAAGATGAACTGCAGGACAAACCAGGGAGAGGAGTGTTTGCCATTGATTGTAAAAGAACAGAACAATTATCGGAGGACTGAACTTAGACTCACAATACAAACTCGCTCGTACAAAGAAAGCCTAGGGACGAAAACCTAGGTACAGCAGACTAAGTACGATTGTTTATTTTTGATTCTGGGGGGTGACGATAGAGGCTCGGGAAAGCGACGGCCGCTCTGCCTTACTCCTTGGACGATCGGTATGCAGCCTTGGCTCGGGGAAGATCTGCTCGGCGTTGACGAAGAAAGGCTCTTCTTACTCTCCTCGGGTTGCTCTCCTGGCTTCTCTCTCTCTGTGATTATCAAGAAAAGGGGGGGCTCTCTCTGTGTATATCTCTCTCTTCTTTTTTTTTATTCTTTTTGTTGCCGACCTCCTTTACATGGGAATGATGCTGGCTATTTATAAGAGTGGGGTGGGATCATTAGGGTTTGCTGATGATTATCTGTTTGGAATGTCGGCGCTCCTTCATTCTATCTGGGCCCTTGATCCTGATCATAATGAATCTCGGCCACTAATGCGGATAGCACCAAATCTTATGAGCAGTTAATGCTGACTGCTTTAAATCTTCGTGATTGATTATGCCAATATTTGATTGCTCGCCACGTGTCCTATTGGCTTGATGATGAATGATATGCCCTGATCTCGGCAATTATGATGATGATGTCGAATATTCTCGTTGGGATTCTGTTGCATCTTCAGTGCCACATTTTTTTTTAATTGAAGATCCTGCCAGGGCCGCATAGGGTGACCAACACTTGAACCGCAGGGGGATACTCCTCGTGAGCCGTATGAGTCAATGCCTCATCGAGCCGCAGGGGACGAACTTTTCGTGAGCCGCATATACATAATCTTTACGAGCCGCATGGGACGATCTCTCCATGAGCCGCATATGCATAGTTTCTGTGGGCCGCATGAATTAGCGTGGTGTTGAGCCGCATAGACCGGGCTATGGGTGGACCGCATATGGCGGATTTTTGTTAATCATATTAGAGTGACTCCTCAATGAGCCGCATGAAGCTGTTCTCTATCCGAGCCGCATGAGACTTTTGCCACGTGGCAATCTAGGATTTTTTGTCTGATCGGGTCAGAGATTTTCTTTTTTTCCCAAAGAGTCTGTCATTATGGCAGAGCCATTATGATACTTTATGTCAGAGACAGCCGTCGAGTCGTGTCAGAGTATTAAATGAGGCCATTACTCCAGTGGCCAACTGTGGGGGGGGGGGGTCACATGTGTCGTCAATTGAGCCACATATTCCTGCTGAACCGTATTCATCCCCGAGCCGCATGAGTCTGAGGGTCTTCTTTTGGGCCGCATAGGGCAACTCCAGTATGAGCCGCATAGACTTGCTACCCAAAACTGCATGGGCCATTTATGCCTTTATTCTAATATTTTCCATGCTTCTACAGGACCCCCTTCAAAGTTTTCAATTTGTAAAATTGAAACACTTTGAATAAGAAGCATGGCCCCGTTCATGCCGCATAGGATGTTCTGTTTACCTGAGCTTCCTGGCCGCATTAGCATCTCGGTCGCATAGATTCTTCTGGCCGCATAGGCTCTTTGCCACGCGCCCTGACCACGTGAGCAAATCTTCATTAATTGCCTTCGATTTGATTTGACGCCGCCTTTTGGGGGAGGATCCCAAGGGTCGATTTTGCCTTGACCAAAGCGTTCTCGCCTTTATTTTTGGAGGCGGCGCGTAATCCGAGGCATCTTTCTACTTTATGGATCGCCTATAAATAGGAGTTTTTCAGCTCCTGGGGATTTCTTTACCTCCTTTCTTTGCTTGAATTCCCTGTTGCCAACTTCGTACTTCGTTTTCCTTCTTCATCCATCGACCATGGCTTCCAAGAGATCTGCTGCATCGAAGGCCACGAAGGGCAAGGCAGTTGCTGCTACGGCGACTGCGGCGACGAATGTAGTCGCTCCTCCGCCGGCTGCTGTAGGCGCTGTCCATCCTGATGTTCACCCGCCCATCGCTGGTAAGGGGGTCACTCCGAAAAACCCTAACTGCTGCCATGGCTCTGTTGCATACTTTATGCACAAGCCACATATACGAGACGTATCGATGTGACCGCATAAGCACTTCGCCCATTATGGCCGCATGAGCTTGTCATATTCGTTCAGTGCCGCATGTGTGTTTTTGACTTGGGCCGCATAAGCGTTGCTCACTTTTGAACCGCATGAACTTGATGGTTTGTAGCCGCAGCGGTTTGTATGAGTCGGGCTTAGCCGCATGAATCTATAAACCCTTTTGAATCTGAGTTGTACGGACTTGGTTAATTCAGAGCCGCATGGGGCTATGACGTGCGGAGCCGCATGAACCTATCTGCTGATGAGCCGCATGAGGCTGTGGCGACCCGAGCCGCATAGACTCCAATAATCTTTCAAATGCTTCTGTTTTTTTTTGTCTATCTTCTGACCTTGTTTCTTTTATCTTTTTCTAGTGAATCTACCCGTGAATTCTGCGGGAGAACTCCTGGTCGGTTCGAAGCAACTTGCCGAAAACGTGCCACTGGACAACTTAGTTCATCAAGTGTCAGAGCAGCTCCTCGTTGACGAGCCTTTAGAACGAGTGACTGTTATCAGGGTTCAATCCTTCCCATTCCTTCGTGATATGATGAGCTTAGGGAATCCTGAAGGGAAGCATCTGAGACCAGTCTTCCTCTTTGGGGATGCACTGATCGTTAAAAACTCCCGCATTCTTGATATTTCCGAGAATTAGGATTTTGCTCTGGATGGGAGGCCGATTCATATTCCTATTATGAAGCGTCATTTCCCCTTTGCGTGGTTCAACATGGTTGTCTTGGACAGGCAGATGACAGATCCTCTTACTCCCACCGGACCGGGGATGTTCGTGGGCGAGATCCGTCATAATAAAGCTACCGGGTCGGTGCGTGTGATCAAGAATCCAATCAGTCGGTCCGTGATGGGGTTAGTTCCGGGTTCTTTTATCAACACGCCCGGTCCTAACTTCTCATTTTCTTAGACTGATACCTTCTTGAGCCAGCTTGCACGAAAGGGGTCTTATCCTGTTGGCAGGTTGGCTCTGCAGGGCTGGTTGCACCCCACTCCCCCATGGGCTAACCTGACTTCATGGATTCTGCGAAAATATGAGGCACCTTTGAGGGAATTCAATCTTTATGACGCTATCCGGGGTACCAGCCACGGACTGCCTATTAATAAGCCGTTATTTATGGCCCTTCTGGAGATGTATAACGATCGGACAGGGACGTTCTTCACCCCCGTAGGGTAGCTGGGGCTCGCTCTCCATGAGATGTATGACGTCTCCAAGCTTCCCTGGGGAGATGAGCCTTTCGAGGCGTACACTCCGACGAACGAGGAGTTTCGGGATCTAGATCGTCGATTCCCAGGCTTCGTCGTGGTATACCAAGAACTGTTATGCCATCATAGTACCTGCCATCGAGTGGCTATCCAAAAAAATAATAGCCCGGAGGGGGATTCTCCTCACACCAAGTCCTGGGTCTCTTATCTTTTTAAATTCAGTGCTGCTGGCCGGGTCACTTCCCGCGACCGTCAAACTCCTGGTGAAGTGGAAGATTTGATGTCGACCGCTAGGAGGTCGAAGTCTATGGGCGACAAATTTGGGAGTCGGATTGACTCCTTCAGCTATTTCTATTATGGCACTCGACGGTTATCAGATAAGGCCCTTCTGGCCGAATTTTTAATGGTGTGGCTACGTAATTGTGTGGTTTCAGGTGGGGCAGGTGCTATCGAGCGGATCAGCCGTCCTTTTATTCTTTCCGCCGTAAAATTGGCTTTCGGGGTCAGGTTGGTTCTTCTTCCTGCAATGGTATGCAGCATTCACCATGGTCTCCGCGCATTCTCGTCCGGAGTCATCGCACGTGACGTGGCGATGGACTTTGAACGTATAGAGCTACCTTATCATTACCTGTTGGGGTGGTTGCTGCTGCATTATCAGTCTTTGATGAGGCCTGGGACGGGAGACAGCGTCACGGGCGATGACGCCTTTCTTTTCAAATATCGTCATCAGCCTTGGGAATATAGTACTATGCCGGCGTGTCGGAGGATGTTGGCGAGGACAGACGGGTATAGCTTCTTCGTATCTGTCCCCCGTTTTACTGACCAGGAGGTGAGGAATGTTGATGTTGATGGCGTGAGACCTCCTCATTTCTTGCCTGAGAAGATGCGTTATTGGTTGCGTAACATTCGCCCATCGCACTTAGTTTATCGCAACCGTAACACTGTATACCTGGAGCCCTATTTGCCCAGTAGATTTGCCCGCCAATTTGGGTATTGTCAACTATTCCTTGGGCGTCCCAGTCCTAGCCTGGGATTTGAGGGCAGTATACTTGACGGTATTAGGGCGTGGAGCTATTATGACACTTGTCATACTCGGACTAGTTTCTCCGTTCCTGTGGCCAACGTGCTAGAGGAGATCTTGCATATGGCTGCCTTCTACCATGTTACGGTGAACCAGGCTCCTGTAGATTTTGACCCGAGGACGAGCTTTATTCTGGGCACTCGCTTGGCGGAGAGGACCCCAGTGTTGAAAGCGAAGAAGAAAGGGGCGAATAGGATCCCTATACCTGATTCTGAGTCCTCTGACACAGCTGAGAGAAACAACGAGCCGGAGGAGCGGGATGACGAGGATTCTCCTTCCTCTAGTGGTGAAGTAACGGCGGATCAGCCGCCCCTTATGACAGAAGAGGGGATGGCAGATCGACCGTCGATCATTTTTGGTGAGATGGAAGATCAGCTGCCACTTGTTCCTGAGGTGGTGAGGTCGAAACCACCGTCTGCAATGCCTGGTCTCTCGCGTAAGCGAGGCAGGGGTGAGTCCGCCGATGAAGGAGTGACTTTTTCTGTAAAGAGAACTGTAGCCAGATCTCGTAGGCTGTTTATCACGGAGGGGGGTGAAGGTGCTGGCGCTGCTCCGGAGGTAAAATCAAATAGGATTTATCTGTTTATTGTGATTTTTCTCTTATTGGGATATGACTTGATCACTTTCCTTTGTAGGCGCCTGATGAACCGGACTCTTATGCACCGTCTTTCGCCCCCGCGGTTGATCCGACCCTTGCTGCTTTAACTAGTGGCGTATGTACTGCGGTCCCCTCTACGGGGGTTCTTTCAACGGATGCTGAGAACTCTCGAGTTATTGAGACCCCAATCCGGGATAATGAAGGTTCCTTTGGACCTGTATCCGAGATTGCTAGAGTTTCGGAAGGCGATGCCGATCTCGGCGCATCTCCTTTCGAAGGTGCTGGGGCGGAGGAGCCTATCTCATTTAGTTCGGAGGCTGTCGGTGAAGGTGTTGGGGCGACTGCAAGCGAACCTCAGCCTCCATGCTCTTCGGTTGGTAAGATAGGTCAAATATTGACTCATGCGGAGGCTTATTTGCTTTATCAGCATATCCTCCAGATCAAATCGATTCATGGTTGTTTTGGCCCTGTAGGTCCCGACCCTTTACTTTCCGCGTCGGATGTTCTTAGGTAGAGCTCGACCTGTCATGATCCGGGGGAAGGAAGCACTTCCCTTCCTTTATCGACTCATACTGAGGTGTCTTCTGCCAGTCCTGGGCGGGTGGGGATGGAGCTTGTCTCGAGAACTGCGGTCTCTGCCTCATCCTCTGCTTCTTTTGCGGCTTCAGAGGCTGACATCTCGGTCCTACCGAGCATTCAAATTCTACGGACTGCTGAAGAGGAGTTGGCCGCTATTCAAGCGTCCTTCCATGCAGAGTTGGTTTCTCTCGTGGCAGGAGCGGCAGATTCTATCGCGTCTTCTTCTGCGCTGCCAGCCACACTCCCGTTAACACCGGCTTCCTCGGAGGCTTTGAACGAGGTGACACAAGATGTAGTTGACAGCTTCTATCGCCACTTAGGGAGGGGTATAGATGCTGCCATGGAACGGGGAATCCCTTTCACTATGTCTCTGAAGGGTGCTCGCGGCCAGATTGATACATTGAAGGACCTTCCTGGCGGGATGGGGTTAGCCGCGCTTCTGGAGCCCAAGTTGGTCGAGGCCGACCAGCTTGTGACTCAACTGCTGGCAACACGGCAGGCTGGCTTGTCTGCCACGATTAAACGGGAGCGGGGCTTCCTTGTTGCTGCTCGGGATAGGATCAGGCTTGCTCGGGATGCTGCCAGGCCAGCTGTGCGGGAGGACCTTGACAAGTTCTCCGGTTCGTATGCCAAGCTGGGTCGTCAAAGTCAGGCTTGTAGGGCTCGTGAAGAGTCTGCTTCTCGTGGAGTAGCTGCCACACAGGAGCGGATTATCGTACTCCAGCAAGAGTTGGCCCTCTTCGAGTCAGAGCTGGAGGCTGCTCGTGCAGAGCAGGAGTCGATCGCTCGGGAGGCCGAGCGGATTTCTCGAACTTCTGCCAACCTGGAGCGATCTTTTAAGAAGTTCGAGGACAACTGGCAGGCCCACGTTCATCTGGAGGACCCGGCGGTGTTGAACCAGGAAGCTGAGCGTCGAGCCAAACAGAGGTTTGAGCGGTCGGTCGCCTTGATAAAGGACCGCCTCACGGTGTTTTGTGCCCCGGAACAGTGATCCGCCATCTGTCTTCTTCTGCTTCTCTTTTTTGTTTTTCTTTTATATGTGTATATTTTTATTTGCAAGGGATGTGATCCCCACTGATGTAGCTCTTTTGAATTTTGAAATAAATGAGCATGTTTCAACTCATCTTCTCTTTCTTGTTCTTGTGGTGTTCATGGAATTGGACTTGCTGGAGGATTATTTGTGGACTTGTTACCCTGGGTGTACCTTGGTTTTAAGTACGGATAACAAGTTTGATTAGGACGTTTTGGAGCAGCCATGGCAAAGTGGTCATGGATGTTCTTGGGGTTGGGAAAAGGAGTGCCATAGAGCAACTGGGCTCCTGGGGCACGGAAGAATGGCGGGTTTATGCTAAGGGGCTTAGCGAGGGATATTTGTGGACCTACTATCCTTGGCGTACCCTGGTTCAGGGTATGGATAATAAGGTGGAAGGAAGCCAGTCATATTTGCTCCGAGATTATGAGGACGTAGCAAACATGAGGGTTTTACCGTAGAATCTTCCTACTCAGAGGTGATGAGAACATGGTAGGGGGAGACTTCACGGAAGACTTTTCTATAATCAATAGTGGTCAACAGAGGACGTTTGTGGTCAACAGAGGACATTTGTGGTCAACAGAGGACGTTTGTGGTCAACAGAGGACATTTGTGGTCAACAGGGGACATTTGTGGTCAACAGAGGACATTTGTGGACCTATTATCCTTGTCGCACGCCGGTTGTGGGTACAGATAATAGGTTGAAAGGGAACCAACATACTTGCTCAGAGGTAATATGGACATGGCAAATATGGTGATTTCTTCGACGGAGCCTTCCCACTCAGAGGTAATGAGGACATGGCAGGAGTGGGCTCAATGAAGAAGGGGTGCATAGAACTACTCAGAGGTAGGAGGACATGGAAGTTCTATACGAGGTGGCGGTTTGTTTTTGGTAGAAGTGAAAACGACTCAGAGGTAATGAGGACATGGTCGTTTCGGAAATTAGTGGATCGATTACCCTTTTTGTGCACTGGGAGCGCGGGTAGTGGATCATGAGGGAGGATCTCTTTCAGGAAGAAAGTTCAGAGGTATGATTATACGTGACTTACTATCTGAGAGAGTGACCGGAATGTAAGTACATAATTTGGATTTTCTAGAATATTGAGGAGATGAGAGTTCAGTGGCACCAGCGGGTGCATGGCTCGGTAATCTGAAATGTTGTGGATGTGGGTTCAGTGGTATCAATGGATACATGACTCGATAATTTGGAAAATGGTGGGTGCGAGTTCAGGGGTACTAAGAGGGAACATGACTCGATAATTTGGAGAATGTAGTCTAAACATAGTATTTCTTCAGAAACTTGCCGTTGACGGGCAACATAAGCAAGTCCCCATTCTGCTTGGCGAGGCAGTAGGCGCCGTTGGAGAACACGGCCTCGATGACAAATGGACCTTCCTATTTTGGCTGGAACTTGCCTGCGGTCTTGTGAGTCATGACCATTGGTCTCCGGACTGCCAGAACGAGATCGCCCACTGGGAATGTTCTGATTTTGACCTTCTTGTTGAAGGCTCCTGAGATACGTGCTTGGTATAGCTCGATCCTTTGCTGGGCTAGGAGGCACTTTTCGTCTAAGGCCTCCAAATCTTGTAATCGGCGTCGATAGTTATCATCCGTTGTCAATTGATAAGTGAGGGCGACGCGGAGTGAGGGAATCTGAGTTTCCAGTGGGAGGACTGCCTCACTCCCGTATACTAAAGAGAATGGTGTATTCCCAGTAGCTGTTCGAACCGTGGTGCGATAAGCCCATAAGCCTTCACCGAGCTTCTCATTCCAGTCGCGTTTGTTGGAGGAGACAAACTTCTTGAGGAGTTTGATGATTGTTTTATTGAATGCCTCTGCCAACCCGTTTGCTGCCGGGTTATATGGTGTCGAAGCGACATTCTGAATGCGGTGTTTGTCGCAGAATCGGTAGAATGCGAGGCTTATAAACTGCGGACCATTATCATGGATGATCCTTTGGGGCAGTCCAAAGCGGTAGATGACGTGGTGCTTAAGGAAGCTGATCACGTTTGAAGTCTTAACTTCTGCGAGTGGGACGGCTTCCGCCCATTTGGAGAAGTAGTCGGTGATCGCAAGTATGAAGCGATGTCCTCGGGAGGAAGGTGGGGTGATTGGACCAATGATATCCATTCCCCATGCTTCGAATGGCCAGGATGCCACCGTTGGATGTAGAAACTCGGATGGTTGGTGAATGAAGTCCACGTGGACTTGGCAAGCCTTGCATTTTCTGGCATAGTCTATTGCGTCTGCCACCATCGTGGGCCAGTAGTAGCCCATACGGCGAAGGCGGTCCTGTAGCTTAGGGCCAGGCTGATGGGCCCCACAGACACCGTCGTGAGCTTCTCGTACAGCTTCTTTGGCTTCTGCGTTTGACAAGCACCGGAGTAATAATCCGTCGTAGGATCGTCGGTACAGCATCTTTGTCTCTGTGTCATAGAAGAATCTGAGAGAACGCCGTCTGATGGAGGTGGCTTCCCTTGGATTTTCCTGGAGGATATCGTATACGACGAAGTCAATGAACGGCTGTCTCCAGTCTGGTGTTTCGTCGACCGTCTGGGCGGAATAGCTCGCCACGAATTGAATATTGTTCTTGGGACAGACCAGTTCGTGGCCTATCACCTCAACCGAGTGATACGCTTGGTTCGGCACTGCTAAGGAAGCGGCAAGGCCTGCTAGGGCATCGGCTTCGATATTTTGAAGTCTGGGGACGTGTTCGATGAAGAATCCCTCGAATGAGGAGATAATGTTGATTGCTATTTGGTGGTAGGGGATCATGTCTTCATGGCGGACTTCGTACGACCCCCGAATCTGATTGACGATTAATTGTGAATCGCCGTATGCTTCGAGATATTCTACACCCAGCTCCTTTGCGAGTTGGAGGCCAATGACCAAAGCGTTGTACTCGGCCATATTGTTGGAACAGGGTTCCGTGAGAGAGTAGGCACGATTGATCACTAGCCCGGTAGGAGAGATCAATACTACTCCGACCCCGACGACGATATTTCCCTTGGGTCAGGTTCTTGAAGCGCCATCGAAGAACATCCTCCATATGTTGTCGTGGGTGGTTGTATTAGAATCGGCGACCTCATCTGGGATTTCCTCGTATATTCTGGATGACCCCGATCCTGGATGGGCCGCCAAAAAGTCTGCCAGGGCTTGGCCTTTGACAGCCTTCTGTGGGACGAAGATCATATGATATGGGGATAGCAGTATTGCCCATGTAGCGAGGCGAGAGCTGAGCGCCCCTGGTTTAGTCATGAGGACCCTGAGGGGATTTACCCGTGAGATCACATGTATGGTTTATCCTGTAACATAATGTCGCGTCTTTTGAATGGCAAATACCAAGGCGAGGCATTCTTTCTCCACGGCAGTGTATCGGTGTTCGGGCCCGACCATCATTCGGCTGAGGTAGTATATGGCCTGTTCGTGTCCTGCGTCGTTATTTTGTGCCAGTAGGGCACCGAGGGAGTGTTCCATTGCTCGTACATAGAGCAAGAATGGTTTTCCAGGGACCGGGGCCACCAGGACTGGAGGATTTGACAAATATTCTTTGATGTCGTCGAAAGCGAGTTGGCATTCTTCGTTCCATACGAATGAGACTCCCTTCTTCATGAGGTGTGTGAACGGCCGACATCGTCCGGAGAGATTGGAAATGAACCTTCTGATATAGGCTAGCCTCCCTTGGAGGCCTCTAAGTTCGCGGAGATTTTTCGGGGGACCCATCTCCATTATTGCCTTGGTTTTCTCAGGGTCTACATGGATACCCCGTGCAGTGATGATGAAACCTAAGAACTTCCCGCTGGATACGCCCAAGAACGACTTTGTAGGGTTCATCTTCAGGTTGTGGGCTCGCATCAGGTCGAATACCGTTCTCAGATCTTGCAGATGATCCTCCTTACGGCGACTCTTGACAGCGATGTCGTCGACGTAGCATTCCACTGTTTTGCGCAAATGTTCTCTGAAAATGATACTCATAGCCCGCTGATATGTGGCACCAGCATTCTTTAGACCGAATGGCATGACTGTCTAACAGTATGTGCCGATCGGTGTTCTAAATGATGTGTGCTTCTCATCGTCGGGGGACATCTTGATTTGATTGTATCCCGAGAATCCATCCATGAATGACATACGTTCGAAGCCGCATGTGTTGTCAATCATGATGTCCGTAATCGGGAGGGGAAATTTCGTCTTTCGGACATGCCTCATTTAGATTACGGAAGTCGATGCAGATTCGGATCTTCCCGTTCTTCTTAAGGACCGGGACTATATTGGCGACCCAGTCAGGGTGTTGCTCCTCACGGATGAAGCCACTGGCTATCAGCTTGTTGACTTCGGCTTCGATCGCGTCCATGACGCCCGGGCGGAAGCGTCGTTGCTGCTGCTTGACTGGCTTTGCATCCGGCCGTATATTGAGTTTATGGAGAGCAATATCGGGATCTAATCCCGGCATGTCTTCGTAACTCCATGCAAATACGTCAATGTATTCTCTGATGAGTTCCAGCAGTGATTCTCGTTCCTCGTCTGTTAGGCTTTTACTGACGAAGATTGGCTTTGGAGAGGATTCGGTGCCGAGGTTGACCTGCATAACTTCATCCTCGGTAGGAGGTTCTCTTAGCTCGAACCGCTTTTCCCATTGTGCGTCTAACTGTTGGGCCCACGGCTCAAGCTCGAGGATTTCAGGAATGTCCTCGTCTTCTTCATAAGCGTCGGCAAATGCCATGTTGACTGATAGGACTTGTCTGAATATGTCCCCAATGCTTGTGTCTGAGTCGGAAGTTGGTGACCCGGTTGAGTGTAACTGCCAATCACATTCTTCATCTGAACTCTCTGGAGTCGTTGTGGGAGTTACATACCCTAGTCCACATCGAGTTTTGCTATAGTAGTCCCGTGGTTTACCAGACGGTACTGGGGGCTTCAAAGGTAGTCGCCGTCCGGTACCGTAATTCAAACCTGGTGTAGTTTCTAGATCATATCCTTGTTTCTGCATGAGGTATTTGGACTGGGGACTATAAAGGTATAGAGGCAATCTCCCGGCATCTGACCCAAGATCGACTTCTTTTATGGTAAAGGGGTACGGATCGTCTTTCCGGCCGAAGATAATCGGGTGGTCCCCTCCCTCGACTATTCGGTAAGCGTCTTCTGCCGGAGTAAGCTGGATTGTGGTATACACATTTGTTACTTGTGTGTGTAGGCGAGTGCCTATACCGTGGCCCATAGCATACATTGTACATAGCTTGTTGAGCTCGATGTAATTCAAAGATAGCCCTTTATTGATAAAATAAGGTATCTTCTCGAGAGGGATTACATCATCTGCAGAAGGGGTATCGGAGTGGGCAACCACATACTTGGCTAATTCTGGTTCTTCTTTGGCCACCCCCTGTATAAATGAAGACTGAGAGAGTGACCTAGTCAGCTTGATCTTCAGAGGCTCGACCGGCGGAGCAGGTCGTGGAGTTGTTGGTAGACTAGCAACCCCCAGCTTGGCATCTGACGTGGGGCGAGGAGTGGCTGGTTCGCTGGAAGTGTCAGACCTCGCGTCGGGGTGACGGCCCTTTTTAGGAAGATGTATCGTGAGCGGTCTGTCGGAGGGATTGAGTTTCTCCGCTTGGAGCTGACCGACTCTCGGTAGTCTGATGGTAAAAGGCCCTGGTGTGGGTCTCGACACTTGGCCAGACCTCGGCAGCCGAATTCTCATCTGCTCTTCTTGCGCCGATAGACTGATTGCGTCCTTACGCAGAGTAGCCGTAAGGGGTGCAGAACTGCCCGGTTTGCGAGCCTGGAGGTGGATCGTCAGGGGTTCTTCTGATCTTGTGGTTGTCTTGGTGTGAGCTTGCACCTCCTCTTCGACCAGATGCTTCTTTGATTTTTCGTACAGACAGGAGTCTGAGTAATAAGATTCGACCCCCTTGAAGGGATCGATATCAGCAAACTCTGTCCTCACGAAGCCGTGCTTATCGACATATTTGAAGCACTGGTGTAGCGTGGAAGGCACGATCATGTAATCGTGTATCCAAGGCCGCCCCAGAAGGATATTGTAAGAAGTGTCGGCATCTATGACGTAGCAGGTAAGTTCTGATTGGAGATCGCCAATCTGACATTTCAAGCGAATCTTCCCTATTGGGTAGCTCCTGCCCGAATTGAAACCGCTAATGACGGTGCTTGTAGGCGTCAGGCGATGCATTGGAATGCGAAGATGATATAGCAGACCCTTCGGAATGATGCTTATGGAGGACCAGGATCAATGTGCATTCGGTCCACCTTTACGTCGCCGATGTATCCAGTGTAGTACAATGGGCGATCGTGCAGGTTAGTTTTGATGAGCATATCCTGCGGAGAGAAGACGATATTGGGCATTGCACCTGTACACGCACTATCTTGGAGATCTGTAGGCTGATTATCTCCCGTGAGGTTGACCTGAGCCAAGTATGCGTCGGCATTTTGGAGCGCCTCACTTAGAGCTGTGCGGACATCCTTCGAGAGCCTCAGGAGTTCATATAAAGATAATTTGGCCGATGTATTGGCCAATTGAGCCAAGATGTCGAAGTTGTAGGGTCTTTCCAGCCCCTGAGGTATCTCCTTTCGGAGGGATTTGTCGAAACGGGTCTCTTTCGGCCTGGGTTTGTCGGTCGTCGAAGGCTGAGCCGGTCCCGGAGTATCAGCATTTGTGGGCTGCTGATCATTAGTCGGATCCTCGGCCCTTGGTTGGGCTTGTGCTCCAGATCGAGTAGTGACGGCTGAGACTTCCTCCTCCTCTGCCGTGGCGGTGCGGCATGATCTGACCTTTCCACTTTTCTTTTTAGAAGGTAAAGTGGGCTGAGTCACCTCGTGGACCAGGTCCGGATGGACCCACATGATTTCCCCTCGTAATGTGGTGAGGGGTACTAGGCCGGGAGTTTGATGACGGGCAGGCAGAAGATTAGTGATTTCCATCGTTGCCAGAGGGATGGATATGACACCGTCTTGAGTCTCTGTTGGAGGGAAATTGCCGAATTGTACGGACACCATGTTGGCTGCTACGGTTACCTCCTCAAAGTCGATAGCCAGAGCGTTCGAATCGATGAGGTTCTGGATATACCGTTTCAGTTGGTAGCAATCGTGTGTAGCATGGTGGACGTAGCGGTGGTAATGGCAGAACTTCGGATTTTCCAAATCAGCCGGCCGAGGTTCCCGCCTTGGTGGAGGAAGCTGAATTCTATCTCCTTGTATAAGCATGTCCAAGATAGGCTTGACGTGGCCGTCTTCGAAAGAATAAGTGATTTGAGGCCATTGTTTGTCTGCTAGCTGTGGCTCGGGCTTCTGGGCTGTATCGGTCACCATGGCCTGCTTGCCTTTGTTGTCCCGGTTGTTGGAGGGGCTACCCCCATTGTCGTTGCTGGCGTTGGGACGCTTCCCCTTGTTCTCTCCCTCTGAGATATGCAACACCAGTTGGCAAGCTTTCTTCAATCGTTCCTCGGCACTTGTAGCGCTGATGATAAAGGCCTTCCAGTCCTTGAATTGACTTTCGCCCATCCAGAGACTAATTGTTGGGAGTAGTCTCTTTTGGCAAATTTCAATCAAGGAAGAGTCCGGGTTGCCAGATGGTAACTTCATTACGGTTTGACGAAACCGCTCAATGTAATTCCTTGTCAGCTCTTTCTCTCCTTAGACGACGTCCATGAGGGTAGACATCGTGACGTCCTGCCCTACCTCATAGAACCTCTCCAAGAACAAGCGCTTGAAGCCAGCGAAGGAGTGGATACAATTATCTGGCAGGTTGCGGTACCAATCGAAGGCGACTCCTTCCAGTGCCCCAATGAATAACCGTGTGAGGATGGCGTCATCATGGGGCAGATGGTCGGTAGTGACCTCAAAGTAAGTGATGTACCGGCTTGCTGAAGTCTTACCATCATATGGGTTGATATTGAACGGCTTATATCTTGGGGGAAAGGGCACATCCCTCCATTCAGCAGGGTATGGTTGCCGTATTCTGAGGTCTTAAGAATTTTCTCGGGCATGGAACATCGCTCGAAGCTCCTGAACCTCTCTCCTTACTTCTCGGGCCTCATCTGTTGCGGTAGGGGCCGTTATCTCGGGAGCATTATTGCCCGGGTTTGGTGCCGCTAAATTTGAATCTATGTTGTTCGCGAGACCCGTGCTTGTCTGACCAGGTGTCACTCCCTGCAGAGTAGGAAGCGCTGCTTTGATCTCGTCTACAGACTTGACTAAGGCGTGCAGTATGGCCTCCAAAGTGTCGATACGTTGGCGATCGCCGGAACCACCTTGGCTGTTGTCCGTCATGAATACCGTCCTCACGTGAGGAGTGACAGAAGGAGAGGTGGCGGACATGCCCTTCGAGTCATACTCATGCATCGAGAAATCATCAGGATATGTGGGGATGTTCTCTTCAGGTTCGAAATCGGAAGGAACAGTACCCCTAGCTTCAGAGCTTGCTTCGTTTAGGACGTCCTCTGGGACGTCGGTATCTGTTGTATCCGTCGGAGGATTTGCTTCCTCCAGTCCGTCTTCTTGGAATGTTGGGTTGTCGTGGAGGTTTGGACGAGTGCTACCCCCAGTTCTGACGACCCCCAATGACGTAGACGGCGAACTTCCTACTACATCAGTTTTCGTCTTTGAACGGGTGTGTTGGAATACTCCAGTAGAGGATAATCCTTTAGACGACGCATTCTTAGCTGTAATAGTTGACACCTTTGGGCTGGAGATGCTTGTCTTCTTCCCTCTCCCCTCAACGGGGACTTTCCGTGCGGAATTGCAGGAGGCAACGGGAGGTGCCTCGTCTTCCGAGCTCGGATGTTGTAATCTTTGGAAGACGGATGGCTGGTCTTCCGTTACTGCCGTGTTGTTGCAACAGCAGTTGACGATAATCTGGGTGCAGTGACGTCCCTGTGAGGACTCTCTGCACGCTGAGGCTCCTTCTCTTTCCTTGCATTTGTGGAGGATAGCTTCACGCAGGTCAGAGGAACCACTTTGTCCGTTTGCCGCCGGGGGCTGGACTCGAGTGGTTTTATACAACTTTCCGTCAGAGGCCCGCGTGATACTCAGCGGGATGCCCCGATAGTCAGAGGTTGGGGCAGCTGTCTGGACTTGATGAGCCCGCGCTGCCCTAGACTTTTTCTTTTTAGCACTTGTGGGTGCGTAATAGGAAGAGTCCACAAGGTATCACAGAGTCTGGATTTTCATCCAGAAAGTGATCAGAGTTAGGACCGCATGAGAGTCGGTCGAAAACTGATCGAGAGAAGTGTGGTAGAGACGCTATGCGGCTAGCGTTGGGTGCCGTGCAGGCTATCTGCATGCGACTGTCTTCTGTTGTGGGACGAGTTCTTATGCGGTTAGGAGTCACGGCCGTGCAGGCTGTCCGCATGCGGTTGGCATCTGTGGCCGCATGGGTTTTCTGCAAGCGGTTGACTTTACTAGCCGCATGAATCTCATCCATGCGGTTGGGAACTGTAGCTGCATAAGTTATGCGGCTGACAGAAGTGGCCGCATGAGTTTTCTTCATGTGGTTGACGGTTGTGGCCGTATGGATTTTCTTTCTGTGGCTAATACCCCTCTGCGGTTCAGGTTGAGCAGAGACCCTCTTTGCCCCTGCAAGTCCAGCATCATAGTGTTTTCTTCTGCCGGACTTGGGGACAGCAGAGGTGTCTGCGATCTGAAGTGGGGCCGCAGGAGAGTCTTTCTCGCCGTCTTGAGCGACCGAGGGTATCCCATCGAGGGCTTGGGGAGGAGCAAATGACTTTGGCCTCCACTCTTTGCGAGCCTTCATGGTGCGGATGCGTTTCTGGACCGGGCCAGCGCTGCCTTTAGAGAGCATCTCTTCGAACGCCTGTTGGTCGAAGCGGACGACCATCTTCTGTTGTGTGGAGCCAAGTTTGGCTGCATCCGATTGCGTCACCAACTCCTCAGCCGTGGAAAAGTTAGTCCCCAGCAGAGTCGCCATCGTGTTTGCCATTGATTGTAAAAGAACAGAACAATTATCGGAGGACTGAACTTAGACTCACAATACAAATTCGCTCGTACAAAGAAAGCCTAGGGACAAAAACCTAGGTACAGCAGACTAAGTACGATTGTTTATTTTTGATTCTGGGGGGTGACGATAGAGGCTCGGGAAAGCGACGGCCGCTCTGCCTTACTCCTTGGACGATCGGTATGCAGCCTTGGCTCGGGGAAGATCTACTCGGCGTTGACGAAGAAAGGCTCTTCTTACTCTCCTCGGGTTGCTCTCCTGGCTTCTCTCTCTCTGTGATTATCAAGAAAAGGGGGGGGGGCTCTCTCTGTGTATATCTCTCTCTTCTTCTTTTTTTTATTCTTTTTGTTGCCGACCTCCTTTACATGGGAATGATGCTGGCTATTTATAAGAGTGGGGTGGGATCATTAGGGTTTGCTGATGATTATCTGTTTGGAATGTCGGCGCTCCTTCATTCTATCTGGGCCCTTGATCCTGATCATAATGAATCTCGGCCACTAATGCGGATAGCACCAAATCTTATGAGCAGTTAATGCTGACTGCTTTAAATCTTCGTGATTGATTATGCCAATATTTGATTGCTCGCCACGTGTCCTATTGGCTTGATGATGAATGATATGCCCTGATCTCGGCAATTATGATGATGATGTCGAATATTCTCGTTGGGATTCTGTTGCATCTTTAGTGCCACGTTTTTTTTTAATTGAAGATCCTGCCAGGGCCGCATAGGGTGACCAACACTTGAACCGCAGGGGGATACTCCTCGTGAGCCGCATGAGTCAATGCCTCATCGAGCCGCAGGGGACGAACTTTCCGTGAGCCGCATATGCATAATCTTTGCGAGCCGCAGGGGACGATCTCTCCATGAGCCGCATATGCATAGTTTCTGTGGGCCGCATGAATTAGCGTGGTGTTGAGCCGCATAGACCGGGCTATGGGTGGACCGCATATGGCAGATTTTTGTTAATCATATTAGAGTGACTCCTCAATGAGCCGCATGAAGCTGTTCTCTATCCGAGTCGCATGAGACTTTTGCCACGTGGCAATCTAGGATTTTTTGTTAGATCGGGTCAGAGATTTTCTTCTTTTCCCAAAGTGTCTGTTATTATGGCAGAGCCATTATGATACTTTATGTCAGAGACAGCCGTCGAGTCGTGTCAGAGCATTAAATGAGGCCATTACTCCAGTGGCCAACTGTGGGGGGGGGGTCACACGTGTCGTCAATTGAGCCGCATATTCCTGCTGAACCGCATTCATCCCCGAGCCGCATGAGTCTGAGGGTCTTCTTTTGGGCCGCATAGGGCAACTCCAGTATGAGCCGCATATACTTGCTACCCAAAACCGCATGGGCCATTTATGCCTTTATTCTAATATTTTCCATGCTTCTACAAGGAGCAACTCCTCATCCCACGGAGTGTTGGGCACCCCATCCCCGGGATGTAGGGCCCCGGAGGCCGGGGGCATCCCGGCCAAAGACTTCCCCAGTCGTCAGCAACCACAACCTTAACTCTGGTTGGGGTATCCTTCAACCCAACATCATACTTCTCGACACCCCCACTTGATGGGGAGCCCTGCACCTTAATACCAAACTGCTCGACGATGAGTTGCTTCTCCTCAGATAGAACGATACCCCCAAGAGAGGGGGCGGGTGCTGAATCCTTCAAATAAGATAGAGAAGGCATTAGGTCTGGACCAGGAGCGCAGAAGGGGCTCGCCGAGGGATGATCCGTTATATGGGAAGGCACAACCAAGGGGATATCAGCAGAAAGGCTGGTGTAGCCGGGGAGATGCCTTCTAATCTGTCTAGCGAGCCCGAGGACTCCACCGACCTGATCAAGGCAGCTTGGAGGACAAGATCGGGATCATTGTGTTTTGCCATAGAGCTGGGGAGGGGGAACGCCAATGAGGTAGGAATACTCGAGGGATCGTCCGCACTCCCATGTCAGTGGACGACTTCCTGGAATAAGGACAATCGCCGACCAGATAACCGGTGTACCTATACCCGGTGTAGAAATTAGGATGCTCTTCGATAACAATATCTTGCTAGATGTTCCTACAATTAGGGAGACGAATGAGGAACTACGAGAGAGACGAGGAGCTTAGATCAACGTCGACAAGCACTCTGGCACAGCTAGGTCTAGATACGACCGAAGTTTCGTGATCTAAAGCAATAAGGGAGCCGATGCACTGAACAAGATAGAAAATGGTGTCCCTCGCAAAAAGGAAGAGCGACAAGCCTAGGAGGGAAACCCAAACTGGCGCTAAGGGGGATACCTTCTTGGAGTCGTATTCTGGGACCATTTGGAGACCCGTATTGGCTGTACGATGGTCCAAATCTTCTTCGATCGCAAGCACCAGTAATCCGTCTTATAGGAGGGCCGGATGAGCAGGTTACGGCTGTCGAGGAAGTCGACAGAGATTGGACCAACGAAGTGCATCTTCCCTAAAGTCCTGTGCACAATGTCCAACGACAGCCTCGTTCGGATGAACCGGCCAATATGAGTGAACTGAAATGGGGACGTTAGCGCATCCACTTCCTCAGCCGAGAAAGAGATTGTCGGGGTGTCGTCGATGACAGAAAAAAGAGCAAGGAGGGAGGAACGGTGGCTGCTGCATAAACGTCGAATCGAATACAACCTCCAGGAAAGACCATGACAAACTGGTCCTCATAGTGACAGTGCCACTAGGGGGCTGGAAAGTCGGCACAACCAGGGTGCTGCCCGAACCCTCTACAGAACCGAGAATTAAAGGAGAAGCGGGAAGGGGAGGGGCCAAAGAGATAAACCCCTCGCCAAGATACAGAGCCGAAGAGAACGGCGGTAAGGGGATGGTAGCGGCATGAAGGGGGAAGGGAAAAGGGAGGCTAAGCGCTGTGCGTGGCACCGATATCGTCGATCAGTCGAGGCATCGGAGCCCCACCTCCCTCTCCATAACCGATCCAGACGTCTCAGGCTGCCAAATTTAGAAGAAGAATGGAGGCCGACGCTGGGTGAGAGGGCCAAAGTGATATCGGACACAGAGGCGGTACCCCGCTAAGTAGCCAAGCAGCAGAAGAGGCCTGTATAATACGACGGCGGACTGGCATACCCCGGGGAAGGTGGGAAGCTGCCGCCTCACGATGGAGTAGGGATAGAAGAAGAAGGAGAGGGAGGGAAAGGAGGTGAGGGAGAGGACGAGGCCGTCCAATCCTCCATGAGGCGGTAGTGGCCGGTCGGCCTAGGTAGAGGGAAAAGAGCGGCAGTCAGAGGGAAAAGAGCAGCATCGTCGAGAGTTTAGGGCCGGCTGGGGAAAGAAGCAGACTCCATTATATATATACACACACACACACACACACACACACACACACACACACACACACACAAAGTACTTATATAACTCTAATGCCTATATGAAAATGTGGATACATATATATGGATACGCACAAATGTGAGTACTAGGCTAGTGTCAAAGTGTCATGATAAAAGGGTGTGTGCACCAAAGTAGGTAGGAGTCCAAAAACCCCCAAATCGATCCTATGTCCAAATACAATATGACACCACCTATTGGTATCCATTTGTGGAAACTATAATAGCCTCAAACACTACACACATGTCCATTTAGCCTATGGGGCAATATGACAAACACTTGGTGTGTCATCCTCGAATTTCTTCCAAAAGTGGCTCAAAACTCATTCTAACTTCTAAATGAAGACTTATTAGAGCCTCAAAACTCTTCCTATGGGTTGTCCTTATACATGGGTGAGTTTTTATGGGTCCAATATCAAAATTAGAATCTAAATGACAAGGTTAGAGGGTATTATATTTATTGGAAGATGGATTTCTAATGAACAATCCAATGGATACGATCCCGACATGAAACTCCTTAGCAAATTGACTCTTCTCCTTGCTCCTAGCTCCAAGCTTCTTGTAGGCACTTCCTTCTAGAGAGGATGAGAGGAATGGTGGAGGAATGAGTAGAATTTTGGTAAAAATTAATTGTGGAATGGCTTCAAATGGCAAGAGTACAAAAATAGGAAGATGAAGTCTTGTAATAAAATGAATAAAGTGGAGAGGGAGTCCCCCTTATGGCCGGCCAAGAGTTTCTAGGTTAGGGCCTAAATAAAATGCCAAACATGCCCTCTTAGTTGTCATTTAGGTAATTAATTGCATGTGAAGGTTTGGGGCCATTTTGGACAATATTCTAATATCTAAATGAACTAATTGGTCATGAATAATGAGTGTAATGGAACTAGTCTAATGAGTTGGTTTATGAGTCATGTTATGCTAATTATTGGGCTTCACTCTAGTGTCTTGGCTAACTGGTCTACTAACACAAGTCTGACTATTGGGCTAGCCTCTAACCATGTTAACTAACACAAATAAAATAAATAAATGTACACAATATTCATAAATAAATATTCATATTATATAATAATTAAGAAATGACAAATTTACCCCTAATTGAAAAATTAATAGTGATAAGTCTACCCCCTTTAAATTAATTTCATCCTTGAAATTAAAGACGAAACTATCACATATAATAAAATCAGATCAATAGAAGACTAATACCTCATGGCTTGAAGAGATAAGGGTATCGCTCTCGCATATATCGTCCTCCCTCTCCCATGTAGACTCACCTGGAGAGTGATACCTCCATGCGACACAAACTAAGGGAATGACATGGTTCCAGAGCACATTCTTTCTACAATCCAAAATCTCAACTGGCTACTCTGGATAACTGAGAGTCGGGCCCACCTCGATCTCGGAATAGTCAAAAATGTGACTGGGATCTGCCATATATCATCTCGGCTGCGACACGTGGAACATTTTGTATACTCCCTCTAGTGTATGCAGTAACTCTAGTCGGTATGCTACTCCTCCGACCCTCTCAAGGATACTAAAAAGTTTGATTGAACCGCGGACTAAGCTTCCCGCCTCCACCAAAGCGAATCGTACCTCGGGTCGAAGAAATCCACTAGAATACTAGATCACCAACCTATCACAAAACACAATCTTAAAACCTAATCTATAAGAAATAATCATAATCTGACAAAAACACTAGGAATCTAATCTATACCTCAGACTCCAAAGATCTCCTGTGGCTATCGGTCCAATGTCGCTGCCTGTCCTGCGCCACCCGAAGTCTATTCCTGATAAGCTTTACCTTCTCTGCTGCATCTACAATCATCTCCAGGCCAAGCTATCATGAGCCGCACCCGGAGTAAGGGCACGAGTGCGAGACAACGTCCCAGCCTACGCTACAGAAATGACATAGAACGCTATCTAGGTCTACTATCTAACAACATTTAAAATATCAAAACCTGTCGTGAATGTTCAACTCTGAATGGATGACAAGCAATGATAATATAATATACTCAACCACAAATTCTAAGAAGAAAAGATGACACGGAAATATAAAGAACAAGATATGAAAATATCATCCTGAAAGTCCAATACAGAATAATACAAGTCCAAAGTCTCAGAGTTAATAATCTCAAATACAAATACTAAATAATAACAAGCCCAAGTGTAATCTGGAGACAAAGTCCAGTACTAAACTAATCTAGCAGAGCTACCACTAATGCCTCATCGTCTGGAACTAACCCCTGTTGGATAAGGGTCTCCTCGTCTACGTCCACTACGTCATGATGACCATAGTAGGTAGGACACTCGTCCTTGCCATCATCTGTAAAATTTTGTCAACATATCTAGTCAGGATGGAATGAGCACAAATCTGTAATAACAATTCTAGTTAGACGATATTAAAAATATAGTAGTAAATAGAGAGAATATATAAGGTAAAGTAGAAAGTACATGAAAGTAGCATGGCAAGGTTAAAGATGTAAACTATAGCTAGAGCAATGGCAAGAAAATCGATCATATGATGTACAAGAGTCGAGAATCATACCATCTACGTGAGTAAATACTAGCTACGACATGTGGCCGGCTTGGGAACTTGCACAAGGTCTACTGGCCTGGTTAATCATATATGGAGTGTATGATTAACACTCACAAGATCTACAGTACTTACACAATAAGGGTAATGACCACACACCTACACTAATACTCCCTGCCTCCGATTAGTATAGTGGATCCAACCATGACACGTCATAACACATGATTCTCTGAGAAGATAGCTAGCTTTCGCAGGAATCGTGTCTATACAATGCACAAGAAATAAAAAAGACTTGCACAAGATATACCAAAGAATACAAAGAATAACATCTCATGATGGGATCCAAACAAATACTAATACGTGTGAACAATGTGTCAAGAGAATAATGTTATCTACACTAAATATAAGAAACATAGATGATATCATAAAACAAAAATATTATAAGAGAATGTAGTCGCTTGAGATATGGTGGAAAAAATATAAACAGTATATCGAGGCTCAGGGTAAAGTCACAGACCTAAACATGAGATGTGCATGAGTTAAAAAAGGTTTAACAGTGTTAGGCATGATTTCTAGTTTATGCTATGCAAATATAGGTCAAACTTAGTCAAACTAAGTCACACTAAGTCATACTAGGTTATACTAGTTCTAACAAGTCAAACTAGATCAAGCTAGGTCATGCTAGTCAATCTAAGTCAAGGTAAGTCAAACAAAGACAAACAAAGTCAAACAAAGTCCATCTAAGTCAAACAAAGTCAAACTAGATCAAACAAGGTCAAACCAAGTCAAACTAGATCATACTAGGTGAAAGGATTTACCTAGACTTGACTTTTGGTCAACTGGTCATCTTTGGTCAACTTCTAATCCAATCTAGGTTAAACTGGGTCAATGGTTGACTCACAATTGATTTTTGGTCAACTGGTCAACTTCTAATCCAATCTAGGTCCAATATTGACTTGCAGCTGATTTTGAAACAAAACAGTCAACCTTGGTCAAACATGGCCAAATCTAAGTCAAACATCCTATTTCTAGTCATTACCTACCAAGATAACCCACTTACTATATCTCTATAGGTATCTTATATCAATACATTAAATATCTAGGTAATACCTTAACACCCCATTTACTTTAGACTAGTAGATAACTTACTATCCTAGGCTAATAGATTCTACCATTTCTTTAGACTAGTATCTACCCATCTATCTTAAAATCCTACCAATACCTTACCCTTAGACTAGAGATAAATTCTATTATCTTGTCAATACCTTAGACTTCTCATTTACCCTCTATCCTTCTAAGATACTAACTTGTATCTAACACTCTAACTAACTAGTATCCTAATATCTAAGATACTAAATATATATTTAGGACACTAGCTATATACATCTAACTATCTAACATATACTTATAGTATCCAAAATTCTAAGTTACTAACTAGTAGTATCCTACTCAAGGTAATATGACACATTAACCTATAACACCAAGATACCAACTTACATCTCTAGACTACTATCTATCCACTAACATATGATACTTATTTCTAATATCGGATACTAACTCTATATCTAAGCTATCTTAGGATACTAACCAAGATACCATATACTTTATTCCTATTGGTATCCCAATACCCTTACCTTGGTTGAAAGTCGAAAACCTTAGTCTAGGTACAAATACCTTAGTCTTCCAATACCCAAACTATAGTTATCAAACATCTATTTATCTACCCCAAGCCATTAGATAACCAATACCTTAATATCTAGCCCTAGTATCTAGGTAACCATACCTTACCTTGAAGGTAAATCCCCTATTACCTTATCTTGAAGGTAAACTCACTACCTTACCTTGTGGTAAGGTAAACCCATTTACCTTAAAGTAAGGTAAATCACAATATCCTAGGATACCAACATCTAGTATCCTAAGATACTACCTATCTACAAACTAACCACTATCTAACTTAACTATAATCTATACAAGATACAACTTTATCTAACTATCTAAAATATCTAACTATTGGGATACTAACTCATCTAATCTTCAACCACACACACACAAACCATGGATAACCAAGATACTAATATCTAACTATAACATATATGTATATATATCTATCTGTAACTCTAACCAACTAACATATGTCATATCTAACTAAAAATAATATAGACTAACACAACTAACTATGTAACTTATACAAGATACCACTATCTAACATCTAAGGTACCTCTAACCTCTACATAGATTCTAATATAACCACTAACATACTAACATATCCATACAAACAATATATAAATTCCTCTCCACTCTAACAGTAACACACACACAAACACATATACCAAATCTACCCCCTCTCTTCTAACACACCCACACACATCTATATACAAACACACTACCACTCAACCAAAACACAAATCACTCAACAAACCACAGTAGCCTCAAGTCAAATAGGATGGCATGATCCTCCCAACTCTCTCACCTTCACAACACACATACTACATTACCATCTATACAACATCAAACACACACTAGCACATATTCTCTATCAATCTCACTTATCTCTACTAACCACACACATCTTTATCTCATTCAAACACACACACTATACTAACATATATTATCTAACAATAATATATATATGTACTATATCATACATATTCTTGACAACACACACACTATACTACCTTCGTATTAGCTTTCTGAAACTTCAAACGAATCACATTTTTATGTCCGGAAGCTCCCGAAATCGCGAAAACGTCGAAACGCGTTCATCTTTCGGACAGTTGACACTAAAACAGTTTTACAGAAAGTTCTAGAATAATTTTGGCCTATTAATATATATATGTATATTTTTGAAAGATAACTTAGATACGGTTCTTTTAAAAAAATGGAAGATTAATTGGAGTCTTGAGCTAGGAGTTATGGCATTTCTAAGTTGCTTTGGCTACTAAAAATATGGATAAAAATTATATCGAATTTTGGTTGTTTTGGACAAAAGAAACACATACTAACTATATTATCTAGGATACTAACTAGATTATCTAACTCACTAACTTAACACTAACACACCCACATTCTATCACATACACACAAGTCACATATCAATATATATACATACAAGAAACCCCAAATCAGTCCACATCCATAAATATAACAATATTTGATATTTTTACATAAAAATAGGGCTTGTAGGCCATAATACATAGATTCAAACATTGGTATCCAAATGAGAACAAACCTAAACATCCTAGCCATGTTTAATCTACTCTCTAACACATGAAAATCTGAAATGAGAAGACAAATAAGCCTATGGGGCAAAAACACAAACACATGGTGTGCCCCATTAGGAATCTCTCCATGGGGGACACCAAACTTATTCCAAACTCCTAAAAATGACTCAAAAGAGCCTCCAAAATATTTCTAATAGTGGTTCATGCATGGGGGTGGTTCCTATTGGTTCAAAACTAACAAATATACAAGGGAAAGATGAAATAGAGAAGGTTTAGAGAGAGAGATACCTATTGGGAGTTGATTCCTAATGAACAACCCAAAGGACACGAATCCGACACGGACTCTTCTAAAAAATGGACACTCCTCTTGCTCTTGGCTTCACAATCCTCGTAGCTCCCTCTCCTTGCAAGAATGAGAGAATTTGGTAGAGAAAAGAGAAGATTTGAGAGATGAATCACTGAGATTTGCTCTCAAGATTGGAAAGAACACTAAAATTGTAATGGAGGCTACTTTGCAAATGAAAAAGAGATGGAACCCTCTCTTGGCTGCCATAAGGGTTAGGTTTGGGCCAATAGGAAATGTCTAATATGCCCCTAATAGGTCCCCTTTAGTTAATCTAAGTCATGCAAAGATTTGGGGTCAAAAGGGTCATGTTTCTAATATCTAAATAACTAAACTTGTCAAGTGAATTTAGTCTAAATGTACTAGCCTAATAAGATGACTTATGGGCCATGCCTAACTAATCCTTAGATCCTGACTAGAGTCTGAACTACCCGGGTCACTAACACAAGTCAAAACTAGACGAAACTCAAACCCGGCTAAACTAATCCCCAAAATACAATATTAATAAATAAATATTCACAAAATATTAGAATATAAAAAATGACAAATTTATCCTCAGTTTTGAAAATACGCAGTTACACAAGCAAAACTCTTTCGTCGATATCGTCCCAAGACAAGGGAGTACGATACCTCCGCCCGTATAGAGCCTCAAATGGTGACATCTCTATACTAGCTTAGTAGTTGGGGTTGTAAGAAAACTTTACGAAGTAGAGATGGTCCTTCCCAGATCCCCTAAAACCAGCACACAGGTACGAAGCATATCCTCGAGAGTCTGAACAGTCCTCTCCGACTACCCATCCGTCCGAGGATGATATGCGGTACTAAACTTGAGCTGGGTGCCAAAGCTAGCCTACAAAATCCTCCAGAAGTGAGAAGAGAAGCGACTATCCCGATCCGAGACTATGCCCACCGGAACTCTGTACAATCTGACAATCCTGATTTGGTCAATCTATCAACGATAACCCAAATCGCGTCTTTTCCTTCTGGAGACCGTAGAAGTCCAGACATAAAATCTATGGTGAAATGCTCCCACTTCCACTCCGGAATGGGTAGTGGCTGAAGAAGACCACTTGGCGTCTGCCTCTCAGTTTTTACCTGCTGGCATACAAAGCATCTAAATATAAACTGTACCACCTCCCACTTCATGCCATTCTACCACACGTGCTGTCTCAGATCTCTGTATATCTTGATGGCACCAGTATGCATAGAGTATTGAGAATGGTATGCCTCCTGAAGAACCTGCTCCTAAATCTCTCTACTCAGCACGCACAGTCTAGTACCGTGCCTCAGTGGCCCATCCTCGGCGATAGAGAAATCATCCAATAACCCTGCCTGCACCTGCTATTTAATACACCTCAGAGTCACATCCTCAAACTGTGTTTCTCTGATCCTGTCCATCAGCTGAGACTGAATCTACAAGCCCTATAGTCCCATGGACTATAACCTTAATGCCCAAACTCTCTAAATCTGCCAAAAGATGACGATCCATCGTCAAAACATGGATACCGGATACCTGTTCAAAGCATTGGCAACCATATTGGCCTTTCCTGGATGATACTGTAAGGATATATCAAAATCCTTTATCAGCTCTAATCACTGCCTCTGCCTCATATTCAACTCCTTATACGTAAACACGCACTTTAATTTTTTATGGTCAGTAAAAATCTCCACATGCTCTCAGTACAAATAGTATCTCCACAGCTTCAGAGCAAAAATGACCGCCACCAACATCGAATCATGAGTCGGATAGTTCTTCTTATGAGGACGTAACTGCTGCTTTTGAAAGAAAACAAGAAAAAGTACAAAAAGTACAAATTTGATTCTGGGAAAGTATTGCTATGGAAGTTTGATGTTGTAAATGATCACTTTGTTCCTTGGACCATACGATGATGATGAAGATCACTGCTAGAAGATGAACAACTTGAAGAACTAAGTCACCAGAAAGGTATTGACGCACTTGGGCACTGATGGCGAGGCCGAATGCTTTCCTGCTTTGCTTCATTCTGTTCTTGAAGAAAAGTTGAAGAAGAATGCTCTTAGAAATTCAAAGTCTCTGGGCTCTGATCTTTCTGTATTCTCTCCCGTCTCTCCCCTCTGTCTGTCATATAAGAAAAATAAGTCTATTTATAGACTTGGCCTTTTGTGCGTAAAACTCAACAATAGTCCTGTCTTTACGCGAATAACTGCCACCCATGACTGAAGTTAACCTCTACACACGTTGATACGTATCCCGTTATTTCAATAAAAATAGGATGCATGTACACACGTTCTTCGAGATGTGTGGTATGAAAGCCATGTAGGTAAACCACGTTCCAAAGTAGTCAGGAAGGATAGGGCGTAAAAATATCCCAAATATACTCTGAGCGTAAAGTAATAGACTAGGCATAAAATAGCCCTAAAATGGACTTCTCGCGTAAAGTGGTTGATAAAACAACCTTGAGCGTAAAAGTAGCCCAAATAAACTTTATGCACACGTCAACTTTTGAGCGTAAAAAGCTCATATAGTATTCATACGTAAAAGAAGCCATCTTGTGAGCGTAAAATAGCTCAGTCCACATACTAAACGATAATATTGGTTTCTGTGTAAAACAAATCCCTTCGAATCCTGTGTTATATGCCGTTAGTAGATCTTTATGTCAGACCCATTATTACTTTGTATTAAATGCATGTTTTGATAACTTGTTTTTGGCGTAAAGTAATTGGCCTGTCTCTGGCGTAAAGCGGTTGATCTGTCCTTGGTGTAAAGTGGTTGGTATGTCCTTGGCGTAAAGCAGCTTATTTTGATTGAAATGTTCTATATCTTTAACTCATTCTATGAAGTACTTTTTACGCTCCTACAAGACCCCCTTCAAAGTTTTCAAATATTTTTAATATTTGAAACACTTTGAACAAAAGCGTAAAAGTTGGAATTTGACCAGTCAGCGTAAAGTCAAGAAATGGTGTCGGTCAATACTCAACCGTCATAATGAATTTTTTCTCGAAACATTCGAACGCCTCTTCATCTCCCCGAGTTGCATTAATAATGATCAGTTTCCCATAAGGAATATGAAGAGTTGATTTGATTGTATATATAAGAAGAAGTTCTTCATTCTCACTTTTCATCCTCATACTGTCATGGCACCGAAGAAAGAGACTAACAAAGAAAAGGCTCCGAGCTCCAGGATTGACATAGAGACGAAGATCGAGCGAGCACATAATTTTATAGAGTGTTTTGGACTGACTCCAGCAATCTTTGGTCATATAAATGGTAGTCCATCAACTGCGTACGAAGGATCAGGTGATGCAGAAGCATTCCTCAATCTGATGCGTCGTTCCGGGATCCACAACATGCACGAGTTAGGTGCCTCCTTTCGTCAGCCCAATGAAGGAGAGAAGAAAAAAATAATATTTTATATAAAAGTGTCATCTATGCATTGTGACACTTCAAATTATCTGTAGGGGCCTACTCCCTTTTTTATAAAAATAAAATCTTAGTATTGATTTCATCTTTATTCGTGTAATGCATTGGTATATAGAATTGTTATACACCTCCTTTGACTGCATCTATGGTTGTTCATTCCCAAGAGAAATAAAACAACACATGGCATCTGTCTTGTGGTCACGAACACCTTTTATTAGGATCTTTCCCGAAATAAACTCACGCCAACCGTTTCTTCGACCCTTTATAAATAGCTGAGTTAGAGAATATTTTATGCATTGTCATTCTCATTCTCATCCTTTTTCTCCAAGATGCTATTTGCAAGATTTCATTCTCCAATAAGAGATTGATAATGACGATGCTTTCCAATGTCGTTCCTCTATACGCCCGGTCATCAGTCGTCGATTCAGCCACTTTTAGAGCCGAACCATCTGATCTTGATGGTAAGTTTGACTCATAAAACAATCTTTTGCCTTTGAACTTTTTGTTGAAAACATATGCCTATCTTTAATAGATAAGGCACGCCTACTGAAAATGAGTGCAAATCCTTGACAGATAAGGAGCGCATGAAATACAGGCGTAAAGTCTTATAGATAAAGTGCACATGAAACACGGGCATAAAGCCTTGTAGATAAAGTGCACATGAAACACTGGTGTAAAGCCTTGTAGATAAGGTACGCATGAAATACTGGCGTAAAGCCTTGTTGAATAAGGTATGCCTGTTGAAGGCAAAACAAGGTACGTAAACATTTGTTTATGCGTCTGATGACACTTCTGTTTGAAACAATTTTTCTCTGCTGTCTTCTGCAGAAGTTTGGCCGAAGAACTTTTCCAGAACCGATATTGGCGACTTGGATGCTATGACGAGCATTCTTTTGACATCAACATCAGAGAGCTCATGCGCTTTTGACGCGCAAATCAGACAACTCAGAACTCTTCGTGGGATAGAAGGGTCTTCCTCTGTTGGTAGGAAGAGCCTTTATACACGGAGAGTTGGATGGTGGAGTCAACTATAGCCCAAGAAATTGGGTAGTAGAGTTCCTTTTACAGCAGAACTAGGAATCGTATCCCAATACTGGATACATTCCTATCTCCTCTGAAAGGCCGTCATTCCTCTACAAGTTGTATTGGCAGCAACGTGTTTTCAGGCTGCCATACTCTGTGGTTCTCCTTTCGTCTGAGAGAGAAGACCAGAGTTAATTTCTACTATTCTGGTCGCCATTGAGGCTCAGACAGTAAGGAATTGACACCAACAACGAATCCGACGAAAAAGATCCAAAGAAGTTATAGATCTCCATTGGGTTATCGTTGTCTGTATAGAATGAAAATCCAAGATTATAATAGATTTCCATTATAATTTGTAAGAAAGTCTAAAAAATGTAATAGACTTTTACGATGAGAATATGAGAATGGAAATAACAATCCTGAGAGATAATCTTTTGAGATTTTTTGATGTTCATGGTATTTTGATAAGTCAAAGTTTCTTCTTATCAATAAAAATTTGATCTTAGCGTACAATTCTCAGAGAATAACTTGTATCTATCCAGAAGTAATGTAGACATGATAGATAATAAAATTTTATTTTCTATTTTTAGAGCATACAATACTATCAGAGGTAATATGGACATGATAGATCATAATAACACAAAGAAAAATAGATTAATATCTATTCAGAGGCCAAACGGACATGATAGATAGGAAATCTTATTTTCTGTTTAGAGTATACAATACTATCAGAGGTAATATGGACATGACAGCATGTAAGAACTTAAAGAAAAGTAGATTAATATCTATTCAGAGGCCGAACAGACATGATAGATAGGAAATACAAGCAGATTTAATATTTATTCAGAGGTCATGAGAACATGATAAATAACAAATCTAATTTTTTAATCAACTGATAAGATAGAAGATTAAAATTTCTCTCCGAGGAGACAAGTAATCAGCTTAACCAAACCTTGGTAGCTGAGAAATAAGAAGACAGATGTCATCGATGAAAGAATGAATGAACCAACGTATCTTTCGAAAAAAGAAAAGATCAATTCAATTCCATAATTAAATGGATGAATCTGATGTAATGAACAAATAGGTCTTTCAAGAATGAAAAGTTGTTTTCAATTTCAAAGACTGGTTCATTAATAGATTTTTCTTATAAATAGGTGAGAACTCTTTGTAACATTTTATTCTTATTTCCACTCCTCTATCGAAAATGTCTTCCAAGGATGTGCAGCAAAAGAATGAAGTCTCCAGAAAGGTTGAGGACGTCATCGAGACGCGCTATGTTGATTCAATTGTATCAGGCCCAACCGAACTAGGCGAAAGCTCTTCTACACTCAAGCCACCACAAGACATCCTTGCTTTCTTAGTAGAGCCAGGAAAAACTCCTGAAGAAGAGGCACTGAGGATGGCTGCCTGCAAATTTTTTATGAACTCAGGCAACGATACTTTTGATGCATTGGCTGACTATGTATTCAATAAGGAAGGCAGTGGTCCTCGTCCTTAATCCTTGTTCTGAACGAAAATAATAAAAGTAAATGTTATTTTTATTCTGTTTCCCCTTTTTATATATAGTACTTCTTAAGAAATTTGTCATTGATCGGCATCATGAGTAAATCTCCATTGGGCTTTGATAACCGATAGGCTCCATTAGAAAATACGGTCTCAATTACATAAGGACCTTTCCATTTTGCTTGGAATTTTCCTTTGCTTTTGTGAGTCATGACCATCGGTCTTCGAACGGCTAATACCAGCTCGCCAACCTTGAATACCATCTCTTTAACTTTATGATTGAAAGTTTGAGATATACGGGCTTGATATAGCTCAATATGATGTTGTGCTTGAAGACGCTTCTCGTCCAATCCTTCAAGTTCTTGGAGTCGTAAGCGATCATTATTCTCTATAGTTAGCTCATTAGCAATGGCTATTCGAAGAGATGAAATCTGGATTTCCAATGGAAGGACAGCCTCATATCCATAAACCAATAAAAATGGTGTAAAACCAGTAGGAGTTTGAACTATTGTTCGATAAGCCCATAAACATTCTCCAAGTTTCTTATTCTAATCACGTTTATTAGAAGAGACAAACTTTTTGAGAAGTTTGATGATCGTCTTATTGAAAGCTTCGGCTAAACCATTAGCAGCTGGATTATAAGTTATTGAAGCCAGGTTTTGAATTCGATTCTTATCACAGAACCGATAAAATGCCTGACTAGCAAATTGTGGTCCATTGTCATGAATTATTCGTCGAGGAATCCCGAAGCGATAAATGACATAATGTTTAATGAAGCTGATCACATTAGATGTTTTAACTTCAGTAAGGGGAACTGCTTCTGCCCACTTAGAAAAGTAATCGGTTATAGCTAATATAAACCAATGTCCTTTAACAGAAGGAGGGTTAATATGACCAATAATATCCATATCCCAAGCTTCGAAAGGCCAAGAGGCTGCTGTAGGATGTAGAAATTCAGACGGTTGATAAATAAAATCAGCATGAATCTGACATGCTTTACACCTTCTGGCATATTTTACAGCATCTGCTATCAAAGAAGTCCAATAATACCCCATTCTTCGAATGCGGTCTTGTAATTTCGGACCCGGTTGATGAGCACCACAAACACCATCATGAGCTTCTCGGAGTGTTTGTTTGGCTTCACTTTCTGAGAGACAGCGTAGCAAGAGTCCAGCATATGAACGACGATATAACATATGTAACGATGAATCATAACAGAATCGAAATGATCGTCTCTTAATTGATGCAGCTTCTTTTGAATCTTCAGGTAAAATCCTATGAATCGCATAATCAATGAATGGAGTTCTCCAATCCTTCTGCTGGGAACTTGACTCTGTAGTATTACTTTGTTCAATATATAAATTATTCTTGACACAGAATAAGTCTCGGTCTAACAAAGTAATTGTATTTTGTCTTCGGATTGGAACGGCCAAGTCTGCAGCTGGGCTAGCAAGAGCATCAGCCTCCACATTCTGAGAATGTGGTACGAATTCGATGAAGAATCCTTTGAATGAAAGGACCAACTCGACTACCACTTGATGATAAGGGATGAGATCAGGATTTCTGACTTCATAAGTCCCTCTAACTTGATTAACAATCAGTTGAGAATCTCCACAAGCTTCTAGGAACTCAATATCCAATTATTTTGCTACTTGGAGACCAATCAGTAAAGCATTATATTCTGCTACATTGTTAGAGCATGGCTCATTGAGAGAATAGGCACGATATATGACTATTTTGTCAGGAGAAATCAAGGCGATTCCTACCCCAGAGACAATATTGCCTTTAGGTCCTACCCGTGATGCTCCATCAAAATATAATTGCCAGATATCATTCTTCAAAGTCATGTTACAATCTACAACTTTATTTGGAATGTCTTCGTATAACTTCGATGTTTCAGGTATAGGGATAGCAGCTAAGAAATCAGCTAATGCTTGACCTTGACTAATTTTTGAGGTACGTAAACCATGTCATAGGGAGTGAGCAACATCGCCCAAGTAGCTAACCTGGAATTAAGAATGCTTGATTTTCTCACCAATACCTGAATGGAATTTATTCTGGAGATAACATAAATAGTTTGTCCTGTCACATAATGTCTTATCTTTTGGACGGCAAAAACTAAGGCCAGACATTCTTTCTCTACAGGAGTATACCTGTGTTTAGCTCTGACCATCATTCGACTAAGATAATAAATTGCTTGTTCATGCCCCATATTACTTTTTTGTACAAGAAGAGCACCAAGCGAATGATCCAAAGCTCGGACATATAACAAAAATGATCTTCCTACCACTAGAGGTACCAGAACAGGTGGATTTGTAAGATATTGCTTGATGTCATTGAAGGCTTTCTGACACGCTTCATCCCAAACAAATGATACACCCTTCTTTAATAAACGGAAGAAAGGTTGACACCTCCCAGAGAGATTAGATATAAATCTCCTGATATAAGCAATACGACCTTGGAAACCACGGAGTTCTTTCAGATTACGTGGAGGACGCATTTCAAGAATTGCTTTAACCTTATCAGGATCAACATGGATACCCTGAGAAGTAATGACAAATCCTAAAAACTTGCCACTGGAAACCCCTAAGAAGGACTTAGTGGGGTTCATTTTCAACTGATGCTGACGCATCAAATCAAATACTGTCTTCAAGTCCTGAATGTGATCATCTTTCGATCGACTCTTAACAGCAATGTCATCTATATAACATTCAACTATTTTTTGTAGATGTTCTTGAAAGATATTACTCATAGCCCGTTGATATGTGGCACCAAAGTTTTAAGACCAAAAGGCATAACCGTATAGCAATAAACTCCAAAAGGTGTACAAAAAGCAGTATGCTTCTCATCTTCTGGATGCATCTTGATCTGATTGTATCCTGAGAATCTGTCCATAAAAGACATACGTTCAAAACTGCATGTATTGTCTATCATGACATCAATAATTGGAAGTGGAAATTCGTCCTTTGGACAAGCTGCATTAAGATCTCAAAAATCTATACAAACTCGGACTTTTTCGTTCTTCTTCATGACAGGAACAATATTGGCAACCCAGTCTGGGTGTTGTTCTTCTCGAACAAAGCCATATGTAATCAATTTTTTGACTTCTTCTTCGATTGCATCCATCATGTCTGGTAGAAAATAACGTTGCTGTTGTTTCACAGGCTTGGCATTATAAAGAATATTGAGCTTATGAGTAGCAACTTTAGGATCTAGACCTGGCATATCCTCATAACTCCATGCAAAGATATCAGTATATTCTTTAATCAGTTTTATCAACTCTTTCTTTTCATCTTCGGAAAGGTTTTTACTGATGAATATTAGTTTGGACGTAGTTCCATCCCCAACATCAATCTAGACAACCTCATCCTCTGTAGGTGGCTGTCGCTGTTCAAAATGAAGTTCCCATTGAGTGTCCATTTGTTGAGCCCAAGGTTCATTCTCAAATGGATCAGATTCACCATTAATTTGAACCATATTGATTGAAAATATTTGCTCAAATTTATCATAATAACCTCCTCTAACATAAGAAGAGTGAGACATATCAGATTCGATAAATTGGATTTCTTCTAAATCCGATGATTGCGAATAGCTAGAAGAGAATTATTCTTGTATATCGTTATTAAACATGTAGGACGGATCATATCCCAACCCATGACGAGTTTTTTGGTAAAATAGATCACCATATAATGGTAATCGTCTACCCTTGCCTTGATTGAGACCTTGCATAGTCTTCAAATCATATCCCATATTCTGGATAATCTTAATAGATTGTTGACTATATTTGTCAATTCAAATTCTTCCTTTATCTTTATCTCTCAGATCATCTGTCTGGGGAACAGGGATATTTTTAGCTAAGCCAAACACAATTTGGTGCTTATTTTTCTTATCAGACGGAATCACAAAATAAGATTCTTTATGACATATATAAGTTATACAAGCTTGTGATGAAGCGGCTACAGGAAGAAGATAGGGAGAAGATGTTAAGAACTTTTGAGCATAAGGTCCAACATCGACATGAGGAGGAAAGGAATTCTTTTATAGTTAATGTATAAAGTTTCTTCTGTGTCTATGTCGTCTTTATATTGATGACTTTGATCATTAGAAGATAAAGTCATTCTTTCAATAAACTTGACAGCTATATACTCGAAAAGGAAATCTTCATTGATATCAAAAAGTACAGAATGATCAATATTTACATCATTTACAATTTAACTGCTACGCTTCAGATTAATCACTAATGGACCATCATCCGTCTTCTGCGTAGATTTGCCAAGATTGACAATCAATAGTGGTTCTGGATCATTTGTACAAGAAGTATGCCCTTTGACCTTGATCATAAAAGGTTAAACTTGGCTCTTAGCAGGAACATTTACTGATTCCTCAGATAAAGCTTGAGTTCTTCCTTTAACCTTAATCATCAAGGGTTGATTGTTGACAGGTTGGGATTGGATTCGTCCCTTGACTATGATCTTCAAAGGTTGCTCTTCTGGCAGATCTTTATTAATAGACTGATCTTCAGTAGATGATTGATCTTTAGCTATGTCTGATATCTCTTTCACATGCTCTTGTTTGTAAAGTTTTGAATCAGAAAAATAGGCTTCGACACCTTTGAAAGGATTGATATCAGCAAATTTAGTCTTCACAACTCCTTTGGAATCCACATACTTGAAACATTGATGGAGAGTTGAAGGCATGATGTTATGTTCATGAATCTACGGTCTCCCAAGAAGGATATTGTAAGATACGTCTGAGTTGATAACATAGAAGGTTACCATAGTTCGAAAATCACCAATCTGAATCTTCAGACGAATTTTCCCCAATGGTTTACTCTTGCCAGAGTTAAAACCAACTATTATAGTACTAGTGTAAGTCAGATTACTAGTAGGAATCCTCAGTGGTCTTAGCATACTCTGAAGAATTATGCTAATTGAAGACCCAGGATCAATATAAATCTTGTCAATTTCAGTGGATCCGATATACCCAGTGTAACACAGAGGCCTGTCATGCTTGTTATGCTTCAACAACATATCTTCTTGTGTAAAGGTGATATTGGGAATTACTTCCATCACACTATGACATTGTGGACATGATATGGGTGTATTATCAAGACTCTTGAGTTGAGCCAAGCATGAATCTGCTTGAAGTAAAGCTTCACTCAAAGTCTTCCTGCTTTCTTTAGAAAGACGAAGCAGCTCAAATATAGATAGTCTAGCCGGATTATTGGCTAACTGGGCTAGAATATCAAATTTGTAGGGTTTCATCACTACGCCCTGACTAGAAGCAGACTTCAATTGGACGTCAAAATGTACTGCTTTCTGTTTTCCCTTTTCAACCACAGATGGTTTAGCAGGAATAGGAGAATGTTGAATTGGTGGTATTTCAACATCCTCTGCTTCTTTAGAGGATCCCTCATAATCTTTGTGGTACTCTTTTCCAGATCTTGTACCAGCAAAAGTTTCTTCATCGGACTCAGGAGAAGGAAGTACCGTATTACAGGATTTAGTCTTCCTTCCCTTAACCTTCTTCTTGCGAGGATTGTTATGAGGAATCTCAGAACCCAATCCAACAGTAAATTTTTGATTTTCAATTTGCAAAGGAAGTCGTATTCCTTTATCATAATTCAAACCTTATGTCTTTTGAAAGTCATAACCCTTCTTCTTCATGAGGAGGACAGATTGTTGACTGTACAAGTGAGTGTGCAGTGGACTTTCAATAGGTGGTTCAACAGAGGAAGAAGAAAAGCTTTTTGTAGCTACGGGAGGAGAAGGATTCAGAGTATGAGGAAGAATCCCTATAGGAGCTTTTTCATAAGCAGCGAAGACTTGTTGTGTCCTGTATAAGGAAACACTATTTATGGCTAGCCACTGCTGATGAGTAAGCTTGAGCTTGGTAGGAGTAGCCAAACTTGGAGGACATATGTTCAACCCTCTCAGTCTGTCTTCCAAAGGAATATCATCCCATAGATGATCCAAATCATTATAATCTGGAATAACATAAGAAATCATGTTGCAGGTTTTGACTTTCTTATCTTTCTTGGATTTTGAAGTTTTACCTTCATTTTCCATTTCAAGTACTAAGTCAGGATGTACCCACATAATTTCACCATTCTTTAATTTGAGAGGCAACAATCTTTCATTTTCCTCCCTGGCAGGTGGGATATTCACAATCTTCATTGTCTCCTTCGAAATTAGGACAATTCTATCTGGGATTTATTGAGAAGGAAAATCTCCAAATTAAAGAGAGACCATATTGGTCGTGACCGTTGCTCATTGTTGGTTAAAGCGATAGCATTGGCATTAATCAGCTCTTGAATTTTCTTCTTTATGACATAGCAAGCCCTGGTAGGATGATTTATGTATCTGTAATAGATACAATATTTGGGATTGTCAGTGAGATTTACCTTATTAGGTCTCTTTGGCTTCAGGATCTGGAGTTTGCCACTCTTCACCAGGCATTGGAATATTCCTGGGATATCGCTCTCGTCAAAAGAATATTCTTCTTTTGGCTTAGAAGACTCCTGACTATTGAGCATTATTTTATTTTTGGAAAGATTAACCATAAGGGTATCCTTTCCTTTTATATTACGATTGCCAAAATTATTACCAGGGTTTCCTTTCTTTCCTATATCCTCAAAGGCAAAAATCATCCCATGTTCACGAGCCAACCTGCCATTGGTCTCGGCAGAAAAAACTGCTATAATAAACGAAGCCTAATCTGTAAATTAGAACCCCGTAAAGACAGCAATGGATGGTCGCAGATTCATCTTGCATGTATCAATTAACGCCGAATCTGGCATACTAGGAGGCATCTTTAGAGTAGCCTGTCGGAAATGTTCAATGAACGTCCGAGTATCTTCTTTCTTTTTTTGTTTGATTTTTATTAAGGAGGACATGTTCATGTCCATACCTCCTTCATAGAAGCGGGAAAGAAATATTGCCTTAAATTCATCAAAAGACGAAATGCAATTGTCGGGTAAACTACGATACCAATCGTAAGCTGAACCCGTCAAGCATCCAATGAACACTCGAGTGAGAAGACCATCATTTTTCTGCAGATGTATAGTCATAATATCAAAATAATTGATATACTGACTGGGAGAAGCCTTCCATCAAACAATACCATTGATTGTGGCTTGAATTTCGGTGGAAAGGGTACATTATTCCAATGAAGAGGATAAGGTTGCTTAATCCCTAACCTTTGGAGCTGTTTTTATGCTTCAAAACTTCAAACTGTGCTTTTAATTCACGCACTGCTTGAATAGCTTCACTGGTTTGAGGAAGCACATTTGATTAAATAGTTGTTGGAAGTATCGTAACCCCGACTGGAGGCGGTACATCTTCTGGAATGATAGGATCTGGAGATGCAAAATTTTGGTTAACAGCAGATTCTTGAATATTCAAAGGTATATCAACCCCTTGACTATCTTGAGTGTGTGCTGTTACTTGCACCAGTGTTATCACTGTCGGTTGAACAGTCTGCTGAGTCATAATCTGGTGCATGTTTTACATCATGGTGAGCATGTCTTTTAATGATTGCTCAACTGCAGTGAGACGCTGTTCTGTATTAGCAGATAACGTCTCTGGTTCATCTCCAATAGTGTAGGATTCAACCTCTCTTGAAGATACAGAAGGATTAGTATAAAGGTACGAATTGACACTATTAGTTTCGGACTCAAAAGATTGAGTACCCCCAGCTTCTGAATCAGAAGTCTGTAACTGTCTCTGTCTTCTTGATCGAGTATTCTGATATACTCCTTCAAAGGAATCAAGAAGTCTGTTGAATTATTGTTGACCTGGAGTTTGGGACGTATTCCGTCTAGGATATCGTCCTCTGTTAGTATGAGATGCCATGTTGACTGATGCATATGACTGCTCATGTTCTTGGTCATCAGCTTGTTGTTGAGGCAAATTAAAACTCAATCGATAAAAAACTGATCATTTTGAAGCTGAACAACAACAGTTGATTACAATCTGGTGACACTCATAATGGTATTTTTCTTGGGGGAGTGTCACGAGAGATTGTCTATTTTTTCACTTTTGTATTAGTAATTCACGTAAATCAGAAGGAGTAGAGGGAGTAATCTTCTTTATTACATTTGGGATAGAAAAACGTTTAGTTCCTTGTATATAAAGAAGATTACTGGCTGCATTCGCAGAACAAAACTGTATATTTTTACGCTTTTGGAGTTGTGTGCGTAAATCTCGAGATTTTTGAGCACGAAGAACTCCATTTTCATTGCGTCTAATTTGTAGGTTTGGTACCTTGCGTAAGGCAGTATAAAAAGGTTGTTGATGTAGAACTGAAGCTTTACCAACAACATTTTTATGCTGTATGCGTTTAGGTAAATTTATTTTAGATGTAAATACATCTTTATGAATTTTATCTACACTGTCACAGGCAGGAGATTTACCTTTACGCGTAGAGCGTAAAACTTGATTATCTGCCACGTCACAGATGGGAGATTTTCCTTTACGCGAAGAGCATAATTTTTGTGTGTCTACCACGTCACAGACGAGAGACTTTTTGTTATGCTCAGAACGTAAAGCATTGGAGTCTGCCACGTCATAGACGGGAGACATGTTTTTACACTCAGGAAGTAAAACCTGATTTTTACGCGCAGGGCGTAAAACCTGATTTTTACGCCTAGAGTGTAAGACTGGAGAGTCTGCCACGTTACAAACGGAAGACTTGTTTTTACGCGCATGGCATATCACCGAAGTAGAGACTGCCTCATCACAGATGGTAGCCTTTACAACAGGAGTGGAAAGAATTTTCTTGCCATCATAAGCAACAGAGAGATCAGAAGTTGTTTTGGATTTAGGAATCCAAACTTTTCGTGCTTTGAGAGATTTTTGAACATTGGAGCAGCGAGAACCACCCCCAGTTCGGAGCATCTCTTCATAAGCAGTCTGGTGGAAGTGTACAATCATAGTCTTCTTTGTCGATCCAATCGACACATCATCATATTGAGTAATTGCCTCCTCATCAGAGGAGAAGGTCGTCCCCAGCAGAGTCGTCATTTTGTTTCACTTAACAAAAATGCCTGAAATTGGATTTTGAAAGAAAACGAGAAAAAGTACAAAAAGTACAAATTTGATTCTGGAAAAGTATTGCTATGGAAGTATGATCTTGTAAATGATCACTTTGTTCCTTGGACCATACAATGATGATGAAGATCACTGCTAGAAGATGAACAGCTGAAAGAACTAAGTCACCAGAAAGGTACGCACTTGGGCACTGATGGCGAGGCCGAATGCTTTCCTGCTTTGCTTCACTCTGTTCTTGAAGAAAAGTTGAAGAATAATGCTCTTAGAAATTTAAAGTCTTTGGGCTCTGATCTTTCTGTATTCTCTCTTGTCTCTCCCCTTTGTCTGTCATATGAAAAAAATAAGTCTATTTATAGACTTTGCCTTTTGTGCGTAAAACTCAACAATAGTCCTGTCTTTACGTGAATAACTGCCACCCATGACTGAAGTTATCCTCTACACACGTTCATACGTGTCACTACCACTTTTCTAGCTTGGGGGTATTTTGGTCATTTTTGAAATTTTGTGAATTAATTGGAATTATTATTTAATATTTGGACTTATTATAATTAATATGATTTTTGGTGATTTTTAGGAGAATTGATTTTGGGCCTATAATGGACTTTGCCTTGTGTTGACTAGAAGACTAACCTAGTGACTAACCTAGGTTATGGCCACTTAGTTAAGTTAAGTAACCTTGGTTGGACCTAATTTAATGAGGTTTAAGTCATTGGAACTAGGTAGGGGTGATTTGGAGTTGTGTAGGCTAATATGGCTTATGACTACATAAGTCATGATTAAAGACTTAGACTTAATGGCCCATAGGCCCATACCATGAACCAACCCTAACCCTAATCAGCCCATGGCAGCCACTATTGACCCATCACATCCTATTTAATGTCTCCCAAAGTAAGGGCTAGCCTCTCCCTTAGAAATTTATTGCAAGAGAAGAAAGAGGTGAGCTCCCATCTTTAGAAATTCATCATAAATCCATCTTTATTCCTTTTTAACCCAAACAAATTGCATTGGGTTCTAAATTCTACCTACTTTCTGTTGGTAATTAATAATCTCAGATTTTGAGAGATTTGGAGGAGTTCCACCATTGGGAAGAACCCTACTCTTTAAGCTTTTTGGGAGGATTTGATACATAGAGGTAACTCTCCATTCCCACCATGAAATTCTGGTTTAAGTGCATGAATAGGGAGCCCTAGACCTAACCTAACTATAGGAATAGGAATCCCTAGGGTTTCGTATCGTTTCGTGTCCTAACAGGACACGTATCTGAGTCCCATGACAAGTGTTTGTGTAAATGCCTAAATGAATCTTTCTGTGCTGTTTTTGAATTGTAATTGAATGGAAATTTAGTTTTTAATGTCGCTTATCCAATTTTGTAACTCTGAGATGATATCCTGTCGGTGTCGTATCGTTTGGACGCCCACACACACGCACTTGGACACGCACGCGCGGGGCTACAGTGATCCCCTGCTCATCGAGCACTCCACAGGACACGACACAATTTGTTTTGACACAAAATTTTGTGGGTGGCTAGGGGCATTGTCTGCCACCCCACATACAAAATTTCACGACCTCTCGTGGTCGGATTGGTGAGATATCGACCACGCACTGGGTAGACACTGTCACTGTGCACAGTTTTTATTTGCCACTGATACGGCCTTGGTTCACGGACACGGCGACATGAGGACACGTTTCAGGCACACGAACACGAGCACCTAGACCTAGACTAAGTGTGGACACGAGCACGAGGCTTGGGGAGGCCTGTGTCGGGTGCACGACACGCGTGCACCCCCGCACGAGACTGTCCAGTCTCTGTGCACTGTTTTGCCCGTTTGGGTTTTGTTTAATACTGGACACATTTGTGTCCACAAATGTGGACACAAAGTACTTGTACAACATGTATATATTGTGTATACTTATTACCAACCTTTAGATTGATGTTTAATTTAGTTTTGATTGATTAAATCCCTCTTCCCATGTCATTCCTGATACATGTTTCAAAACATTTATTTTCCAGTTTTTAAAATGGGATTTTGCATTGATTTTTACTTAGTTTGAACTGTTAGATTCCTAGTCTTTAATCCTTAACAAGCGCACCTATGTTTTGTGTATTGGTATGTTGAAATTGGGATAGTTTGGATGAGGATTGGTGTACAAAATCTGAGAATTGCTTCTTGGTTTAAAACCTGAGTTACCCTGACATTGATTGCCATGTGGTTTTCTAAAAACCTGGGAATTATTGGGACTGAGAACTGAGAATTGTAGGCTGTTTGGGTTTCTTCAAACTGAGAATTAGAGTTCATGATTTGATTTCCAGGTTCATTCAAAACCTGGGTTTAGTTTACACTGTTGGTTTAAGTCCCAGATTTCTTCCCATTGCAATAGCACATTGTTTTGTTCCTTACACTGTCCTATGTTCCCTGTCATTGTATTTTTCCACACACATTTTGATTCCTGTTGTGCACTGTTTTATTTTCCTGCACACACTGTTAATGCCTGCACACATTGTTGGTTATTCCTGTACACCCTCATCACACACACACCACAGTAGCACACACACACAGGTATTACATGTTGCTGCCACATCTATTTTCCTGCAGTGGACACTATTATTCCTGCACATTCCTAACTGTCATATTGTTTCCACACACACACATACACGTATGTTCTCTATTTTCCTACATGCATATATAGGTATGCCTATAGGTATGTATGATGTATATATGCACATATGTCTAAGTATAATGTATGTGTGGTATTCACATAGGAGTCTAAGCTAATGTGTAATTTAGTTATTTATATCATATACCAATATGAGTGAATCATACTTGACTTGTGTATACGATATTAAGGGTAGCCTATATGCTATTTTGTATTTCTATATAGATTACATTAATATAGTAATATGTGGTTGATTTGTTAGATATAAGTATTATCATGTGTATAGGAGATTGGTAGGTTGTTATGCATGGTATTGCCTAATAGCCTATTGACCTAGTCTATTAGCCTATGGGTGTATTGTGTGTCTGCTTGACTAGTAAGCCTATATTAGACTTGTATAGTCCTGTTAGACTTAGAATAGACTGGTTAGACTAGTATAGACTAGTTTGACTCAGATTTGACTTGGTTGACCTAGTTTGACTTCTAGGGTTGACCAGAGTTGACCAAGAGTTGACTTTGGTCTAGATTGACTTAGAATCATATAGAATGCATAGTAGGACTCCATTTTGATATTCTGGACTTGTTGTGACTTGTGCTGTTCTGTTTAGGAGCCAGACACCACTCCTTGGACAGTACGATTCATATCGGACACTCAGTTACAGGCGAGTACATTCTCTGATCATTTCATATCCTGCTTAGAATTATTTCCTGCAGTAGATTACTTTACTTGTACTGTCACGTTGGTCACACAGATTGGTACTATATGGATCCTTTCTTGAGATGTTATCCTTAGGGGGCATCGGGTACTCTATGTTCTGTGCATTTCACTTTCATAGCGTATCATATGCTTCTTGGTTCTTTGATCACTTACGACATGTACCCTCATGATCGTAGAGTCTTCTTGGAATCTTACACTGTTGGGTATCCCCCAGAATCCCCATTTTTATGGGACTTACACTGTTGGGTATCCCCCAGAATCCCCATTTTTATGGGACTTATACTGTTGGGTTATCCCCAGAATCCCCATTTTTATGGGACTTATACTGTTGGGTTACCTCCAGAATCCCCATTTTTATGGGACTACTATGTATCACCTTCGGGGTCTACCACCCTTCGGGGGCTTATCACCTTCGGGGTCTATCACCTTCGGGGTCTGTTACATAGTATCATATAACATAACCTGGCTGGATCCTTGTGTATTGATCGGGGGTACGGGGGAGTATTACATGTTCATATTGTACTCTGACTCACTAGTCACTGCTAGTTCTCTATGTATAGTAGATATTCTATTACAGCTCTTCCTGTTTTACATACTGCTTTTCTTTCAATACCTATATCTTACTTTACTGCATGTTCATATTTTCTAACCTGCTATGATTTGTTGAGATGTACTGTGCTCGCTCCTGTCCTGACTGAACCTGTTGAAAATATTACAGTGGACGAGGAGGAGGCTGGCCTTGACACTTACTATGGGGCAGCCCTTGATGATACCTGTGAGCTGGACCCTCAGGAGGATCCAGCAGTAGCTGAGGACTTTCCCCGACTGTTTAGACTAGATTAGATAGTCTATTATCATTTGTAGTCTGGAGACTTGTTAGTTAGACTTTATTTGGAGATCAGTTGTATATATTCTTTCATCTGAGACTTGTATTGTGGATTGTTGGATTATCTTAGACTATTTCATCTCTTTATTCTCTTGAGTTCTATTTCATATCGTGCTATCTCTTCCTTAGCTGTGATTGAGTTTGTTATTACTATGTTGCCCCGTTCGGGGTGTATAAACTGCTTAGAGATAAACTGTTAGATGTTGAGACCTAGGACAGCGTTCTACCGCCGACACTGCGACGTAGGCTGGACGTATTCACGTCTCGTGCCCTTACTCTAGGGTGCGGGTCGTGACACGTTTTTAGTGGTGGCCCATGCAGGTCTAGACTAGAAGTGTAGTGGTACTCGAACTAGAGTATCACTGCAGCCTGCTATAGGATATAGGACATTAATTTTAAGGTACTCAATCACTTTAGAAAAATTTCTTTTATTGCCATCTAAATCCTTTTGTCAGCTGATCCTTTGAATTATAAATTGTCCGCCTTTGTTATTTCGCTTCTTTCTGAGAAATTGATACTCTTGTTTGTCTATCTTCAGGATGGTAGAGACTCGATCACAGCGTATCGTTCCTGAGGATGCTATAGAGGGGACTGCTACCTCTCAGCCAGCACGGCGAGGCCAGGAGACTGCAGCTCTTGCCACCTCAGCTCGTGTGGAGACCTCGGCAGCCGCAGCAGGGGACATGCACCCACCGGCTCGGAGGCAGGACCCAGTTTTTCCAGAGGATCCGTACCAGTAGCCACCTCCAGGGATGATAGACGCAGTGCAGCTGCTAGCCTTCTTCAGGCAGTACATGGAGGGTCAGCAGGGACAGCAGCAGAGGCAGACGGCAGAGCTCACTCGAGGCATTGAGCTGGCAGTGACAGCAGTAGAGAGAGTAGCAGCTCAGCCAGCAGCAGTCCAGCAGCCGCACCAGCCACGGGAGAAAGGCATCCAGGACTTCCAGAAGATGCACCCGAGGGACTTTCACGGGACAGAGGGGATCCTGTATGCCGATGAGTGGATCGAGCATATGGAGGAGATCTTCAGGCTGGCTGAGATTCCGGCGAGGATCCAGATAGAGGCAGCGGCCAGCATGATGTAGGATCTGGCCCGGACATGGTACCAGACCGACCCGAGGATCGACATAGCAGGACAGACTTGGGTAGCATTCAAGAAGCTGTTCAAGGAGAAGTTCTTCCCAGAGGCAGCGCTGGAAGCCCTCGAGACTCAGTTCGAGGCCCTAGTCCAGGGGAGTCAGTCTGTGGAGGAGTATGCAGGAGAGTTCTGCCGCCTGGGCAGATTTATAGAGGATTTGTCGGAGGCGACAAAGGCCCGGAGGTTCCGGAAGGGCTTGGTAAAGGAGGTCAAGTCCTACACCAAGAACGCCCGCGGTACTACATTTGAGGAGATACTGGTGGACGCACTAGCTGCAGAGGATGATCTTGAGCTTAGGCTCAAGAGGGGGCGAGACTCCCAGGGAGACAGCAGTAGCGGAGGACCGGCCAAGAGGCCGCACTTTCAGCAGCAGCACCACCAGCAGCAGAGGTTCCAGATCCAGCAGTTTCAGCAGCCGAGGCACCAGCCAGTGCAGCATCAGCAACAGCCGAGGCAGCACTAGCAGGGCCAGAGGCAGGTTACTGTTTGTACCTACTGTAGGAAGCCCGGGTATGTTGCCAATGAGTGCAGAAAGAGGCTGGGACAGTGCCTTGTGTATGGTTCAGCAGACCACCAGATGAGGGAGTGCCGTGCAGGACGAGCAGCTCCGGGAGGAGAAGCAGGAGCTAGAGCTCCAGTGGGCCAGCAGCGGGGACCAGCCCTGCCGACTCAGCAGCAGAGGTTTGTCCAGCACCAGCAGCAGGCCAGGGGAGGCCACCAGGGGCGAGCTTTCGCCATGGCAGCAGGAGAGGCTGAGGTAACTGGAGAGCTGATTGCTGGTTCGATTCTTCTCGACTCCAGTCCAGCTTTTGTATTGTTTGATTTCGGTGCATCGCATAGCTTCATTTCAGTATCTTTTGCGATTAGACACGGTATCATAGCTGAATCGTTGCCTAAGACTTACAAGATCACGACCGGGGGTGGCATTATCCTCGTGCGTAATGTTTGTAAGGGTCGGAGAGTAGTTTTGGAAGGCCGTGAGTTGGAGGTGAGCCTACTCGTAATGCCATTGCCAAACTACGATATAGTACTAGGCATGGATTGGTTGAGCAAGCACCACGCCAGTATCGATTGCAGAGGGGGTAGAGTTCTGTTCAGAGCGTCGGGGGAGCCAGAGTTCGAGTACTCCAGACGTCAGGCAGAGCAGAGCAGCGGAGTCTTCTGTGGAGTCTCGGTCGAGGAGCAGACGATTCCATACCCCTTGATAGCAGAGTACATGGATGTTTTCCTGGAGGAGTTGCCGGGACTGCCACCAGACAGGGACATAGAGTTCTCGATAGACTTGGTTCCAGGAGCGGAACCTATCTCTCAGCATGTCTATCGGGTGAACAACAGCGAGCTGGTGGAGCTGAAGAAGCAGGTGGATGAGCTACAGGATAAGGGCTTCATCCGTTCGAGTTCGTCGCCATGGGGTGCACCAGTGTTGTTTGTGCCGAAGAAGGATGGGTCAGTACGCATGTGTATTGACTATAGGGCACTCAACAACCTCACGATCAAGAACAGATACCCACTGCCGCGGAACGACGATCTGTTTGACCAATTGAGCGGAGCTCGGGTATTTTCCAAGATTGATCTGAGGTCGGGATATCACCAGGTGAAGGTGAAGGGGGATGATATTCCCAAGACCGCTTTTAGGACACGGTATGGACAGTTCGAGTTTTTGGTTATGCCGTTTGGGCTAACCAATGCACCAGCTGTGTTTATGAACCTTATGAATAAGGTGTTCCGTCAGTATCTGGATCAGTTTGTAGTAGTGTTTATTGATGATATCTTGATATATTCCAAGACTGAGGAGGAGTACGAGGAGCATCTGCGGATAGTGCTGGAGATTCTCAGGAAGGAGCAGCTTTATGGAAAACTCTCCAAGTGTGAGTTTTTCATGGATCGGGAGGATTTCTTGGGGCACGTTGTGACTGGAGATGGTATCTCAGTTGACCCCAAGAAGATTGTAGCAGCTGAGGCATGGGCAGCGCCGACTTCAGTTGCAGAGATCAGGAGCTTCCTGGGGCTGGCAGGATATTACCGGAGATTTGTGCAAAATTTCTTTCGGGTTGCAGAGCCGTTGACACGGTTGACCCGGAAGGATACTGAATATGTATGTTCAGAGGAGTGTCAGGCAGCTTTTGATGAGTTGAAGAAGCGGCTGACGACAGCTCCGATTCTGACGTTGCCTTCAGGATCAGGTGGATTCACTATTTATAGTGATGCTTCAGGGAAGGGGCTGGATTGTGTGTTACAGCAGCACGGGAAGGTAATTGCCTATGCTTCCAGGCAGTTATGCCCCCATGAGAAGAATTACCCTACCCACGACCTGGAGCTGGCAGCAGTGATTTTTGCTTTGAAGCTGTGGAAGCATTATCTGTATGGTGAGCGGGTGGAGATCTTCACAGATCACAAGAGCCTAAAGTATGTGTTCACTCAGAAGGAGTTGAACATGAGACAGCACAGATGGTTGGAGTTGATGAAGGACTTCGATATTGTACTACAGTATCATCCAGGGAAGGCCAACGTGGTTGCCGATGCCTTGAGTAGGTATCCGACAGCCATGTGTTTGACCATGGATCGGCATTTGCTTGCTGACTTGGAGAGCCTTGGGATTGAGGTGATCGTGCCTGGAGTACAGATGCAGCTATGGGGGATGTAGATTCAGTCAGATTTGATAGACAAGATCAAGGCGGCCCAGTTCGAGGATGTGGCTTTTCAGAGTATCAGAGAGCAGATCAGTATAGGAGTGGGAGATCCTGAGTTCTCACTTGCTGAGGATGGTGCCCTGAGGCACGGTGCCAGGTTATGTGTGCCTAGCAGGGAGCTCAGAGAGCAGGTTATGCAGGAGGCCCACAGATCTCAGTACTCTATACACCCGGGTGCCAACAAAATGTACCGAGATCTGCGGGAGCATGTTTGGTGGTCAGGAATGAAGCGGGAGGTGTCCCACTTCGTAGCTAGGTGCTTGGTCTGTCAGCAGGTCAAGGCAGAGAGGCAGAGGCCCGGTGGATTGTTGCAGCCGCTGCCCATTCCCGAGTGGAAATGGGAGCATATCACGATGGACTTCGTTTCAGGATTGCCGCGTACTCCAGGAGGGAAAGACGCGATTTGGGTCATCGTTGACAGGTTGACCAAATCGGCCCATTTCTTGCCATTCAAGGTGGGTACGTCTACAGAGAGGCTGGCGGAGATGTATATGCAGCAGATAGTCAGGATTCACGGAGTTCCGGTCAGCATCGTCTCAGATCGGGATAGCCGTTTTACTTCCCATTTCTGGAGGAGTCTGCAGACCAGCTTGGGCACTCAGTTCAAGTTTAGTACTGCATACCACCCCCAAACGGACGGACAGTCGGAGCGGACTATTCAGACCCTTGAGGATATGCTGCGGACGTGCGTCCTAGACTTTGGAGGTTCCTGGGAGGATTATTTTCATCTGGTGGAGTTTGCATACAACAATAGCTTCCAGGCCAGCATCGAGATGTCACCTTTCGAGGCTCTGTACGGGCGTAGGTGCCGTACACCTTTATCCTGGGATGATATTGGTGAGCGAGCTTTGCTGGGGCCAGAGATGATTGTGGATGCGACCGAGAAGGTGAAGCTCATCAGGGACAGACTTCGCGTGGCGCAGGACAGACATCGGCACTGGGCCGATAGCCACCGGAGGCCCTTGGAGTTTGAGGTACAGATTAGAGTAGGATTAGATTTAGGTTTGTCTGTTTGTGATTTTTTTGATCATGTTTGTTTATTATTATTAATTGAGACCTTGTTTGTGATTAGGTCGGAGACCAGGTTTTCTTGAGGATATCTCCGACTCGTGGTACGATACGTTTTGGTGGAGGCGGAAAGCTTAGCCCGCACTTCATCGGCCCTTTCGTTATCAGCGGGAGAGTCGGTGACATGGCTTACAGGCTAGACTTGCCGCCTGCACTTGTGGGGGTCCACAACGTATTTCATGTATCACAGTTGAGGCGGTACGTGGCTGACCCTAGCCATGTGCTCGATCATTCAGAGATAGAGGTTGGGCCTTCTCTCAGCTATCCAGAGCAGCCCGTGGAGATTCTGGATCGACGGAAGAAGGTTCTGAGGAACCAGGTGATACCCTTGGTACGCGTCGCATGGAGGCATCATTCTCTAGGAGAGTCGACCTGGGAGCGGGAGGATGAGATGCGCGAGCGCTACCCTTATCTTTTTGGACCTTGAGGTATACTCTTCTATCCTTCTCAGCAGTTTAGTTTCGCCTTTAATTTCGAGGACGAAATTATTTTAAGGAGGGTAGATTTGTCACTACCACTTTTCTAGCTTGGGGGTATTTTGGTCATTTTTGAAATTTTGTGAATTAATTGGAATTATTATTTAATATTTGGACTTATTATAATTAATATGATTTTTGGTGATTTTTGGTGATTTTTAGGAGAATTGATTTTGGGCCTATAGTGGACTTTGACTTGTGTTGACTAGAAGACTAACCTAGTGACTAACCTAGGTTATGGCCACTTAGTTAAGTTAAGTAACCTTGGTTGGACCTAATTTAATGAGGTTTAAGTCATTGGAACTAGGTAGGGGTGATTTGGAGTTGTGTAGGCTAATATGGCTTATGACTACATAAGTCATGATTAAAGACTTAGACTTAATGGCCCATAGGCCCACACTGAACCAATCCTAACCCTAATCAGCCCATGGCAGCCACTATTGACCCATCACATCCTATTTAATGTCTCCCAAAGTTAGGGCTAGCCTCTCCCTTAGAAATTTATTGCAAGAGAAGAAAGAGGTGAGCTCCCATCTTTAGAAATTCATCATAAATCCATCTTTATTCCTTTTTAACCCAAACAAATTGCATTGGGTTCTAAATTCTACCTAATTTCTGTTGGTAATTAATAATCTCAGATTTAGAGAGATTTGGAGGAGTTCCACCATTGGGAAGAACCCCACTCTTTGAGCTTTTTGGGAGGATTTGATACATAGAGGTAACTCTCCATTCCCACCATGAAATTCTAGTTTAAGTGCAGGAATAGGGAGCCCTAGACCTAACCTAACTATAGGAATAGGAATCCCTAGGGTTTCGTGTCGTTTCGTGTCCTAACAGGACACGTATCTGAGTCCCATGACAAGTGTTTGTGTAAATGCCTAAATGAAACTTTCTGTGCTGTTTTTGAATTGTAATTGAATGGAAATTTAGTTTTTAATGTCGCTTATCCAATTTTGTAACTCTGAGATGATATCGTGTCGGTGTCGTGTCGTTTGGACGCCCGCACACACGCACTTGGACACGCACGCGCGGGGCTACAGTGATCTCCTGCTCATCGAGCACTCCACAGGACACGACACAATTTGTTTTGACACAAAATTTTGTGGGTGGCTAGGGGCATTGTCTGCCACCCCACATACAAAATTTCACAACCTCTCGTGGTCGGGTTGGTGAGATATCGACCACGCACTGGGTAGACACTGTCACTGTGCACAGTTTTTATTTCCACTGATACGGCCTTGGTTCACGGACACGGCGACACGAGGACACGTTTCAGGCACACGAACACGAGCACCTATACCTAGACTAAGTGTGGACACGAGCACGAGACTTGGGGAGGCCTGTGTCGGGTGCACGACATGCGTGCACCCCCGCACGAGACTGTCCAGTCTCTGTGCACTGTTTTGCCCGTTTGGGTTTTGTTTAATACTGGACACGTTTGTGTCCACAAATGTGGACACAAAGCACTTGTACAACACGTATATATTGTGTATACTTATTACCAACCTTTTGATTGATGTTTAATTTAGTTTTGATTGATTAAATCCCTCTTCCCATGTCATTCCTGATACATGTTTCAAAACATTTATTTTCCAGTTTTTAAAATAGGATTTTGCATTGATTTTTACTTAGTTTGAACTGTTAGATTCCTAGTCTTTAATCCTTAACAAGCGCACCTATGTTTTGTGTATTGGTATATTGAAATTGGGATGGTTTGGATGAGGATTGGTATACAAAATCTGAGAATTGCTTCTTGGTTTAAAACCTGAGTTACCCTGACATTGATTGCCATGTGGTTTTCTAAAAACCTGGGAATTATTGGGACTGAGAACTGAGAATTGTAGGCTGTTTGGGTTTCTTCAAACTGAGAATTAGAGTTCATGATTTGATTTTCAGGTTCATTTAAAACCTGGGTTTAGTTTACACTGTTGGTTTAAGTCCCAGATTTCTTCCCATTGCAATAGCACACTGTTTTGTTCCTTACACTGTCCTATGTTCCCTGTCATTGTATTTTTCCACACACATTTTGATTCCTGTTGTGCACTGTTTTATTTTCCTGCACACACTGTTAATGCCTGCACACATTGTTGGTTATTTCTGTACACCCTCATCACACACACACCACAGTAGCACACACATACAGGTATTACATGTTACTGCCACATCTATTTCCTGCAGTGGACACTATTATTCCTGTACATTCCTAACTGTCATATTGTTTCCACACACACACATACACAGATGTTCTCTATTTTCCTACATGCATATATAGGTAATGTATGTGTGGTATTCACATATGAGTCTAAGCTAATGTGTGATTTAGTTATTTATATCATATACCAATATGAGTGAATCATACTTGACGTGTGTATACGATATTAAGGGTAGCCTATATGCTATTTTGTATTTCTATATAGATTACATTAATATAGTAATATGTGGTTGATTTGTTAGATATAAGTATTGTCATGTGTATAGGAGATTGGTAGGTTGTTATGCATGGTATTGCCTAATAGCCTATTGACCTAGTCTATTAGCCTATGGGTGTATTGTGTGTCTGCTTGACTAGTAAGCCTATATTAGACTTGTATAGTCCTGTTAGACTTAGAATAGACTGGTTAGACTAGTATAGACTAGTTTGACTCAGATTTGACTTGGTTGACCTAGTTTGACTTCTAGGGTTGACCAGAGTTGACCAAGAATTAACTTTGGTCTAGATTGACTTAGAATCATATAGAATGCATAGTAGGACTCCATTTTGATATTCTGGACTTGTTGTGACTTGTGCTGTTCTGTTTAGGAGCCAGATACCACTCCTTGGACAGTACGATTCATATCGGACACTCAGTTACAGGCGAGTACATTCTCTGATTATTTCATATCCTGCTTAGAATTATTTCCTGCAGTAGATTACTTTACTTGTACTGTCACGTTGGTCACACGGATTGGTACTATATGGATCCTTTCTTGAGATTTTATCCTTAGGGAGCATCGGGTACTCTATGTTCTGTGCGTTTCACTTTCATAGCGTATCATATGCTTCTTGGTTCTTTGATCACTTACGACATGTACCCTCATGATCGTAGAGTCTTCCTGGAATCTTACACTGTTGGGTATCCCCCAGAATCCCCATTTTTATGGGACTTACACTGTTGGGTATCCCCCAGAATCCCCATTTTTATGGGACTTACACTTTTGGGTTATCCCCAGAATCCCCATTTTTATGGGACTTCCAATGTTGGGTTACCCCCAGAATCCTCATTTTTATGGGACTACTATGTATCACCTTCGGGGTCTACCACCCTTCGGGGGCTTATCACCTTCGGGGTCTATCACCTTCGGGGTCTGTTACATAGCATCATATAACATAACCTGGCTGGATCCTTGTGTATTGATCAGGGGTACGGGGGAGTATTACATGTTTATATTGTACTCTGACACACTAGTCACTGCTAGTTCTCTATGTATAGTAGATATTCTATTATAGCTCTTCCTGTTTTACATACTGCTTTTCTTTCAGTACCTGTATCTTACTTTACTGCATGTTCATATTTTCTAACCTGCTATGATTTGTTGAGATATACTGTGCTCGCTCCTGTCCTGACTGGACCTGTTGAAAATATTACAGAGGACGAGGAGGAGGCTGGCCTGGACACTTACTACGGGGCAGCCCTTGATGATACCTGTGAGCTGGACCCTCAGGAGGATCCAGCAGTAGCTGAGGACTTTTCCCCGACTGTTTAGACTAGATTAGATAGTCTGTTATCATTTGTAGTCTGGAGACTTGTTAGTTAGACTTTATTTGGAGATCAGTTGTATATATTCTTTCATCTGAGACTTGTCTTGTGGATTGTTGGATTATCTTAGACTATTTCATCTCTTTATTCTCTTGAGTTCTATTTCATATCGTGCTATCTCTTCCTTAGCTGTGATTGAGTTTGTTATTACTATGTTGCCCCGTTCGGGGTGTATAAACTGCTTAGAGATAAACTGTTAGATGTTGAGACCTAGGACAGCGTTCTACCACCGACACAGCGGCGTAGGCTGGACGTATTCACGTCTCGTGCCCTTACTCTAGGGTGCGGGTCGTGACAATACGTGTCCCGTTATTTCAATAAAAAATAGGATACACGTACACACGTTCTTCGAGATGTGTGGTATGAAAGCCATGTTGGCAAACCACGTTCCAAAGTAGTCAGAAAGGATAGGGCGTAAAAACAACCCAAATATACTTTGAGCGTAAAATAATAGACTAGGCGTAAAATAGCCCTAAAATAGACTTCTCGCGTAAAGTGGTTGATAAAACAACCTTGAGCAAAAAAGTAGCCAAAATAAACTTTATGCACACGTCAACTTTTGAGCGTAAAAAGCTCATATAGTATTCATGCGTAAAAGAAGCCATCTTGTGAGCGTAAAATAGCTCAGTCCACATACTAAACGACAATATTGGTTTCTGTGTAAAACAAATTCCTTCGAATCCTGTGTTATACGTCGTCAGTAGATCTTTATGTCAGACCCATTATTACTTTGCATTAAATGCATGTTTTGATAACTTGTTTTTGGCGTAAAGTAATTGGCCTGTCTCTGGCGTAAAGCGGTTGATCTGTCCTTTGCATAAAGTGGTTAGTCTGTCCTTGGCGTAAAGCAGCTTATTTTGAGTGAAATGTTCCATCTCTTTGACTCATTCTATGAAGTACTTTTTACGCTCCTACAACTGCTTGGATGCATAGGCAATCACCTTTCTATGCTGCTGAGAAACGCAACCCCCAATCCTTTTCCCAAAGCATCATTATAGATCATGAATCCATCGGACCCTGATCGCAACGTCAGAATATGAGTCGATGTCAACCTCTTCTTCAGCTTTTTGAAGGCAGCCTGACACTCGTCGAACCAAAAAAACTCTGTGTCCTTCTTAGTGATTCGGGTTATCGGCTCGACAATCATGGAAAGGTCCTATACGAACTTCCTGTAATAGCCTGCCAGGCCCAAAAAACCTTGAATCTCTGCAACTGTGCTTGGTATATACCAGGGCACCACTGTTGCGATCTTCTTCGGATCTGCTGAAATCCTATCACCAGATACGACGTGTCCCAGAAACTCTACTCTGTCCAAGAAGAACTCATACTTCGACAGCTTCCTATACAACTACTCCTTCCTGAGAGTCTCCAGTACCATCTTCAGGTGCTCCTCATGCTCCTCTGGCGTCTTCGAATAGATGAGAATGTTATCGATGAAGACCACTACAAACTTGTCAAGTACTGATGGAATACCTTGTTCATCAATTTTATGAACACTGTCGGGGCAGTAGTCAACCAAAACGGCATGACAGTGAACTTATACTAGCCACATCGAGTCCAAAAAGTAGTCTTTGGAATGTCTTCCTTCTTCACCTTCAACTGATGATACCTCGACCTCAAGTCTATCTTCGAAAATACCTTCGTGCCACTCAACTGATCAAACAAGTTATCTATCCCCGACAACGAATATTTGTTCTTGATAGTGAGGTTGTTCAGCACCCTATAATCGATACACATACGTACCGATCCATCCTTCTTTGGTACAAACAATACCGAAGCACCCCAAGGGAATAACTGCACTTGATGAACCCCTTGTCCTGTAACTCATCCATCTGCTTCTTTAGCTCTGCCAACTCACTATTGTTTACCCTACAGACATGCTACGAGATAGGCTATGGGCCCAACACCTAGTCTATAGAGAACTCAATATCCCTGTCTGACGGTATCCCCGACAACTCATCTGGAAAGACATCCATGTACTTTACAATAAAAAGATGAGGCAGATCCTTGTCTTCCACCATAGCTTCACAAGTAGCACTACCACCCGGCTCTGCTGCTCCCCTAGCATACTCAAATACTGGCTCCCCTGGAGGACGAACAAAATCCTACCTCCTCTGCAACATATGCTAGCAAAGTGCCTACTCAACCAATCCATCCCGAGTATAATATCGTAGCTAGGTAGTGGCATTACGAGTAAACACACACTCAATTCCCGGCCTTCTAATAAAACACTCTGTCCCTTGCAAACATCACTGACCAGGATAATACCTCTTCTGATCATGATCTTGCAGGTCCTACCCAATGGTTTAGCAGGTACATGATGCTTAAGAGCAAAAAAATAGATGTAAAGCTATGCGATGCACCACTATCAACAAAGCTGAAGTTGGAATAGAATCGAGAAGAACATAAACTACTATAACATTACCGACGGGCTCGGTCTCCTCAACCGTCCGCATAAATGCTCCGCCCTGAGCACCCCTCTGGTGTTGGTGCTGATCAAATCGCTGCTGCTATGTCAAAAGTGGTAGACCCCTCCGCTATGGTGTAGGCGGTCTCACTGGTGCTTCCTGAGCTGCACCTGCTCCCTGGACTACCCAACGAGAGTTCGCAGGGCACTTCCTTAGTTGATAGCCTACGACACCACAATAAAGGCATACCCTAGCCTCTTTCTACAAACCTCCCAAGTATGACCGAGCTTCTTGTAGAAGTGGCATAAAAGGGCTTGCTGTACTGGCCTCTGTTGCTGTGGCGCCTATTGAACAGGTGCCCTAGCTGTGGTTAGATGATGCTGTTACGGTGCCTGGAATTAACGGTGCTGGACTTGAGGATGCTTAACATCCCTCGTGCTGCTAGTAGCCCCCGAAAAGAAATTATGGTCCCTCTTGGGCTTCAGGCCCAACTCTCGCTCTATCTTGCGTGCCTCCATAAGGATCTCAGCATACGTCGAGTAAAAAGAGGGGACGAGGATCTTCACATCCCAAGTCAAACCCTCTCTGAAGTGGCTTGTCCTGATCTCTGGGTCCCGTACCATATACTCTACTTATCTGCTCAGCCTGCCGAACTCTGCAGCGTACTCTTCTACATACATGCCTCCATGCTGGAGGTTCTGGAATTGCCTAGCAAGATCTACCTTGTTCGTGGGAGATAAGAACTTCTGGAACAAGTCCTTGAACTCAACCGAGGTGTGGCCCTTTCCAGCTAGTGCCGACTCATTTCTGAACCGAGTGCAAGCGATGTCTAGCAGCTGTAGTCCCACCGCCTCGACCTTTAGATCATCTGCAAGGCGGGATACTCTCATAAGATGCTCGATATCCTCGAGCCATTCATCTGCATAGATAATGGCTTCGGTCTCCTTGAAGTCCCAAGGCCCTAACTTCTTGAAATGCTGGATATTATCTGGCCTTTGCTGCACACCCTGTGTTGGAGCTCCTCGCTCTACTGCAGCTAGAGTGAGTTGGTGGGCATCCTCCACGCCCTGATGCATTGCATCTGACTGCCTCTACTGTGCCTCAGACTTGACTCGCTGGGCCTTAAGCATCTTCTGAAAGAAGGCGAACATCTGCCCCATGTCGGTAGGTACTGGAGGCGGAGGAGGAAGATCCTCTGCAATAGATGGAGGAGTCTGCTGTATAGGAGGAGAAGGAAAAACACCTACGACAACTCTTGTTACAGTCCCCGGTACTGTGGTAGGAGCACCTGCAGTAACCTCTGGTACGACCCTCGTAACTGGCTGAGGAGCACCCCCGAATGCAGCTGCTGATACTATGACTACAGTAGATACAACGAGGTCAAGTCCGCGGGACGTAGCAGACCTCTTTATATCTGCCGGCCCCGAACGCTGAGATCTAGTCTTCGCCATCCTAAAGACAGATCGAAAGAAAGAAGTCAATTATGGCAAAAGATAAGAGTATATCAAAGGAGGACAGTTAGAGTGCAAAAATCAATATCAAGAAAGGACAGTTGCATAGATCAATAAATTTGGAAGTTTTTCCTAATTGTGATTAAGTATCCTTAGCATATAGTCTATCCTATGTATATACAACAGGCTCGTAACAGCACTCTAAGTCGAGCGCCACTATGATATCGCACTAATTGCGACTTCTGACCTGCAATGGTCACCACTAAAAACATGTCATGACCCGCACCCGGTATAGGGGCACGAATACGTAACAATGCCAATCCTACATCACATAATCAGCGGTAGAATGCTGTCTAGGTCTACAAACTAGCAGTGATATAACAACCTGTCAATATAACTCATCTACAATCAGAGGATAACAATAATATAGTAACCTCAATCACAAATCTAAAAGAAAAAAATGATATGGCACGATAAAAGATAATGATAATAAGAGAAGTATTCAGAGTGCAAAGTATCAACTACATATCTAGAGTCAGAGTCAAATATAGTTATACATGTGTGAAATAATTAACATGCAAACTGATAAAGCTGGAGACAGATTCCAGTCAAAATCTAGTCTAACTTAGTCACTACTAGAGCCTCGTCAGCTGAAACTAAACCCTGCTGGACTAGGGTCTCCTGGTCTTTACCCACTACGTCATGTGGACCATAGTAGGTGGTGCACTCTTTATCGCCGTCGTTTGAAAAATATATTCAGTCGGGATTGGAGCAAAGCATATTTCCAACAGTAGTTTCAGTAAATGATATAGACTATGTAACATTAAATAGAGAGAATATATAAGAATAAATAAAGTGTACATGAAAGTAGCATGGCAAGGGTAAAGCTGTAAACTAGAGCAAGAGCAATTAAAAATGGTTATATCATGTACAAGAGTCAAGAATCATACTATATATGTGAGGGAATATTAGTTTTGACATGTGGCCTGTTTGGAAACTTACAAAAGGTTTTATGGCCTCGTTAATCATACGTGAGATATATGATTAACACTAACAAGGAAATATACTTGTACAAGGAGGGTATTGACCACATGTCTAGACTAATATTTCCTGCACCCGACTGGTACAGTGGATCCAACCATGAAATTTTATGATACAAAATTCTAAGAGAAGGTAGAAAGTTTTTTTGAAAATCAGTGTTCATATATTGCACAAGAACTACAACGGGGCTTGCACAAGATACACCAAGATAAACAAGGAATAACATCTCATGACGGGATCCAAAAATACCAATTTGTGTGACCAATGTGTCAAGAATTAAGGATATCTACACTAAATACACGAAACATAGAAAATATCATAAACGAAAAATTATCAGAGAATTTACTCGCCTGAGATCAAGTGTGAAATATCAGCAACGTCCGATACGGCACCTCGAAGACCTAAATATGGAATAATGTATCAACATCATGTTTGAAATTGAAAACAAATCATACTAGTACTTTTCTAGGTAATAAAGTCCATTCTAGGTCAAATTGGTCAAACTAGGTCAACTCTAGGTTAATCTAGTCAAACTAGGTCAACTTAACCATTTTTAAATTGTATATGTCCAATTTTAGGCTATTGGATCTATATCCTAAGTATCTAGGCTAATTTAGTTTTGTATGATACTAGGATACCTATACCATAGTATATCCTAGGATACTAGAGTGGTTTTAATCTATTATCAATATCACATCTGTAAGATATCCCAAATCTTAGATTTTACCTACCCTCACTCCATTACCCATTTTCTATTCCAACCACTACATAATCATACCCTATTATATGCATATCCCATGTATCTGTTGGATATATTTCCTCTCTACACTATATGCATATCAATATGCTAATATACTATAGGAATATAACACTAAACATTATATATATACTATATATATATATATATATATATATATATATATATATATATTTTTTTTTCTATATATATATATATATATATATATATATATATATATATATATTCGGTTGGGAGCTTCCTGCGATGTGCTCTCCAGAGCAGAATAGACCATTTAGTAGGGATACAGGACTTCCAGAATGGGGCGATTATCGGGGATGACACTCCGATGCCTATATCACTGTCTTGGCCGACGCCAACGAAAAGGCTCCGTCGAACGAGGGGATCCACTTCCAGACGTCTAGGTCAGTACAGAGTTGGATGCCAGTGGCTACAAGCCTGCCTTCTACCTCTGGGCCAAGCCAGTCTCTAACCCTATCCTATCACCAATTGGATTCGGAGTCCCAAAGATCGTAGATCAAGCAGTTCGGTAGGGTATTTGGGGTTTGTTGGAGGACGGCATTACCGAGCCACCGTTCATGGCACAACAATGACTGATCGTTGCTGAGCAGCAAGTGGATGTGAGGTTTAAGGAGGTGACGCCCATGAAGGATGCGGCGCCAGGATACCGACGATCTGTTGTTTGCAACCGCGGTCGCGGGGTGGTGATATCGGAAATATCTGGCCTTCATGAACATGGTCTAGAGAGAGGTATTTGTGCGGAGCTTCCACCACAACTTCATGGAGCAGGTGTCAACGATGTTCATTAGTTGGAGAAGAGGTTGTCCTTACCTTCGGAGTGGCCCAAGAAGAAGTTGGAGAAGAGGGATTATAATGAGGATAATACCTTCTTGGGGGGGGACAAACGGCCAGGGTGAAGATGGGGATGGAGGAGAGGGCGTGCTTGATCAGGATCATCTTTTCGCCCAGGGAGAGGGTCGCGTTGTGCCAGCCCTCGTCCTAATTTTGCTCACCATGTCCATGAAGATGCCAGAGTTCGCTTTCCCGTACACCATCGGGCAACCTAAGTAAAAGAATGGTAGGTATGCAGTAGAGAAAGAGGTCATGTTGGATAGGGTTTTCGAGTGGATTCTGTCAGCTTTGTGGTGGGTGTAGATGACGCTTTTGTTGGTGTTAACTCGCTGACCCGAGCATCTGGTATATTTCTCTAGAATTCGGTGGACCACCTCGACCGACCCGATATCGTCGGAGGAATATATATATATATATATATATATATATATATATATATATATATATATATATATATATATATATGAATAATATGGGATACACTATCAACTCTACCTATAACTGATATACATAATATAAAATACCACTCACTCATACCTTCTTCCAAGCCCCAGTTCAGTCTAAACTGAACCAACATAGTCCATGACTGATATCCTATCAGTTTGAAACTGATGCCCCATTAGTTGAAAAATGATACACTATTAGTTTATAACTGATCACTCAAATCAGTTTGAGACTGACACACCAGTCCAAGATCGATCAAACTCATCGGTCCTTATGGACTGATCAACCATATCAGTCCTATGGACTAATCGACTATATCAGTATAAGATTGATCAACATATCAGTCCATGACTGATCAACAAAGTCAGTCTAAGAACTGACCACCATCCCTCATTCAAAACACCTATCTAGTTCAGTCTAAATTGAACTGAATCCCCCATCTGTTCAGTCAAATTACTGAACACAAGCCCCTTTCAGTCCCCCATGACTGATATGGCTTTCCTCTTACAGTTCAGACCAAGAACTGAAGCAACACCCTCCTCCTTCACTGTGTTCAGTCTCAAGACTAAACTTTCTACTTTCCTACCATTCTAGTCTAGGACTGAAATCCTCATTTAGTCCAGGCCTTAACTGAACTTCAAATTCCTCATTCATCATCATGTGCAACACAGTATCTCTCTTCTAATGTCTGAAACCAACATTTCACCAAAGCCCCCATATGTGAACCAAAAGAACACACACACACACACACACACACACACACACACACACACACACACACACAAGGATATGTATATTAGATACAATAATCCTTATCCTATGGTTCAATTCCTATATGATGCTTTACCATTTCCCCCAAATTACTTTACTAATACTCCATGTATCAGTTGTACACCTCCCTGCCATCACCGTTCAGTTCTGAACTGGACTGAAACCCCCATATCTTCGATCAGTCCATGACTGATACAAATCACCTTACCACTTTCTATCCAAACTGGACCACAAGCCCCCCATCCAGTTAGCAAAACCCCTCTAATCAGTTCACACTTCTTCCTATTCAATGTTCAGTTAAAACTGAACTCAAATTCAGTCTAAACAAACTGATAACCATATTAGTTTAAAAACTGATACAAAATATCAGTTTAGAGACTGGTATAAATCAGTCCCAGATATACCCCAATACCCCAACTGTTTAAAATACCCTACCATGTTCTGTCTCAAGACTGAACCTTCTGTCAAAGATATACATCAGTCCCTACTTCCCCTTACCTGTATCAGTTAAACCGAAACTTAGATCAGTTTGAAAACTCATATCACATCAGTTTATTACTGATGCACTAATCAGTTTGGAACTGGAACTCCATATCATTTTAAGGATTGATGGCAAAGATCAGTCTATGACTGATCACATACCAGTCCAAGACTGATAACTAAACCACCCACTAATACAGTCAACAAATCATAATCACCATTCTCCTCCAAATCCCCTATATAAAGTATATTAGACAGCTATCTAGTGGCTATATATACGATATATATACATTATATATGATTATTGCTAAATATGTAAATATATAGGATACACCCAAACATGTATTCCAAGTTCTGTACTTACTGCTACAGTGCCCATATATGATACCAAAATATAGCCATATATATATATATTAATATATATATATATATATATATATATATATATATATATATATATATATATATATATATATGTATATATATATAAATATATATATATATATAAGGAAAAAAAAATATACATATATATAAGGAAAAATATATATATATATATAAGGAAAGCACGAACTTTATTGATGTATCAGGCGCAAAATGCTGAAGCCTAAAAAGTAAGCGCGCCAAGCGCCAAAAGACAAAAAACATCTCATGCAAAGAAGGCAAGGAGCCAGACATGCTAGCTAGGCCAGACCTGGGGTTAGGACAGCGCCCTCCAGAAACTGTCTGAGAGGTGATGGCAGAGCTTGCTGACTTTGGATATCTGCCTGAGGACCTCCCTTTTTAGAGAGTTGGAGTTGTATGGTCGCCCTTCATACCTGAATTTGTTTCAGTTCTTCCAAAGGACTAAACTACTAGCGGTTGCGATGATCTAATGCCCATGAGACCTTTTCAGTTGGCGAGAAGATCGTTGAACCCCTCGGACGGATGAGCTTGTCTGTATTTGCTTGAAAGACTGGTCCATATCTACGAGGTAAGGTCCTCGGAGAGCAGGATGTGTTCAGCTATTTCGAACTGGTGAGATATGCAACAGTGGCAGCACGAAGCAAGGCTGAAGCCAATAGAGGTAATATAGTCGTCGGTGGGGAGCTTTCAGCGTTGCACTTTCTAAATTAGAACTGACCATTTGTTGGAGATGCAAGACTGTCAGAAGGGGGTGGTTAATGGGGCCGGAGTGCCGATGCCTGTGGCCAAAATCCTGGCAGAAGCCAGCAAGAATACTCCACCGATGTTGGGGGACCACCTCACAGTGTCCGGGCCATCACTGATCCACACATCTTCCGACGCCAGGGCGTTGGTTGCCTCTGGCCCAAGCTAGTCTGTCACCTTGTCCTATCTCTAGCCAGAGTTGCTGTCCCATAATTTGCGGTTTATGCAGTTGGGGGGGGGGGCGGTCAAGGTTGGCTGAAGGATAGCATCCGCAAGCCACCGTTGTGGCTCATCGACGAGCTTTCATTGCCAATGCAAGCGGATGAGGGGTTCTACGAGGAGACGACCGTGAAGGATGCGTCGCCAGGTCGCGGAGGATCTGGTATTGGCGACGACAATCGTGGGGTGGGAGTATCGGTAGTATCTGGCCTTCATGAAATGATTCCAGAGCGAGTTGCCCGAGCGTAGTTTCCTCCATAGCTTCATGGAGTGGGAGTCAACAATATGATGTAATCGGATAAATCCCAGCCCACCCTCCTCGGTCGGCTTGGCCATCGAGTCCCAACTGGCCCAGTGGTGCTTGTCCTTTCCTTTATTGTGTCCCCAAAAGAAGTTGGAGAGGAAGGACTCTAATGAGGATAGCACCTTCTTAGGGGGTGCAAACTGCCAGGGTGTAGATAGGGATGGAGGATAGGACGTGCTTGATGAGGATCATCTTTCCTTTCGGAGATAGGGTTGTATTATGCCAACCAGCGATCTTTTTTCTGATTTTGCTCATAATACCGTCGAAGATACCCGAATTAGATTTCTCGTACACCAGCGGGCATCCAAAATAGTTGAACGGCGGGTATGCGGTGGAGAAGAAGGTCAGGTTGGAGAGAGTAGCCGAGTGGATCCTGTCTGCTTTATGGTGGGTGTATATTACACTTTTGGAGGTGTTGACTCGTTGACCCGAGCATCTGGTGTATCTCTTAAGCATTCTGTGGACCACCTCCACAGAACCGATGTCTCCAGAGGAGAAGATGAGGATGTCATCAGCGTAGGCGAGGTGAGTGATTGAAGGACATCCGGTGGTGGTATGAAAGTGGTGGAATTTGTGCGTGTTCGACATATATTTGAGGTTTCTGCTAAGCGCTTCGGCCGCGATGATGAAGATAGTGGAGGATAAAGGGTCTCCCTTTCTGACACCACGATTGGAGTTAAAGAACCCCTCAGCTTGTCCGTTGATAACTGTGGAGAACCATAAGTTCCTAATGGATCGAAAGATGATGTCGATCCAAGGCTCAGAGAAGCCGAAGGCCCTGAACACCCAGATCATGAATTGCCAGTCCAGACGGTCATAGGCTTTCTCCATGTCCAGTTTGATGGTAATGTTTTCGCCTCTGGACGGAAATTTCATGCATGTGATCATTTTTTGAGCAAATAGGATATTGTTTGTGATGATCCACCATGGGACAAAGCCGCTTTGCTCCACGGAGATGATCTTGGTGAGGAGAGTAGACGTACGGCTAGCGATGATCTTTGATATGATTTTATTGGTGAAGGTGCATAAGCTGATAGGACGGAAGTCTTTGAAGGTCTCTGGGTTGTCTTTTTTGGGGATGAGGATGAGGTTAGCGCAGGTAATGGATTTGGGGTACCTCGCCCCCCGGAGGAAGGCGAACGCGGCAACGCGGAGGTCAGACTTGATGATATCTCAACAGGATAGAAAGAAGACGTCAGAGAAGCCATCTGGCCTGGGGGCATTGTGTTCGTCGAGTGCCCAAACTGTGAACTTGACTTCCTCCATAGAAGGGGGTGATAGAAGCTGTTCGTTCTCTCTATCGTTGATCAAGCTGGAGATCTCGGCGAGCAGCTCAACATCCTTGACGATGACTTCTTTGGAGAATAATTTGGATTAGAAGTTCTCCACGACTGCTTGAATGCCTCGTTGATCTTTGATGAAAAGGCTATGTTCGTCGGAGATTTGGTGCAGACTGAGCTGTTGTCTGTGGCCATTGACGCAGGAGTAAAAGAAGCTTGAGTTCTTATTTCCTTCGGCGTCCGAGGTCGGTCAAACTTTTTTGCTTCAAGAATTCTGTCTCCACCTTTAGCCGGGATTTGAGGAGAGCTCTGGTGAGGTTGAGCTCCGCTCGGGCCTCCGACGATCTGTCTGTGGCGTACAGAGCCTTAGCACGAGTGACGTCGTCTTTCGCCTATCTAATAGTCTGGAAAATGTTACCAAAGACGCTCTTGCTCCAAGACGATAAGGCTTTCCTGGTAATTTTGAGTGTGTCCTCCACTCGAGTGAGGGGTTCGAGTTCATTAATAGATCTCAAGGCAGAGGCCACGATATTTCTAAATTAAGGAAGACGTTGCCAGAACTCCAGGAATCTAAAAGCTTTTTTGATACGATTGGAGTTGCTGTTAATCTCAATCAGGAGAGGAGAATGATCCGACTAGGTAACAGGTGTGTTCAGGTGAGCGAGGTTGGAGATGAGACACATGTCAGACCAGTAATTGCTGACCAAGGCTCGGTCTACGCGAAAGTATTATCAGCGATCACCTTTCTGTATGTTACACCAGGTAAAAGCGTTACCAGGGAACGGGAGGGTGTCATGTGGGTATTGAAGATAAAGGTGTTGTGTAGAAGCATGGAAAAGAATAGTAACATCTATACGGCTCAACCAAGAGGGAGTCTCATGCGGTTCAGAACTTCATGCGGCTCGAGAGGTTCATACGGCTCAAATAGCCCCCAACATAGCTATGCGGCTTGGGTAAATGCCACGTGGCCTTATGCAAACTCCTCCCCATAGCTAGCCATTAAGCAGATGCCTCATTTAATGCTTTGACACAACATGGTAGCTCTAACATAAAGCTGAAATTGACAGATCTGACAGAAGGCTGTAATAATGACTCTGACACAAAGGCACGATCTTCCTAGGGAAACAAAAAAATCTCCACAACTGGCACTGTCCACCAACTCCAAGAAATCTCTATGCGGCTACGACTCTTCATGCGGTCCGGGCATGGCGACTCTTCATGCGGTTCGAGTATGAAGACTCCTATGCGGCTCGAGTATGGAGACTTTCATGCAGCTCGGTCAAGACGACTCTTCATGCGGTTCGGTCATGACAACTCTCATGCGGCTCGAGTATGAAGACTCTCATGCGGCTCGGCCATGAAGACTCACATGCGGGTCGAGTACGAAGACTCTCATGCGGCTCGAGTATGAAGACTCACATGCGGTTCGGTAATGACGACCCCTCACATGGCTCGAGTATGAGAAATCTCAGGCGGCTCGAGTATGGAGACTTTCATGCGGTTCGGGCACGACGACTCTCATGCGGTTTGAGTGTGATGACTCTCATGTGGCTCATGAGCACAACAGTTGAGACATGTGGCAGGAAACGTGTCAAAAGCCGATCATATCTCAATAACTTAGATTTACTGCAATCAAAGTAATCTCTAGATTGGGTCAAATCCCAATAATCTGGGGACACGTGGCAGGAGAATGACTCAAATTTATTCATTTAGATTTGCAGACGTCAACAAATCATCATGATGCAGATTTGTTGCAATCAACATTATTTACTCATAGGATTCGGCACAATCTACATTAATGGCCCAGATTCATTACATTCAAGATTAATGGCCCAGATTGATTAATCAAGAGGCCACCAACTTTTTGAGGGGACAATCATTACAAACCCTAATGATGACCCCATTCCTATATATAGCAAGGTGCCATTCCCTTGCAGAGAGGACACACGCGCACAAGAGGAGAGAGACAAAAAGAGCACAACAAAAGAGACCTCTCCCAAGCGGATACACACAGAGATAGAGCCCCAGAGATGTCCAGAGAGCAGGCAACGAAGAGCACAGATGAGCTTCTCCACACTTCCAAGAGCATTTCTCCGAAGCCAAGGCTACATCCGATCGTCCAAGGAGTAAGACAGAGCAGCCGTTGCTTTTCCGAGCCTCTACCGTCACCCCCCAGAATCTAAAATAAACAATTGTACTTAAAATGCTGTACCTAGGTTTTCGTCCCTAGGCTCTCTTTGTACGAGCGAATTTGTATTGTGATTCTAAGTTCAGTCCTCCTATATAATTGTTCTGTACTTTTACAATCAATGGCAAACATGATGGCAACTCTGCTAGGGACAAACTTCTTCACGGCTGAGGAGTTGGTGACGCAATCGGATGCAGCCAAACTTGGCTCCACTCAACAAATGCTGGTCGCCCGGTTCGACCAATAGGCATTTGAAGAAATGCTTTCCGATAAGAGCGCTAGCCCGGTCCAGAAGCGAGCCCGCACAAAGAAGGCCCGTAAGGAATGGAGACCCAAATCATTTCCTACTCCTCAAGCTCTCGAAGAGATGCTATCTGTTGCTCAAGATGGCGGAAAAGACTCTCCTGCGGTCCCACTTCAGACCATAGAGGACTCTGCTGTCCCCAAGTCCGACAGAAGAAAATACTATGATGCTGGACTTACAGGGTTAAAGAGGAACTCTATGCGGTACGAGCCGCATAAGGGCGCCAGCCGCATGGAGAAAGCTCATACGGCTAAATCTGCCAGCCGCAGGAAGAAAGCTTATACGGCTACATCTGCCAACCGTATGGAGAAAACCTGTGCGGCCACCGAAGTCAACCGCATGCAGAAAACCTATACGGCCAAAACTGCCAGCCGCATGCAGGCAGCCTGCACGGTCCTGACTCCCAACTGCATACGGAAAGTTCATACGACAACCAAAGACAGCCGCATGCAGACAGCCTGCACGGCTACCAACCCCAGCCGCATAGCATTCGCCCCACGCGGCTCTCGGTCAGTCTTTGACCGTCTTTCATGCGGTCTCGACCTTGATGGCTCTCTGGATTATACGCCAGACTCTGTGATGTCCAACTTGGACTCTTCCTATTATGCACCCGCGGGAGCTACGGGGAAGAAGTCTAGTACAGCGCAGGCTCGTCGAACCTAGTCAGCTGTCCCAACTTCTGACTATCAGGGCATCCTGCTGACTATTACGCGGGCCCCAAATGGAAAGTTTTATAGAACTACCCGTACCCAGTTCCCGGTGGCTAACGGAAGGGATAGTTGCCAAGAATCTTCCAACAACGATCGGGGACAAGTATACGTACTACCTCCGGATTAGGGAGCAGGCGGGAGGCCTACACACTCGCGTGCTCAAGATTCCCGTGCCCGCAAAACGAGTGACTTGCGTGATGTGATTCTCCACAAACGTAAGGAAAGAAATGAAAGCTCGGTGTGCAGAGAATCTGATCATAAACATCAGTGCACGCAAGTCATCGTCAACTGTTGCTGCAACAAGGCGACAGTACAAGAAGATCGATAGTCTGTCTTCCAGCGACTAGAACACCCAAGTTCAGAGGATGAGGCACTTCTCGTCGCCTCCTGTAATTCTGCTCTAAGAATCCCTGGCAACGAAAGAGGAAAGAAAACGAATGTCTCCAGCCCGAAGATCTCAAGCAAGAAACTCTCTTCTAAACGGTTGTCTACCACCGCTTCAGGAGGAGTTTTCCAAGGTACCCGCTCGAAGAAAAAATCTGCCGCACTTGGAGATTCGTCGGAAAACACTGAAGCTGGGAGTAGTACTCCTCCGAACATCCATGACAATCCATTGTTCCAAGAGAATAATCCAGGGGAAACGGTGCCCCCAACAAACGCAGAAGGTTTCGACGTCCTCGAAGACGTCCACAACTCTCAAGATGAGGCAAGCTCTGAAGCTTGGGGTACCACTCCTTCTGAATCCGAACCGGAGGAGAACATTCCCACGTACCCTGACGATTTCTCGGTGCAAGGGTATGACTCCGAAGGCACATCCTCCACCTTTCCGTCCATCTCTCCTCGCGTGAAGACAGTGTTCATGACGGACAACAATCAAGACGGTCCCATTGATCGCCAACGCATCGACGCTCTAGAGGCCATACTCCTTACCTTGGTCAAATCTGTGGACGAGTTCAAAGCGGCCTTTCCAACTATGCAAGAATGGACGCAGGGCCAAACAAACATAGGGCCTACGGTCAATGCAGACTCGAACTCAGCTGCACCAAATTCGGGCGATTATCCTCCTGAAATATCAGCTCCTACCACTGTAGATGATGCCAGGAAAGCAAGATGAAAGGTTCAAGAGCTCCGCGCCTTGTTTAATGCCCGAAAAACCTGCCAGGACCTCAGGGTACGACAACCATATCCCGCTGCATGGAGAGATATCCCTTTCCCACCAAGATATAAACCATTCAACATCAATCCATACAATGGGAAGACATCGGCGAGCAGGTACATCACCTACTTCGAAGTCACTAGCGACCATCTGCCTCATGACGATGCCATCCTTACGCGGTTGTTCATTGGAGCATTGGAAGGGGTCACCTTCGATTGGTACCGCAACCTGTCTGACAACTGCATCCATTCCTTCGTCGGCTTTATACGTATGTTCTTGGAGAGGTTCTACGAAGTAGGACAAGACGTGACAATGTCCACCCTCATGGATGTTGTTCAGGGAGAAAAGGAGCTGACAAGGAACTATATCGAGCGGTTTCACCAAACCGCGATAAGCTGCTTTCCGGTAATCATGATTCCTCCTTGATTGAAATTTACCAAAAGATGTTACTTCCCACGATTAGCCTCTGGATAGGCGAAAGTCAATTTAGGGAGTAGAAGACGTTCATCATCAGTACCACTAGTACGAAAGATAAATTAAAGAAAGCTCGCCAATTGGGACTACACATCTTGGAGGGAGAGGACAAGGGTAAACGCCCTAATACCAACAACAACGGCGGCAACTCTTCCAACGACCGAGACAACAAGGGTACACAGGCTATGGTGGCTGACACAGCCCAGAAACCTGAGCCAAAGTCAGCAGAAAAGCAGTGGCCTCAGATGACTTACTCCTTCGAGGACGGTCATGTCAAGCCCATCTTGGACATGCTCATACATGGAGGTCGAATTCAGCTCCCTCCTCCAAGGCGTGAAACTCGTCCCGCAGAAATGGAAAGTCCCAAGTACTGTAATTTCCATCGCTACCTCCACCATGCCACACAAGACTGCTACCAACTGAAGCGATATATCCAACATCTCATCGATTCTAAGGCTCTCGCCATTGATTTCGAAGAGGTGACTGTGGCAACCAACATGGTGTCAGTACAATTCGGTACTTTTCCTCCAACAAAGGCTCAAGATGGAGTAGTACCCGTCCCCAAAGCAAAGATGGAAGTCACTAAACTTCCGTCTCCTCGAGACCAAGCTGCTGGTTTAGTGTCCTTTACTATATCACGGGGAGAGATCATGTGGGTCCATCCGGACTTGGTACCGAAAGTGACTCAGTCCACGTCGCTCTCCACCATCAGAAAGAAGACTGGGAAAGACAAATCATGCCGCACAATCTCGGTAGAAGTCGAAGAAGCTACGGCCGTAGTCACTCGATCTGGTGCACAAACTCAACCTCCACCAGGTAACTCGGCTGAAGATCATCAGCCTGCTACTGCAGATGCATCAGGACCTTCCCAGCCTTCGACGACCGACAAGCCTAGGCCGAAGGAGACTCGCTTTGACAAACCGCTCCGAAGAGAGACACCTCATGGGCTGGAAAAGCCCTACAACTTTGACATCTTGGCGTAATTGGCTAACACACCAGCCAAGTTGTCACTATATGAGCTCCTGAGACTATCCAAAGATGTTCGCATCGCACTGAGCAAAGCACTCCAGAATGCCGACCTATATCTGGCTCAGTCCAACCTCGTCGGGGAGGGCTCACCTATGGATCTCCAAGACAATGCTTGCACCGGGGCAATGCCCAATATTGTCTTCACTTCGCAGGATATGCTTATCAAGACCAACTTGCACGATCGCCCTCTGTATTATACTGGGTACATTGACGATATTAAGGTAGATTAGATGCATATTGATTCCGGTTCCTCCATAAGCATCATTCCGAGGAGCCTACTACACCATCTGCGCATCCCAATGCATCGCCTGATACCAACCAGTACTGCCATCAGCGGTTTCAATTCGGGCAGAAGCTACCCTATCGTGAAGATTCGTCTGAAATGCCAAATCGACGACCTCCAGTCGGAAGTAACTTGTTACGTCATAGATGCGGATACGTCCTACAACATCCTCCTGGGACGTCCTTGGATACACGATTACATGATCGTGTCTTTCACACTGCACCAATGCTTCAAGTACGTCGATAAGCATAGCTTTATGAAGACAGAGTTCGCTGACATCGATCCCTTTAAAGGAGTCGAATCCTACTACTCCGACTCATGCTTGTACGAGAAGTCGAAAAGGCACCTTGTCGAAGAAGTTACTCAGGCTCCAACTGAGACGGCAACGAGATCAGAAGAACCTCTGACGATCTACCTCAAAGCTCAAAAACCTGGTAAAACTGTACCCCTTACAGCCACTCTGCATAAAGATGCAATCAGTCTCTCTGCACAAGAGGGGCAGATGATAATCCGACTGGCAAGGTCTGGTCAGGCACCAAGATCCACAACAGAGCCACTCATAATTAGGCAGCCTAGAGCCAGCCATCGACAAGCAGAGGTACACTATCCCTCTGTCAAGCCAATGACGATTCATCTTCCTAAGGCAAATCGGCAATCGAGTACTCAGCCGGGGGTGGCAAATGCGCCAACAACTTTCTGTCTCACACCAAGCACTCAGTCGGGGGTAGCAAGCATGCCTAAGACTCCGCTGTCAGCTCCGCCAGTAGAGCCCCTGATGATTAAGCTGCCCAGGTCGTCATCCCAGTCTTCATTTGCATTGGGGGTAGCGGAAGAAGAACCCGAGCTAGCCAAGTACGTGGCTGCTCATACTGATGTGCCGTCCGAAGATGATGTAATTCCTCCGGAGAAGATACCCTACTTTATCAATAAAGGAATAGCTTTGATCTACCTCGAGCTGAATAAGCTCTGTACAATGTATGCTATGGAACACGGTATAGGCACTCATCTACACACACAAGTAACGAATGTCTTTACTGTGAACCAACTCACTCCTATGGAAGATGCATTCTTCATAGTCGAGGGAGACGATCATCCAATCGTCTTCGGCCGGAGGAATAATCCACAAATCTTCAGCACAGAAGAGGGTGATCTCGAGCCTAACACCGGAAGACTGCCCCTTTATCTGTATAGTTCCCGATCCAAGTACCTCATGCAAAAATAAGGGTATGATCTGGAAGCCATGCCAGGTCTGAACTACGACATTGGACGACGATTATCCTTATTGTCGGTCCCGGTTGGGAAACCACGGGATTACTACAATAAGACCAGATGTGGGCTAGGTTATGTTACACCTGCGATGACCCCTGAAAGCTCGGATAAGGAGTGAGATTGGCATTCACACTCAACTGGATCGCCAACTTTCGATTCAGATGTTAGTATCGGGGACATCTTCAGACAGGTTTTATCCGTCAATATGACATTCATCGACGCCTATGAAGAAGATGAAGACATTCCCGAACTTTTTGAGTTAGAGCCGTGGACACAACAGCTGGATGCACAATGGGAGAAACGGTTCGAACAAAGAGAGCCTCCCACCGAAGATCAGGTCGTACAAGTTAATCTTGGTGATGAGTCCTCTCCGAAACCGATCTTCGTCAGCAAGAGTCTGACAGATGAAGAGCGAGAGTCGCTACTGCAACTCTTCAAAGAATATATCGACGTGTTCGCTTGGAGCTATGAAGATATGCCAGGACTGGACCCCGAGATTGCGCTTCACAAATGTAACACCCTGTTTTTTGAAATTGGGGTATTTTTGAAAATTTATTATTTTTATTATTTATTAGTGGTATTTTAGTCATGGTATGATTTTTTGGTGATTTTAGTTAAGTTAAACCATTTCTAAAGTCATGCTAAGTCATGACTTATGACCTTGTGATTTTGTTAGTATAACTTAGTGTAAACCCTAGTTTTTCTTAACCTAGAAGTTGCCATGACCATGAGAGCCTAGCCATAGGCTTAGAACACCAAATTAGTGATTTTTAGCCTAAAGGGTATTTTGGTAATTTTCTAGGAATTATTTGGAATTATTTGGATTATGTAATTTATTATTATTTAATTAGTTGATTAGTGTCATGTTAGCTTCTAACCTAGTTTAGCACTAATCTAGAGGTTAGTTATTAACCTAGAATGATAAGGGGATAGATATTAGTCATAGGATAAAGTGAGATAAATATCTAGTTTAACTTTATTTGATATTTTGCTTAAACCATGCAAAATATCAAGCCTTTACCATGAAAGTCCTTGCCTTAACCTAGAAGCAAGCCTAGGACACCCCCCCTTGCTATGGCCGGCCAAGGACCCCCCTTGGCAGCCCACCATCCTATATTAACCCCATTGCTTTCATTCATGGCCATTTACATGAAATTAAACCTAGAAAAATCCTATTTCTTCAAACCTACACAACTTGATCAATTTTGATCTAAATCACCTCTAGTTTCTTGCATTGGACTCCCCTACACTAGAGGGTACTAGTTAGGGCCTGCTATCAAGGAAATTGAAGGGCTTTGGGCATCACCAAGTGGAAGAACACCCCCCTACTTGGGTGTTTTCTTGATTTTTCACCAAATAGGTAAATGTCCATAAACCATGTTAATTTTGTGTTTTCTCTTCATATTTGTATGCATCTAGGTACTAGGGTACTGTAGGACAAATTTGGTGAAGGTTTGAGTTGGTTTGGTGTCCGTATCGGACACGTATCCTAGACTAGGAAACTATGTTTGTTGAAATGCCACAAAGAACTGGTTTTTATTAAAATGTGAAACAAAATATGTTTTTGGGTAGCCCTAGACACCTAGGTCACAACCCCACTGTACTGAACACAAAATTGGGTCGTGTTTGTGTCCAAATCGGACACGAACCCACTGCACGAGGCCCTCGTGCAGTGCCCTGCTACCACCCCCTTAGTTCTCACTGTACAGACCACTAGGTCACACCAAAATTGGTGGACACGAGTGGGCAGTGTCTGCGCACATGCCCCTAAAATTTTAGGATACCTCGTGTCGTATCGAGGACACGAGGACACGTGCACTGGTCGTACACTGTCGTGCACGCGCATAGTCCAGTCAAAAGTTCGACTTGGACACGGCCTTCGTATCGCATGGACACGAGTCAAGGACACCTCGTGTTTGCACGAGTGTGTAGCCCTATACCTGGGCTACACGTGGGCATGACCACGAGGCCCCACGTGGCTCGTGTCGTGTCCACGAGGCGCGTGACTCACTGCACGACGCGGTGCCAAACGCGCGCATCAGTCGTATTTTCACGACTGATACGGCTCTCGTGTCGACACTGTGAGACACGTGGACATGGTGCAGGGTGTTGGACACGTGCCCAACCCCTAGGCGCACCTTCGTGCACGAGCACGAGACACGGGTGCAAGTGTGTCGTGTCCTAGAGTTAAGTGCACACGTGCACGACACTGAGTGTGTGTGTGCGTATCTTGATTTACCCGATTGGGTTTTTGGGCGGTTGGACACGTTGTGTCGTGTCGTGGTGGACTCCTAGGGACACTAGACACTAGAGGACACCTAGGGGCTCAGTTACCAACCCTTCGATTCGGGTCTTAGCTCGATTTCGTGTGTGAATTTGGAATTACCCTATCTCGAGTTCACTATTCTCAGTTTCCTGTTTTGGATTATTTTACCAGTTTTTAAATTCAAGTTTCAAACCTAATTTTGATGTGAATTATACATGTATATATGTATTTTCAGTGTATAAATATGTAGTATATATGTATGTGTGTGTGTAGGTGAGGTTTGAGAGTAATTGGTTGAGTGTATAGGTAGTTGTGTGTGTGTGTATACATATATGTATATATGTAATGTTTGTGTGTGTATTTAGGTTGGGGGGACTGTTTCCTGTTCCCAGGAAACTGGAAAATCCCCCCCCCATTTCTGTTGTCTCTCATTCTCACTCTCTCTCTCTATATCCCTCTCTCTCTTCCCTCTCTATATATATATATGTAATATATAAATAGGTTTTATATATATAAATATATATGTGTATATATATATATGATATATATATATTTGTATTAGTTCTCATGTAGCGATATTATATATATATATATATATATATGTATGTGGGTTTGTATTATATATAGTATTCCTATTTTGACATATGGGTAGTAGGTAGATAGAGTCTATATATATAGATATATATATATATATATGTATAACTACTAGGTATAGGTTCTATGAAACCCCATGACTATGGCCTATGGCCTAGGTTACAAGCCTATGGCATTAGAGGCTAACCCTATTGGACCTAATGACCTAAAAACACTACTAGTTGACCCTTGTTGACTAAGGGTTGACCAAAGTCAACCTTAGGTCAAATTTGACCTAGTTAACCTAGAATTGACTAGGATTGACCTAAAAATGACTAGTTTAACTAGTTTGACCATGTTTGACCTAATTATCTTGCTGACTGGTCTTTGTTTGACCAATACCTTAGTTGGTCTAAGTTTGACTTAGACTTGACCCAGATTGATCATGTTGACTAGTATTTGACTAGTTTGATTAGAATGTTGACCAGGAGTTGACTTTAACCTAGATTAAACTTGTTTGACCTTGTTTGATCTTGTTTGACCTTATTTGACCTAGTATGACTTCCTGTGACCTAGTTTGACTATTAGAGTTGACCAAGAGTTGACTTTTGACCAGATTGACCTAGAATCATGTAGTATGCATTGTATACTTTATTTTTACCATTGTGGATACATTGTGACTTGTATTGCTCTGATTAGGAGCCATACACCTCTCCTCAGACAGTATATTCTCTTCAGACATTCAGTTATCAGGCGAGTACATTCTCTGACCGTTTCATATTTGCCAGGATTTATATTCTTGCTCTAGATTACTTTACTTGATGCTGACACGATTGTTATCACGGATTGGTACTATATGGATCTTTTCATGAGATGTTATCCCCCTCGGGAGCATCAGATACAACATGTTTGTGCTTTTCACGAATCATCATGTATCTCTATGCTTTCATAGATTCACGAATCGCTTGTGACTCATGTACTCTCATGATTCACAGAGCCTCTCATGAATCTCCCATTTATGGGCTTATCATGAATCTTAACATAACTTGAACGGATCCTTGTGTATTGATTGGGCATGGGAGAGTGGAAATAGTCATGTGGATATTACCCCAGTAGCTATAGCCATGAATCACTCTTAGCTGTAGCCATGAATCTCCTATGCCATTTTACATGTCTATATTTTACTCTGACTCACTAGACACTGCTAGTTCTCTATTATAGTAGATATTTCATTACAGTTCTCTCTTTTGCTATATGTATCTTCTTTCAGCGTTTCCTGTATTTTACTCTATTGCATGCTTTATATTTCCTATCGAACTATGCACTGTGTGAGATGTATTGTGCTCGTTCCTGTCCTGATTGGACCTGTTGAAAATATTACAGAGGATAAGGATGAGGCCCTGGTGTCTACCTATTATGGAGCAGGACTAGATGACACTTATGTTGTGGACCCTCAGCAGGATCCACCTGCAGCTGAGGATGTTGCCCCAGTAGTCTAGGCTAGTTTAGCTAGACAGTCTTTTCTGTATTATCTTTTTGTCTCACATTCTGAGTTGTATTTTGAGATGTGGAGATGTATAGACTCTTAGACTTATTGTATTATGAGTTGACATTCTGATGTTATGTTATCCTAGACACTTGGACTTATTTCATCTATTCTACTGTTCTCTTTGAGTTACTGTCTATCTATCTATCTTTCATTCTTCTACCTAGATGTGATTGAGATTATTTCTGTTTGTCACCTCCATTTGGAGAGTATAAACTGTACAGGTACTTTATATTATTAGATGATTGACCTAGGACAGCGTTCTACCGCCGACACTGTGGCGTAGGCTGGACGTACCCACTTCTCGTGCCCTTACTCTAGGGTGCGGGTCGTGACACATTTTTAGTGGTGGCCTATGCAGGTCGAGTTTATGTGGTGGTATTCGAACTAGAGTATCACTACAGCCTGTGATAGGATTTAAGGAATAGGCTTAGAGAGAGTGGATACTCAATCACAATTAGGTAATTTCCATGGATTTGAATCTACTGACTTTTGTTCAAATCTATATAATCTATTTCATATTGTCCTTCTTGATACTATCATCCTTGTACCGTTATTGACTTCCTTATTGATCTGTCTTCAGGATGGTGGAGACACGATTACAGCGTCTCGGTCCAGGTGACACCACTGAGAGGTCTGCCATCTCTCGTCCAGCTCACCAGGACCCGGGGACTGCAGCTCCCCTTACTCCAGCTCATGTGGGAGCTTCTGCCACATTTGGGGGTACACCTCTACTTTTCGGGGGACCATCCCAGCTACCCCAGACATGCCTCCCCCGCAGTTTTGTCAGCCTCAGTTCCAGCAGCACCAGCAGCACCAGCAGTACCAGCAGGAGTACCAGCAGCAGATGCCATCTGGATTTGTGGATGCTGCACAGATGTTTACATATTTCCAGCAGTTCCTAGAGTCGCAGCAGACCCAGCAGCAGCGTCAGACGACGGCATTTACCAGAGGCATTGATAAGGTCCATCAGCTGGCTAGAGTGACGATAGAGAGGTTGGCAGTCCAGCCACAGGGAGGATCAGGACAGCCACGATAGCAGAGGATTCCGGGCATACAGGACTTCAAGAAGATGAACCCCAGGGACTTCTTGGGGACAGAGGGGATTCTTTATGCGGATGATTGGATTGAGCACATTGAGGAGATCTTTTGACTGGCGGAGATACCAGCCGGACTCCAGATCGAGGCAGCAGCCAGCCAGATGTGGGATCTTGCCCGTACCTGGTATCAGACGGACCCGAGAGTAGGCACTCCAGGGCAGACATGGAGAGCTTTCAAGGAGCTCTTCAAGGGAAAGTTTTTCCCGGATCAGGCAGTCGGTGCTTTGGAGACCCAGTTCGAGAACCTGGTTCAGGGGAACCAGACTGTAGAGGAGTACTCCTGTGAGTTTTGCCGGTTGAGCAGATTCGTGGAGGGCCTTAGCGAGACAGCGAAGGCGAGGAGGTTCAGGAAAGGCTTGGTCAAGGAGGTCAAGTCCTTGACCAGGTCAAGTCCTTGACCAAGAGTGACAAGAATGCCACCTTTGAGGAGATTCTGGCAGGAGCGATGGCAGCTTATGATGATCTTGAGCTGAAGCTCAAGAGGGGCCGTGATAAACAGGAAGCAGGCAGCAGTGGAGGTCAGGCCAAGAGGCCTCACTATCAGCATCAGCAGAGGCAGCCACAGCAGTATCAGCAGTCGAGGCAGCAGCAGCAGGCCCTGAGACAGCAGACTACCAGTTGTCCCTACTGTAAGAAATTGGGACATGGATGGGGAGAGTGCAGGAAGAGGTTGGGCTGATGCCTACTATGTGGGGGCAGCAGACCACCAGCTCAGGGAGTGTTCCCAGTTCACAGGTAGAGTAGCACAGGGAGCAGCACCAGGAGCAGGAGCCAAGGCTCCGGTAGGACAGCAGCAGAGAGGACCGTTACAGCCACAGCAGCAGAGATTTTTGCAGTTTCAGCAGCAGGCTGGAAGAGGTCAGTAGGGGCGTGCTTACGCCATGACAGTTGAGGATGCTCAGGCAGTTG